>JAWNPA010000052.1:6532500-7132500 GCA_035045345.1 Drosophila hamatofila | reverse complement strand
AAGCAAAGGCGCTTATCAAATATCTTAGCCTGGTGACGCTTCGCGGCTCCAAGACCAGAGCACGCACCCGATTATCCGTCCAGCCACTCAGAAACTCGTCCACATTCTCATCATTGACGCGCTGACCGATCTTAAAGGGCATCTTCTTGCGTATAAACTCGGCCAGCTTCTGCTGTGTATAGATGTTCTCCCTATAGACATAGCTATGCCCACCGAGCACCAACACCATTCTCGGTATATCATCTGCTCCAGTCTTGCGCAATATAGTTGGCTCATGGGCTGCATTGATAGTGACAAAGGATATTCCCAGTGGCTCGAAGGTGTCGATCAGCTTTTTGAACGCTCCCACAATGCGTATACAGCCAAAGCACCAGTCGTTGTAGAACATTATAACATGCAACTTGGTCTTGCTCTTTGGTATGATGGTGTGCTCAAAATAGTTGGAGGTGACGGAGAGTTTGTGATACAAGCTGATGTCCTGGTCGAAACCGAATTGCTTACCAAAGAACTCTTCCACTGGATCGAACCCGAATCGATTGTAGTTGCTGTAATCGTGCTTTTGCTTTAAGAAATGCGAATCCTCGCTGGTAATGCCATGTTTATCATAAATACGCCGTCGATCGATGTCACTCAAAAGTTCGTAGGCCTTTTTGATCTGTACAAACTTACGCTCAGCATCCGGATGACTACTCTTATCCGGATGCCACTCCTTGGCCAATTGTTTGTACGCCCGTCGAATTTCCTGTGTGGATGCTGTGGAGCTAACACCGAGTTCCTTATACGGATCATTCAGGGCAGCCAAACAGATTGCAAGCAATGTGCAAAATACCAGCACATTGAATATGCTAATTTGCTTCATCATGACGAACATTCTCGCACGCAATTTACACAATGTATCCTTCTTTTTTCATTAGTTTTTTTCTGGCTTTTTGTGCTGGTCTGCGTGATTTTTTGGGGGTTGGTCCGTGCTCCAGATACGAAGAATGACAGATGAGCTTATTGATTTTTGATGGAATATATATTACACATATATTCAAAAGTTTAAACAGTGCTGGCAATGCACATGGCGTTCCAATTAAATTTCTTTTATTATTATCGTTAAGTAAATTCTTTTGAATTCTTTTTGTGGCAGATAAAATATTACGCTACACCCGACAGGGTTGCCGCGGAGTATAAAACTGCATTATTATGATACCGTGGAGAAGAGCAGAGTACGCTGTTCATTAAGTGAGCTTGATAAGCTTTCAATGCAGTTTATTTAAAATTACTTATATATTGAATGCTATGATAAATTGTTATAGTTGTTCTCTATTTGAGAAAATTTCTATTTTTGAATGGAACGTTGGAATTTTGTAAACAATTGACATATTTCAACAATTTACATTTGGGCATTATTGCTGGCAGAGTTGCCACTGTGCTGTATATTATTGGTATTGTTGTTAAAATACCAAATATACCAACAGCAACGTTAGTCAGCACTGTTACGCTTGCCCAGCACTAGGCAAATTAAAGATAAAATTAAATAGCCAGAAATACGCGTGTGTGACGTGCTAATAGTTAAATAGTTGCGCTTGCAATCGTAATAGCCTAAATAGATAACATTATAAGCAAGTGTTTGGTGCAAAAATAAAACGCGAGATGCGTTTGCAAAGTGCTTAAAATAACACACACACATATATACAGTAGAAACAAATTTTCAAGCTACGGCTACTGGCTACAGCACAAGCCACTGCCCCCGCCCCCGTTGTCGTCTTCGTGTGTCTGCCTTTAGCGTTGCGTCTCCCGTATGTAAATTGTAACCCGATGGACGACGAAGGCGACCCAAACAGATGATATTCATGCTGAGAAAAAAAAAAACAAAAAAACAACAACAACTACAAAGCGCAGCAAAATCAGCAGCCGCCGCAGCAGCAGCAGCAGCAGCAGCAGCAAACATGTACATATAGCCATATTATTCAATGAGTGTGTGTGTGCGCGAGCGTATAAAAGAAAAATTAGATAAAAAATAAAATGACATTAGCTCACGCCTGAATTTCGAGTTTGGCACAAGGTGAACCGAACCAAACCGAACCGAACTGTGGATGTATATAAAAAAAATATATATAAAAAATAACGCTGGTGGCTAAAGACGAAAACAATTTTCAATTTTCTCTCTCTCTCTTTGTTGTGCGTTTGTTGTTGTTGTTGTTGTGCGTGTGCGAACCTGAAAGTGCGGCCACCTGCGATTGCAATTGCAAATGCATTGATTTACGCACACATATATATCGTCGAGGATATACATAAATATATATACAGTGGTATATAAATACACACACACATACATACTGGCTGACTGACTGATAAAAGCCTCACACACACAAACACGCATACAGTGACGCCTCGCACACAGAGCTTTGTAAGTTTACGTTTTTGATTATTTTGTAGCTGTTTATTTTTACATACAATTTTCATTGTTGTTGTTCCGTTTTAGTTGTTGTTGCTAACATATCTGCTCTGCTTTCCGTTTTCTATTTGATTTTGCAAACTCATTGAAAAAAACAAAATTAAAACTTAATTACATTCACGGCTGCAATAGCAGCAGCAGCAGCAGCAGCGGCAACAGCAGTCGCAGTAATTGCCCCCACCACATGGAAATTTCTTACGGTACGCAGCCAACAGAGCCAAATGTTAATTATGTGCCGCTACCAACTAGGCCCCAATGTACCCCCTCTCTCTCTCCGTCTCTTCAACTTGTCTTCTGCTTCTCCTTCTACTCCTACTCAGTGCTCATTGCTGCCACACAGAAAAAAGTAAATGAAGCCCATATTGTTGACGCAGCTCGCGTCACTTTGTATTTGTTTATGCTCCACACACTCACAAACAAACACACACACTCACATACATTGAAGCTCTAACTCACATACATATGCAGCCATAAATTTTGGATTGCTGCACAGTGGATTCCTATTTCAAGAAGTTACATATCGATTTATATGTGGTCATTAAATACTATAAAATATAGTGAAGGCTCTGCTCCATTAAAGATTTTCATATATTTCATAATGAAACGAAATGTCATAATTCAAACCGGTATTCTCGCAAAAGAGCTTTTGCTGTACATTCATAGCTGTGAATAAGCAAAATTTCCCATGCTAGAATTCCCATGCTAACTTTCCCATGCAAATTGAGAATGCATTCAAGCTATTTGAACGTTTTTCAAAAATATTAACAAACAAAAATAAAATAAAATAAAATAAAAAACAAACAAAATTAAAAATATTTAAAATAAAAAAAATATTTAAAAATTTGAAAACATTTTTAATATTTCATTTCAAAACTTTAAAAATATATTTAAAATTTATAAACAATTCTCAACACTTAATTTAACGTTACCAAATTTTTAATCTTGTACTATTTTGTATTTGTCCTGCAAAGATGTCCCATGCAAATCGAGAACATTTCTTCAACACACTAAAAAAATTTGTAAACATTTCTCAACTCTTCTTTACATGCTACCAAATTTGAGTCATGTACCACTGTGCAATCACTTGCTCCTTGGACACATCGCCAGTCTAATGAACTGCATTTGTCGTCGGCACTGATAAGACGAGTTTTTTTTTTGTGCATTTGCGCGTTTCTACACACGCGTGCCTAAAACAGCCCAGAAATTCAATATCAACTCTTAAGCAGTTCGAACCTTGGCACAACTACAATAAAAATAACATGAGCAACAACAAAGAAAAAAAAAACACCAAATCTAATTGTTAATCGCAACGAATATTTCGACAATTTGGTTAATGATAGCTGAGCATTTATTGTCAAGAGAATTCGTCCAGTTAGAGGTCGCTTAGGATTCATTGAGGAAGGGCCGTTGGGCAAGGTTAGCATTCATTTCTATGAGCTTTTTTCTGTTCATTGTAGTGTGTGCAGTGTGATAGAACTTTTATTGAAAAAACGTTTATTACAGCATTGATTTTATAAAATAAAAAAAATAAACACAATTTTTTCCTTTTGAAACTTCAAGAAAAAATAATTTCCTTTGCATTAATTCCATAAATTATATTTGAATATAAACTATCTCTTAAAAGTCTTCAATTACTTTTGTTTTATACAATAATTATTTTAACATCTATTATTTAAATAAATATAATTACCTCTTTTGCTTTATGTTAAATATTATTATTCCAAACAATTTTAATTTGTTTCATTTCATTTATTGTTATTTTTATTGGCAAAAAAAAACAAGCTTCAGAAAAATATTGGTCAAGCAAATTTAAAAAAGGTCTTTCTCTAAAAACTTAAAGCAAAAAAAAAAATTTTTTTTCATTAATAACCTAAATTATTTATAAAAAAAAATATATCTCTTGATATTTCAATTAATTTGTATCCTACATTAAATTTTTGTACATCTTCCCCTAAGCTTTAAGCTTAAAATTATTCCAAAATATTTAAATTTATTTAATTTAATTTCTTGTCATTTTTTCGTCCTTTTTCGACTACTAAAGTTGAAGTTTTCAGCATTTCTAAATATTTTCTTCTACAGATTTTTCTATACACATTGCTGTAGAGCTTTACAAATAAGTTGCTGATTGGTTACCAAAATTTACTTCTGTTTCTACATACATTTTTCATCAGGGGGTTCGCTTTTACTACTTGTGTAAAACATGTTTTCCACATTATCTATTTTTTCAGAAATTCAAATTTAAAAACCCGTTTTACAGAGCTTCTTGTTTTCATTTTCTGTTTTGGCACATGGCAAAAAGAAGAAATCCATTCAGTTGCTTTACCTCCCATATGCAGTTACCCTTCATTAGACAATCCATTTAATAATAGCTTGCTAGCTGGATATTGCATGACTAAAAGAAATATTATCAATATGTATACTATATATGTATATTCACTGTAATTAATATGACACATTTGTTATTACGTTTCCCGTTGCAGTGACCAAGAGACAGTTGGCGTTAGAAGACTTCGATTGACGTGGATTCGTCGGGTCGTCGCAATTGCTGCAGTTGCTTTTGCACTGGCACCTGAAGTGGAGGCAGACCCATCTGGTAGTTAGTGGCAAGCAAGGAAGTCCAATGTCAAATAAAATCAATCCAAAACGCCGTGAACCGACAGCAGCAGCAGCAGTAGCAGCAGCCACGGCAGTGGTGGCCACCAATACGAGCAGCTCGACCGGCTCCAGTGCTGGGAATACATCATCAGCGAATACATCGTCCTCATCCAGCTCTTCACTGTCGTCCGCCGGTGGCGGTGATGCGGGCATGTCTGCCGATCTGACATCGCTATTCGAGTGTCCCGTTTGCTTTGACTATGTGCTGCCACCGATATTGCAATGCTCGAGCGGGCATTTGGTTTGCGTCTCGTGCCGTTCAAAGCTCACATGCTGCCCCACATGCCGCGGCCCGTTGGCCAACATACGCAATCTGGCCATGGAAAAGGTCGCCACCAATGTGAAATTTCCGTGCAAGCATTCGGGCTACGGCTGCACTGCCTCACTCGTTTACACCGAGAAGACCGAGCACGAGGAGACCTGCGAATGCCGGCCATACCTATGCCCCTGTCCGGGTGCCTCATGCAAATGGCAGGGACCGCTCGATCTAGTCATGCAGCATCTGATGATGTCCCACAAGAGCATTACCACGCTGCAGGGCGAAGATATTGTCTTTCTGGCCACCGATATCAATCTGCCCGGGGCCGTTGACTGGGTGATGATGCAGTCCTGCTTCGGCCATCATTTCATGCTCGTGCTGGAGAAGCAAGAGAAATATGATGGACATCAACAGTTCTTTGCCATTGTCCAATTAATTGGGTCGCGCAAGGAGGCTGAGAACTTTGTCTATCGACTGGAATTAAATGGCAATCGACGCCGCCTCACCTGGGAGGCAATGCCGCGTTCCATACACGAGGGCGTTGCCTCCGCTATACACAATTCGGATTGTCTGGTGTTTGATACATCGATTGCGCAACTGTTTGCCGACAATGGGAATCTGGGCATCAATGTAACCATATCTCTCGTCTAAGGATTGCGGCGTCTGTGGGGGAGCTAAATTAACTAGGAATGGATGGAATATGGAATATGGAATATGAATCGTTTCTAAAACGATTATTAACTCGATATATTGATACAGCAAACATGTTATGTATGTATGTATGTACGGCAGTGGTACATCAACAGTTTACATCATGTCATGTATGTGCGTATGTATGTATGTAGTAGGGTCGATTAGGTCAGGTCTGTCTGTCTCTGTGTCAGTCTCTTAATTGCTAGATTCTAGGGTATTCAGAAAAGTAAAAGAAAGAAAGAAAACACACAAAAACACACACACACATATTTACATCTATATATATATATTCAAGATCGATTTAATAAGATTTTTTTGTGGGTTATTTCTTAGTTTAATTTTAGTTTGTAAGACGAGCGAACACACAAACAGCCAACACATAACGTACATCCATACATCAGAAACATACATCCATAAGTACATACCAATACACACACACACACACACAAACCTACACACACATTTACACTATGCAGCCTAAGTTTAGTTAATGTAAATTATTTTATACAAAAATAAAAACAAAAAGAGAGAAATACTTGTAAATGCTATAAAAGTAAACATCACTTTTAACGAAATTAACAAGAGTAAAACAAAATAAAGAAAGCATATATATATAGAAATATATGTATACATATATACATATAAATAATAATAATATTATTATGTAATAACTCGAGAGTTGTAAGCGATTGCGACAATTTTTGTTCATGCCAAAACGAAACGTAACACACACAACATTTTCTTTTTTAACTAAACAATAACAATCACAGTGTGCCCCCTCTAACTGCTACAAAAAGACAGTCCAAATGAATTGAAATGAAAAGTAATCTAATATGTTTAATTTTGATATAATTTAGATCGATCTCCCAAACAAGTTGATTTTTTTGTTGTTCTCTCGCAAATGCAATTGGAAATTGTGAATGAACTGGTTTTGACCTTAACTCTTACTGTTTCATCATGCAACTGCAATGTATTTAGTTTTAATATCAAAATGAAACACACACACACAAATGCGACAACTACAGAAGAAGAAAAATAAACGTGATTAGTAAAAAAAAAAGCTGAAAAGTCTTATCAATGAAATGAAAGCAAGAAGCAAAAATAAAGTTTATCTGGGTTATGCTGATCAGATAGACAGTCATTCACAAGTACAGTAAAGACTGCCTAGTTAGTAGCTAGTTAATATATATAAAGATATATATTATTAATTAAAATTAATTTTTTTTTTTTGGTTTTATATAAAGGGAAAATTATTTTAATATCACTTTGAGGTAAGTAAAAACTCTCCAAATTAAGTCTGTAAAGTTTTCTAAGTCTTCCTAATTTTCTAAGTCTTAAGTTTTCTAAGTCTTTCAAATTTTCTAAGCCTTCCTATTTTTCTAAGTCTTCCTATTTTTCTAAGTCTTTCTAATTTTCTAAGTCTGCCAAATTTTCTAAGTCTTTAAACTTTCCTAAGTCTTCCAAATTTTCTAAGTCTTCCTAATTTTCTAAGTCTGCCAAATTTTCTAAGTCTTTAAAGTTTCCTAAGTCTTCCAAATTTTCTAAGTCTTCCTAATTTTCTAAGTCTGCCAAGTTTTCTAAGTCTTTCATGTTTTCTAAGTCTTCCTAATTTTCTAAGTCTTCCTATTTTTCTAAGTCTTCCTATTTTTCTAAGTCTTTCTAATTTTCTAAGTCTGCCAAATTTTCTAAGTCTTTAAACTTTCCTAAGTCTTCCTATTTTTCTAAGTCTTTCTAATTTTCTAAGTCTGCCAAATTTTCTAAGTCTTTAAACTTTCCTAAGTCTTCCAAATTTTCTAAGTCTTCCTAATTTTCTAAGTCTGCCAAATTTTCTAAGTCTTTAAAGTTTCCTAAGTCTTCCAAATTTTCTAAGTCTTCCTAATTTTCTAAGTCTGCCAAGTTTTCTAAGTCTTTCATGTTTTCTAAGTCTTCCTAATTTTCTAAGTCTTCCTATTTTTCTAAGTCTTCCTATTTTTCTAAGTCTTTCTAATTTTCTAAGTCTGCCAAATTTTCTAAGTCTTTCATGTTGTCCAAGTCTTTCAAGTTTTCTAAGTCTTCCTATTTTTCTAAGTCTTTAAACGATCACTAACATTATGTCTAAAGTTGCCCTTATAACTAATATTTAAACAATTCTTAAGAATTATTTATAACTATTACAATTCTGCGTAAAGTACTTAATATTATTAACAAATAAAATATTTACCTGACCACACTTCACTTTCACTTTCACTTTACTACACTGCACTACTGACCCCCACCGGGCCTGGACGACTGAAGAAATGCTGCAGCTGGTGCTCTTTATATAGGGCCACTTGCACTCAAACTCTAAGGCGAGCTCAAATGTTGAGCCTGCGTCGAATTGCGGTCGCTGCAGTCGATCGTTAAGTGACCAATGAGAACACTCTCTGCTGCTTCAAGGATTCTAAATGAGTTTAACTTAAATGTAAGTGTAAGCAAATATTGCTGCGTATATATAGGCAACATAAATGATCTTCTGCTGCTCATCTTTGCTCCTTGCTTTGGTTAGGCAGATAGACAGACGGAGAGAGAGACATACAGACATACAGATATACATATGGTTAGTATATACATAAATCGGCAAATAGACATAGTTAATTCTCATTATATATTTTATATACATATATATTTCCCATATATATATTCCTAATTCTGGCTCAATTTGTGTGATCTATTAAGTATGATATTTTTATTTAATGTTCTTAACACGATCTAAAAATATAAATTTTATTTTAATTTTTTTTTTAAGTTTTCGCAACTTGCTAAAAATATTAAAGTTGAAATTGTTTAAATATTTTCAAGGTAAGTAATAACTAAAAATTTGCTGTTTCACTAGTATTTTTTATATAATATACTATTTTTATATACTATAAATTTAAAATTGATTTTATTTCTTTTTAAATAATTCTCAACTTTTTGAAAATTAAAAAGTTGAAATTGTATTCATATTTTTTAAGGTAAGCAACTTGCTCTTAGAATAGTATTTTTAAAATACTATACACTATATATACATATTTAATATACTACATGATGAAAGTATATACATACGTATGTATATTTGTAGTAGGCTAATTTCGTAAGCTTTTGAGACATGACTTAAATATTTTCAAATTTTCTATATAAGCAAAAGTTGCTGAAAATTACTTTTGTTTGTTTACAAATCTGTTCCTTTTTTTTTCTTTTTTTTATGATTCTTTATGTTTTCTTTGTAAACGTTCAGTAAATTCTTTGTCTATATATTTTGGTTCTTACTAAAGTTTATCTGAATTCAAAAGTTTTCGTTCCTTACAATACTGCGCGTATGTGTCTCTTTGATATCTTCTAAATCTTTCATATATCTTATACAGATAATCCAACAAAATTTGTTTTCGTTTGTCCATCCGGGATCTGTTTAGAGAGTGTCACGCATTTTGTGTGTTTTTTATTGTATTTATTTGGTTCGCTAATAAATTATTCTTATCCGAGCTCTAAGCTCTGCAATAGCCCAGTTTTTGTGAAGTCCTCAATCGACGTCCTTTCATAGGCTACGGACTGTAAGTTGAGAACTTAATAAACTTTTAATTCACTTTATTTTGATTGCCTTCAGTTTAAATTTGGCGCTCCTAGACACTTTTATCCCTGCTCTATATCATCTATTAGGCTATTTCCCAATTCTCATATTCGTAATATTTTTGTTTAATATTTTTGCCTTTGGAAACACTTTCATGATCATCATCTTTGCTTGCTGTGGCTGGGCTGTGAGGTGGTTTAGACAAACACTGACTTTTGATTAGAGCAGGCCAGGCCATTTCCATGAATCTATTGCCACAAAACAGACGAACAAATTTTAGTTATCTTGAATTCCAATATAATATTTTTTTTAACAGAACTAAATTGCCAAGCGTACGAAAAATTAACTCTGAAACTTTCGATTTTATTTTTTAAGACCCCCGCCCCGCCTCCACCAAAATAAACCACAGCCACCATTTTCGGTAGATAGGCATACGGAATTAACCGTTACGCATGTACTAAACGCGGCGCGCCAAATTTGAAAAGTGATTCCACTTTTATTCTAAGGAATATACACACACACACACAAAGACACTTTTATACATACACACAGAGAATCATATTTACCACACTTTTGCACACACACAGCTATAAATACGCACACACATACAGATATATATATTTATATTTATATATCTATAAATATATATATATACAATATATATATATATTTTAGAGGAACCAACGTGCAATCGAGGACACATCATGTCACGTCGTCAGCGTCCTGCCGCTGATGCCCCACAGGCAGGCACTGTTGCCACGCCCAAGGATAATAGCAACCAGGAGCAAGAGGCCACATCGCCGCTCGACCAGATCGATGGCAGCGGCGGCAGCAGCAGCAGTGCCAACAACGACTGCGACAAGCCAGCTGAGACGGCGACAAGAGAGTTCTTGGTCTCCCTATTGGAGTGTCCCGTTTGCTTTGGCTACATGATGCCACCGATAATGCAATGCTCGCGAGGTCATCTCATTTGCTCGCAGTGCCGGAATAAGCTAAATGTCTGTCCCGTTTGCCGTGTCCCGATGAGCAACATACGCAATTTGGCCATGGAGAAGGTGGGCTCGAAACTGATCTTTCCCTGCAAGCACGCCTGCTATGGCTGTCGAGTGCGTCTCTCCTATTCGGATAAGAAGGCCCATGAGGAGGACTGCGAATTCCGTCCCTATTTCTGTCCCTATCCGGATGAGAAGTGCGTGTGGCAGGGCGCCCTGAAGGACGTCTACAAGCATTTCGTTAGCACACATCAGAATGTGATCACCATGGAGGGCACCGACATCATCTTCTTGGCCACCAATGTCAATCAGGTGGGCGCACTCGACTGGACAATGATACAGTCCTGTCATGGCCGTCATTTTCTGCTATCGCTGGAGAAGGTGCAGCTGGGCGAGGGCTGTCAGCAATATTTCGCCGCCTGTCGCATGATCGGCACAATGCGCGATGCGGCCGACTTTGACTATCTGATCTCATTGGAGGCCAATAATCGCACTCTCAAATGGAAGTCCAAGCCGCGCTCCATACGCGAAAGTTTCGTGACCTATACAAATGCCGATTTTCTGGTGCTCAACAAATCGACGGTGGAACTGTTTTCCGAGGATGGAAATTTGGCGTTGAACATCATCATCAAAAGGGCCAACAACAATGACTAGAATATAGAAGAACTCCTGCATATATATATGTATATATACATATATATATATTTATATACCCATTTGATCTGCCATCGGTCCAGTTAAGTCTCAGCAGTCTATATATCCATATATGTATACATATGTGTATATATCTATATCTATATATATATGTATGTGTATATGTATGTATATACATATATCTATATATCTATTCCCAACGTGCTCGCAAATGTATATAACTCGTAATGATCCGTGGCCAGATGTCATTTCATATTCTACCATGTCTGGGTGGCAAACAATAACATAAAAAAATAATAATAATAATAACCATATCAAAACAAAACTGGATAAGCGCTGATAGCTAAGCATATTTATGTAAAAAAAATCACTTGATCCAAAAACCAGATAATAATAAATATTGGACAAGTTGGAAACCAATAATTGTCAACTGTAACCCACTTCTCTGCCATCGTCTTTATTTTTGTTAACAGAAATTTTCGGTAAACTAATTTTATATATTTATATTGCACTTTATATAATGTATATTCAAAACTATAAGCATTGTCAATGTTTAAATTGACCCGCCACAATGCAGTAATATAAAATATATGTTTGGTATTTTATTTGTCTGCGTTTCACTGTGAATTGCAATTTGTAGTTTATCTTATCGATAACTACCTGCTGGCTATCGAAAAACAAACCAATTTAACTAAAATGCCAAAATAAACGTAAATAAATATAATAATGGACGAAGTGGATAAAATTATTATGCACCAGCTGCAGCAAATCGATGATAGCATCGAGCCCACGGATCAACTGGCCAATTTCACGCCGGAGCAGGTAGTACGTGCAGTTTCCAGCTGCTTGCTGGAAATCAATCCTTCGATGCAGGAGCTGCCACGATTCTTGCCAGGAGGAGCGATGGCGCAACGTTTTAGCGTGGCCACAACGCTGGCTGAGCGCTGCAAGGAGCAAGGCTATCGTGGTGACATTGGCTACCAGATATTTCTCTATCCCAATGCCGTGGAGCTGCGCCGCCTGCTGATGCATTTGATTGAGCGACTGCCGCGGGAGCGACAGCAAATTGACTTGGCTGATAAGTCACATTCCCTAAGTGCCCGGGAGCAACTGCAGCGGGAGGTGCGCAGGCAGTTGTCGGAGCAGTTGAAGTCACCTTGGGTGCCCCAGTATTGCCGCGCTGTGGCCAACAGGCGGAGGCAAGGCTGTAGCTGCCAGTGCATTGAGTTCAAGCCGCATTTGAATCTAAATGTGCCTGGAGCCAATTTCTTGGAGCGCAGCAAGGAGGTGCAACAGTATTTCGAGCAGCTGGCGCCCAATCTGTTCCAACAAGTGGATGGCACTGCTTTCGATCTCATTGCCTCCGTGATGCACAAAAATGATTTGGAACGCTGCGGCGAGCAGGTGCCCAAGGCTGTGATGGCAGTGCCGGCCAAAGAAGAGGTGGCTGAGGTGCCTCCTAGTCCTGGTCCGCTGCCAGTTGCTAAGCAGGTGACCAGCAATGCGGAGACGGCTGCAACTCCACTGCAGCAGCTGACGGATGAAGTGCAGCAACTGCGCGCGCAATCCGAGCTGTTGTTGAAGCAGCGGAAGACGCTGAGCAACTGCATCGCCGCTTTGAAGGCACGCGAATCTGCAGCCGAGCAGGAGCTGGAGCGTCTGCAGGCTGTGGTCAAGCTGCACGAGCGCAGCTGCCTTGTGCTGGCGGAGCCAGAGCAGAATGTGGCGAAGCTCGAAGCACTGCTGCTGGCAACCAAAGCAAAGCGGCAAACCTTAACCCAACAGTGGGAGGACTATCGTAATCCCCTGCTGAAGACTCTGGAGAACCTCAAGTCAGCGAAGGAAACGCAACAGGTGCAGCGTGTGCGCCTGGACATTGAACAGCTGGAGCAGGAGCTGCTGGCCAGAACCCAGCTGCACAACGAGCTCACCCTGCGCAGTGCCACCCAGACGCAGCTGGCGCCGCGCAAGGAATACACTCGACGCATTCACGAATTCATTGGAAACATACGCAAACAGCGGGAGGACATCTTCCGAGTGCTGGACGACACACGACAGCTGCAGAAGCAGCTCAATGTGGTTGCAGCCCAACTGGAGCGTCAATTCAACTACACTGATGACCTGCTCTTCCAGAGCGCCAAGCACGATCTGCACGCAAAGAAGGCCTACAAGCTGCTCGCTCAGTTGCATGGCCATTGCAGCGAGCTGGTCGAGTGCGTCTCCAACACGGGCAGCGTGAGCAAAGAGATCCGTGAGCTGGAGGTCCAGATCGACAGTGAGAAGATGAAGAATGTGCTCGTCAGTCTGCAGCAAATAACGGGCGACATTCAGAAGTTCGAACAGCACATTCAGGAGCTGCAAACACAAATACGCACAGTGGAGAATGCAATAACAATCGCCTAACTATAACGATAAACGATAAATGATTAACGATATTAGTATATTACCATATTACTTATGTATTAGTGCCAATTAAAACAGATCACTTTCGCATAGCGTAGTTTCTTGTAGCCAATTCTCAATATTTATGCATAATTTTTGCAAAAAAGCTAAATAAACGGACCTGATCAGCATATATATAAAAACTAGTTTTCTATCTGTAATAATATATTAAATATTATTAGTTTCAGTTAAGTTTGTTGCTCTTAGCTTTTTCGCTCAGTGTTCAACACTTGCTTAACCAGTGTGAATAGGCTCTTTGCCGGCTACGCTCTCTTACTTTTACGCTCTTTTTGAGCATGCGCTCTTTATACCCTACGTGCATAGTCAATACGATTGTACTGTAAATATGCTACATTTATATCTCTTGATAAATTATTCATATGTATCAATTATACAAAAAATATTAAATTGAGTATATAATTACTGTAGATATGTAAGAGTTCGGAGTAATTTTTGCATATTGTCTAAACACTTATACAAACTTGTTTCATTTACATGCAAATCATAATTCGCAGCGCATTCATAGTTCGCCTTGCCTTACTCTTTTGTTGTTCTCTTGTTTTACTCCCTCTGGCTTTTGAATGTGAAGCGGCAGTTATAACTGCCGGCCCTGGACCCGGCTGTTAGTTGTTGCTCGCCTTTTGAAGTGTTTGAAGCTGCAGCGCGTTGGCGGCTGGTCGCGTCGTGTTTTCGTTTCATTTTTGTTGTTGATTTACTTTCGTTTGTTTTTAATTTAAAGTAAATTTCCAAGCAACAGGCACTTGGCCTGGACCCGAAGTGCTCAGGCCTAGTGCTTAAGGGTTTCCCTCTGTTTTTTTCCTTCATCATTCTTCTTCTAAAATAAAACTTTAATTAAACTAAACAACACAGAGGCAACATATATCAAAATAAAGTTTTGTTGTGTTGGTGCTGGGTGCCTCTTGTTGTTGTTGATGTTGTTGCTTGTGCTGCTGCTGGTGCTGCTCCAGAACTCGTTTGTGGCCTAGAGTTTTAGGTTCTTTTGCATGCTGCCGCGATAACAAGTTTAACCGGTGTGCGTGTGTGCCGCGTGTGTAATTGTGTGTGACTGTGCTAGTGAGCCTGCCTGTGTGTGTGTGTGTGTGTGCTCTCCCTCTTTGCCTGTGTGTATGCATGTGTGTGTGTGTAAGCATTTCGCCTTCAACAAACTGTTGCGCTTGGTCGCTGATGACGTTGCCGGCCCTTTTGCCATTGCTGCAGGCCACAATTACAACAAAAAATACCAAAAAGAAACAGCAACAAACAGGAAAAAAAGCCGACGCTTAACCAATTGACTTCCCAATTAGAATTGCAAAAATTCATGCTGAAGGTCGTGAGTGCCCAAAACGAATTCGAATTCGACTCCAATTTGCAGTAAGCCGGCCGGCGTCGGGTTTCGATATCGAATGATTTGTGCACTAAAAATAATTATGAAAGCACGGTGCAAAAAAGAACTAACGGTACACGTCAGACCACGGCTCTAGCGCAGAGGCCATAATTAAAATGTCAATAATACTATATATATAAAAAGAAAAAACATTGAAAAAAAAAGTGCGGTGAACTTTTTACGTTAGCGACATTTTTAACCGACTACGCAATAATTTGCTTGAAGCTAAAAAAACGTTAAATATGATAATGTGATAAAATCTGAATAAAATTACAGTTGTCTCTCGTTCAAATTGGAACTGCAAGAAAATTATGGAATTCTAATTAGAATTGTGTTTTATAATTAAATATTTAAGCAATGCTTAACAATGATAAATCTAAACTAAAAATAAAATATAACTATAAAATATTTTAAAAAATTGTAAAATATTTTAAAAATAAAAATTTGTAAATAATAAAATATAATTATTATATAATTAAAAACAATAAATCAAATATAATTATAAAAATATAAAAATAAATAAATAATATATAATATTATAAAAATAAAATTATATTTTTTAAAAATATAAATATTTAAAAATAAAAATATTGAAATAGTTATAAATAAATATACATAAATATTTATTTTTCAAGTAAAGCACTTGAAATTCATTTAAATTCACTTGTGCATTAAGAAATTTAGCTTCATCCCAAGTTCCATTTAGCGAGCGACTACTGTAAATTGAATTATTCTTCTAACAGCACACAATCGAAACGAATGCCTTGTAGCAGAGTGTAACGAAAAGCAATAATAAAAATTAAGCAGCAGCAATATTAATAAAAATTGCATTTCAATAATTTGAGTGCTAAAAATACAAAAAAAAAAAAAAAGAAAAGAAAAAGTAAAAGTGAAAAAGCAAAAAGGAAATAGAAAATTATTAACAATGACACCATCGCCCACGAAGGAACTCATGAACGCGCCCACAATTTCGCGACGACCGCGCGAGGAGTTTGCCGAGAAGGTGAGTTCGACTTCTCCGACTTCTACTTAGTTCTCATTCTCATTCTCATTCTCTGAGCCAAGTGCTAAGTGCTGAGTGCTTAGCATCGAGTCCTTTGGGATAGTTGCCTTCAATTTAATAGCTAGCTATTTTTAAATGCTACCAAATGTGTGTGTTTCCTGTGCTTTTTATTGATCGACCTCAAAGAGCAGAAAGCAAACTAAATACAACAAAAAATAGACGCAATTGAGAATGTTGTAGGCGGGCGTAATCGATGGGATAATACTCGTTTCTAAACATACAATATTTAGTATATTGATAGTCTTCTATTGGCCATGTAAAGGATATATCATATAGCTCCATAGGCCTATTATCATATTATGCCTATTTATTGGGTTAGTTTTAGATAGATATATAGCTTAAATTAATTGTTATTGAACTGCATAACATGGCTATTCTAGCTTCAATGGTATATCTCTTTTAGTTTCCAATTTGGAAGCGGAGCTTGGTTATTCTATCTTCGATAGATATATTTCTTTTGGTTTCTATCAATTTGGAAGCATCTAGAGCTTGTGGATATTTAGCTTTAGGTAAAATTATAGTAGAGATCGATGTAATAATGCTATAGGAATGTATTGATGTTAGAACTGTAGTAGTCAACAGTGAAAAACTATTAGGTTTCTTTTAGATTTTAGCTTCAAAATTGTGGAAGAGATAGGGTTTACCACTTTACTAGCCAACTAATTTACCCATAATAGGTGTACACCAAATATCTAAATACATATCCGAATAGCATAAAAAGAAATACATAATTCAAATTCTATAGTCCGCAGCTCTTAGTTCTAATAGAATACATGTATACCTATACACAGATATACGAAAATTTCACAGAAGCCAAATATACTCCCTTTCAAATGCTGATCAGGCATAAAAAAAAGAAGTGGAAATGTGCTTTGTATTCTTGGCATGGCTAAAAAATATAAACATTTGGCGGGCTTTTGTTTGATTCGATTTGTTTGTGCAATGTACAATGTATATATACACTCCACACTATATACATATATACATATAATATACTATATAAACATATATGTAGACAGAGCACATCTGTATGTAGGGTAAACAGATAGAGGAATAAATCCATCTGTCTGCCCTATGTCGTAATTTAGCCAGTTGCCAGGTAATCGAAATGTTATTCATGTCTTAAATCACATGCCACATCAGATTTGTCTTTATTGGGGCCTCTCCAAAACTCTCGACACTCTCTGACTAATCATGTGGCATTTGTTCTGGCTCAAATCGATATCGCTCTTGATAAGATATAGGCAGATACCGTTAACTGATAATCGACTGCTGGGAACCAGTTGGCTTTCTATATTTGAGTATTTGGTTCTATATGAACAATGTTTATGGATATGTGTTGGTTAATATTAATTCTATCAGCGTTGGATCATTTTATTGCTGATGATGTATCCGAAAATTCAGTGGAAGTATCATTAATGTTGTGGACTTATGATTTATTTGCAATTTTTATTTCATATGAATTGAAAACGAAGGAAATTTTAATTTTTCAATGAAAAGATTGCTCATAAAATTAAAGCAGTTATCGATAAGTCTTTTTTCCTTCAAATACAATATTTATAAAAATATTAATACTAAATATGAGCTATTAAAAAAGCTATTTACATTTTTGCAGAAATCAAAAGTCATTTCTAAAATTAGTTAAATTATTATTGCAGTTGAAATCGTTATCGATAACAATATGGCTTAATGGATTTATATGACGTGCGCCGAGATTAAAGCAGCTTTTTATTTATATAATAAATACATAGTTCAAGAGATAAGGAAGCAACCACTTTCTAATAGAAGTGCAAAAAAAAAAATGCAAAAGAAATAGTTATCGATAGCAACATGGCTATAAATTTACTGTCAAATGATAACAAAATTATTTTTATTACTTATTGGCAAAAGAGTGAAATGATACATAAACTTTGTACTGTTAAATAACTAGGAATTTGTTTATATACATATATGGAATATATATATAAAGAAATTTTAAGTAGTTAATTTTTTGCTCATATCAAATGATTTTTTTTAGAGGGAATGTAACTCATGTACCACATAAGGCTTTTTTTTTAAGGCGGAATGTGAATAATATAGAATGTAGATAATTTTTTTTGCTTGTATCAAAATATGTTTTTAAAGGGAATGTCATTTATGTACCATGAATAAAACAATGAGCTGAATTCTCTATCTATTCCTTATATAAAAAGCTTAATTGAAAGGCATTTTATTTCTATTAATTTTACAAGGCTAATTTTTGCTATAGGGAATAACCCTCATAAATCATATGTGTACAAAGCTAATTAAATTTCCAAAGCTTAGTCGAAGGGAATGCCCCATCTAAATATATATCAGTTGTAGATAACGCTCCACCTTTAAGCACTTTATAAACGAGCTTTCCAATTAGACCAAATTATTATTTAACCTAGTTATAGATCATATTTTCAATTCCATATAGTTGAAACCTTCCATTTAGTAGTAAATCATCTGTGTAATATCATTAACCAGGGACACATTCCACGCCATTTGTGCTACTATTTTTTGTTTTTTGTTTTTTTCTGTGCATTGCATTTGCACTGACGTCAAAAATTCATTTGGTATGCAAAATACAAAATACAAAATAAAAAATACACTCTATATACATACATATATATATATATAAATATATATATATACGATAAGTACAACAACAATAAAAGCAAGCGAACAACAAATTCCAATTCCAAGCTTGAGTTAAACGAGAGGTCAATGAGTTATAATAAAAAAGAAATAGAGAGAACTTGACTTGTGTCGAAATTCTGCTTCGATTATAATACGAATAGTAAACTGCGATATGTTTGATCTGAATATAGGAGTGTTTTCCGTAGACTCTTTACAGTTACCATTTTATATGTTAATCAGATTATTTATGGATCTTTCGTTGCTTTCACAAATATATTGTCAACGCAATGCTGTCAGAACTTAAGAAAAAATATATATATTTATTTGTGTGACAAGAGAGAAGAAACCGTGGCAAAAAACCGTATCAGATAGCATATAAGAGTAGGTTACTCTTGACTGAGAGGTACGCGCTTTTAGGGAGAATATATGGAAGATAATCTATTAACTATAGCCTATAGAAGATTAGCCTGTCTGCCTGCTATATTTGTTGGTTCTTACTCTATAACACTGGCACTTATAGAATTAGTTGATATTGCCACGCCCACATTGAATTTAATCTACAACAGGCATACCCGTTTATAATTTTAATTTCTCATCCGAAGTCTTATTGATTTTAGAAACAGTTATTCACCTAAATTTTTTGCAACATTTTTAGACTATCTCTTAAAGAACTATATGCAAAAAAGCTGTATAGATATAGATAGAGATATATAGCTATGGATTTTATGTAAGATATAGATGTACGAATGGCCATGCCTTCGCTGGGTGTGGTCATATATAAGATTGCAATGATAAGACCTTAAAGAGTGTTTGCAAATTTTAGCAATTCATGCTAGGCACAAATTACAGTTGAAACCTAAAACTTTGAATATAAGATTGTATCGTATGTCGTATATCGTGTATCGTATATCGTATATCGTATATCGTATACAGTATATCGTAGATATATTAGTAAGCTTGTAGCTTCTAGCATAATTTGCAACAAAGCTTGGCTAGTATATATATATTGGTTTAGTTAGTATTTTTCTAGCATAGCTTAGAACAGAAGTTGGAGTAGCTAGTATAGATAACTTGAAGAATATAGTATAGAGCTTGCCCAACCCTAATTTTAAGTATGTTGACTATAACAGTCTGATTCATCAAGCTTTCAGCAGACTCGAAGCACAGAAGTCACATTTTGTTCTTCCCAGAATTTCAATTGTCAAATTTTTATAGCTTCCCGTAAGTAATAAACCCAATATACCCGTTTCACTTATTTAAACAAGTATAACGTTAAAAGCCGAGGCAATCAGCAAAAGTTGTTGTTTTTATATATTTTATTTTGGCTGATTGATTTGCAACATTTCGTGAGGCGCAGTGTTAATTTCATTTGAACCTGAATGCAGATCAATCAATTTCTCAGGGACCTGTGCAAAGTTTTAAATAAAGTTATTTACCCATATATAAGCTGTATATGTATGTATTTGTTTTTGTCTTTTTTTTATAGGCCAATGCAGCAAAGTTTTGATGGCATTGGCCATGAAGAAATATTTGGCGCGCCTTTAATGCGTTTTGCTATGGAGGTTTATTTTTTATATAAAAAAATATATACATATACGTATGTGTATATATGCTCAGCTCGGCTATCATCAACTCGATTGTCGTGCTAACAGCTAATTTCGAATATTCTGCATATGTGTTTTACAAAAAAACAGAAAAAACCGAAAAAAAGAAACAAAATAAAAAACATCAACAAGAATTTCAGTTTAAATTGTGAGCCACATAACGACATGCCGTGCGAAATCTGATGCAATCGATGAGATCATCAACAGAACCTACAGAAAACAAGAACAACAACAAGAGAAATAACAACAACAACAACAAATATATATATATATATATATATATAATTAGGTATATATATACTACCAGAATCGCATTTTATATTACCCGTACGTACGTTAAACTCACACACGCGTAATGAGCCGGGCAATAATAATAATGCTAATGACAATAATAATGATAATGTTAATGCTTCATAATGAAAAGCTCGTTTAATTGCATAATTTAGCGAGGCGTTCGAGTTAAAGATTTTCGATTTGCTTAGGCCGGGCACTTTGGATTTATCTGCCACAGAATTTGACTCGATTTACACACTTGAAGCTGTGATACCCTGTACGGCAAGTGGTCTATAATGGGGTCTATTTGTTATAAGTAGTTGTTATATATATAGTAAATATTAAAAGTGTTTGGCATATCTAAATACCTCTATGACATTATCTATGTCATCAAGTTTGAATAAATTTATAAGTTTTAGTTACTAACTTTTCTCTTATTACATTTTCGTTCTTCTATTAAAAATTTGAATTAATGTAATGAAATTTATATAAATTTGAATACTTATTCAAAATACAAATTTGATGATCTACATCCAAACTTAACAAAATGTTCTACATGAAAATATTATGATTCAGTCAGAACTTAATACAAAATTTGCTGATTTATGCAAAAGTTGCTAAAAACCCGTTGATCTGCAGCAAAATTGAAAGAGTTTTTATACAAATATTGCAATTTAGTCCAAACATAAAAACAAAACAAAAATTTGCTGAGTTGTGATAAGTGATTGGATGTAAATAATAATGCTAAAAGTTTAAGGCAGAAAGTGAATTATATTTATATTTATATTTAAGATCTTCCTCAAAAGTAAAATATATAAAGTAAAACCAATTTTTAAAGAATCTTTTGTATATATATTAAATATGATATATATATTATATTATATTAAATATGATATATATATTATATTATATTAAATATGATATATAAGCTAAGTGCAACCTCGCACCCTCGCACTAGACAAATTGACTTAGTATCCAATGAAAGTAGTTTATTATATTATACTTAAGAATTTAGTAACAATTAGATCTAAACTATAGGCTCGACAGGTTGTGTTCTGCCTTGGAATATATATTTAATTTATATATATATATTAGTTATATTTAAAGTTTCAGTTAATACATCGCCACAATTGGGGACTCCCGTCTTAAAACACTTCGAGTTCCAGCTAGAATTTCGCAATTCCTTTATGCCGCAGCAAATCTGATTTAACATTGCAAATTATAAAGTTTAACAAACGACCTTTGCTTTGCTTGACGCTCATAAAAAAAATAATTAAAGATTCTTTTTTTTATAACTTTTATGCTTAAGTTTTTTCTGACTGTTTTTGCTAGTTAAAATATTTGGCTGTCCATTGAACTCTGTGGCCATAAATTGATTTAGCATAACGAGCTGTCGTTTTTACATATTTTTGGGGTATTTCGTAGTCCAAGCAGCAGTGCAACTTTTTGGTTGCCTTTAGCTGCATCATCGTGTTGCATGAGTCGTCGAGAGCCCTCTCCCCTCTCCCCTTCATTCTCTCCCTCTTGTAACAGTTGCCTGCAACTTTCAATTTCCAGCCAGCAGTTCGCGTTCTCGTCGGCATTTCTGCTGAAAAACTATGGCTATGCCATAAACTGAGTCATCATCAGCAGCAGCCGCAGCAGCAGCAGCAGACCAGCATCCAGAAGCAACAGAGCTCAGAGCTCATATTCAACATGAAATATAAACATATAACTAAGTTGAGGTCTATAATGTGTTTAGCTTAAGTGGATATTGCGCGTTTTGCGGCTAAGCTAAGAGAGCTGATATGTATATGTATATATAGCTATATATACTATATATACCATTATATATATATATATATATATATACCTTTATATATGTATATATCGCTTGCTTATTTGCGTTTTAAAAACCTTGCACTTTGCTAAGTTACGTCTGGCAAATTGACAACTTTGACAACTTTGTCAACTTTTTAATTGCATTATTAGTTTTCATAGAAACAGCTACAGCAAGGCAACAAATTATATACAAATATATACCTATATTTATATATATATATATCTATGTCTACCTTCCAAGGAACTTAACACCCGCCCCTCTTTTCGCGTGGGCATGGCTGTGGCTCTCAGCATAATCATTCGCTGGCCTGGTAATTGTTGCGTGTCGCTCTTATATTTCCCCTGGGTGTGTTAGACCAAAAACTACGTTCAGTTACGCACTGACTGGCTGCAAGGGGCAGGGGGCAAGGGGCACGGGGCATGTGGCATGTGGCAGTGGCATGTGGGGGACTCTTCTATCAGCTAGATAGCTAGCGCACCTTTTAGTCGTTTTTTGCCAGGTGGCCAGCGGAATGGCTCTTTTTTTCTTTCTTTCTCTCTTTTTTTTGGCCAGTTTGGCTTGTGCTCTGGTCCGGACCCGGACCCGGTCATATCATGTGGCAGTGTTTGCGCAACGAGCTGGTTGCACGAACAGCGGCTAGCCTACCCTGCAAACAGTGCGTGTCTTAGCGATGGGCGCGTGTGTTTCAATAAATAAATTACATACATATATTATATATATTATCTATAACATATATACTAAAGACAGTAACTTGAAGCAAGTTAAAGTCTAAGCACCAGGCTTATTTTCATTTACTTTTTGTAATAACATTTTCAGCTGTAGCAAGTTTTATATGATTGGTAACTAAATTTATTTTAGTAAAATATAAAAACAGCTCTATTTGGTTTAAGACTTCATTTGGATTAGATATGGATAAATATGCATTACATAGGGCTACAAAGGCAAAGCAGTTTAGCTGTTTTCTATAAACTTCTTAAATTGTTTCGGCTATACCCAAAATTTATAGTTATATTTTTAATAATTTAAAATTTAAATTTTAAAATTTAAAATTTTTAAAATTTAGAATTTTTTCCAAAACTAAGATTTAAAAATTTTAAAATATTCCAAATTAATATAAAGAAATCATTTTAGCAACAATTTTTGAATGTTTACAAGCCATTTTTACTTTATATTATAAGTTCAAGTATATATATTATAAGTTATAAGTACTCTATTAAACTTTTTAAAACTCAGAAAATTTTTTACAATCCAGAACTTTTGCATCTGGATTTGCCTGCCAGATTATTTATGCATTTATTCTTTGTATCATTAATATGATTATAATTATATAATCATTAATCATTAATTTCAAAATTCGAATTAAAGAGATTTCTACATGAAGTAATAATATTAATAATAAATTATAATAATAATAAACTATTATTATTAAATCATGTAGTGTTCTCTTTACTTCGAATTCTCAAAAATCTATATCTAATTGAATGTGCCTGCTAAATTTAATATAAATAGTAATAATTATTAACAAAGCAATTTTACGATTCCCAAATTTATTTTGAAATTTTAAAATTTGATATAAAAAATCACAGAAATATAGAAATAAAGAAAATCCCCTTAGGTCTCCATTTCACATTTATCTTAGTTAATCCAACACTGCAGCATTTTTCGTGATTTTTACCATGGCCTGACCTTCCTCTACATTATTTCTAATATTCCCAATTTTTATTCATTTAGTATTTCCTCTGCTCATCACCAATACATATACAAATATTTACAATACATAGACAAAACACGAATCTCCCCTAGTCTCGTGTCACGTTTATCGCATCTCTCGTTTATTTATTGCCCAGCCGAGTCACATTTGTCAACTGGGCGTGGCATTTGGCGTGCGTGCCGCCTATCAAGAGCAACGCCCGGCTCATCTTCTATATATGTATACATAAATATTATATACAGAAGTATAAATATTATGATATTCATAATTTAATTGATTTTTGTTTCTAATGCCGTTGATTGCCTTCTGAACAGCTGGCCAACATTTCACTAGTTAATTGCAGTTTTTGTTTGTTTGTTGTTATTTTTGGGCTGAATCGGGGGAGCATTATAAATAGCAAATTTATGTTAAATTTATTCGATCACCAGCTGTTTGGCATTATCATTATCCATATAGTAGTTGGATTCGAATGCAGCTCACGATACTCCCCCGAGTGCCAAATGGCGTCAATTAGCATTAGTGGAACATTTATGAACATTTATGGGATGTAAACAGTTTCGTTTCTTATTGCAATATTTTTGCAATTTGTTTAGCTTAAAATACGCTTTAAATATCGCTAATCAGCTGCGCAGTCAAACAGGTGAGCAGACGAGTGGGCGATGGATTGATGTTTAGAATACTTTAGAATTGATAAAAGTGAAAGTGTATATAGAATTAGGTGTGACAATGTTAATGATAATGATAATGATGGGGATGACAAAAATACTAGTAATGACAATGACAATGACAATGACAATGGCAATGACAATGACAATGACAATGACAATGACAATGACAATGACAATGACAATGACAATGACAATGACAATGATAGCAATAACAGTGATAATAACAATGAGAATGACAATGACAATGACAATGACAATGACAATGACAATGACAATGACAATGACAATGACAATGACAATGATAGCAATAACAGTGATAATAACAATGAGAATGACAATGACAATGACAATGACAATGACAATGACAATGACAATGACAATGACAATGACAATGACAATGACAATGACAATGACAATGACAATGGCAATGACAATGACAATGACAATGACAATGACAATGACAATGACAATGACAATGACAATGACAATGACAATGACAATGACAATGACAATGACAATGACAATGACAATGACAATGACAATGACAATGACAATGACAATGACAATGACAATGACAATGACAATGACAATGACAATGACAATGACAATGACAATGACAATGACAATGACAATGACAATGACAATGACAATGACAATGACAATGACAATGACAATGACAATGACAATGACAATGACAATGACAATGACAATGACAATGACAATGACAATGACAATGACAATGACAATGACAATGACAATGACAATGACAATGACAATGACAATGACAATGACAATGACAATGACAATGACAATGACAATGACAATGACAATGACAATGACAATGACAATGACAATGACAATGACAATGACAATGACAATGACAATGACAATGACAATGACAATGACAATGACAATGACAATGACAATGACAATGACAATGACAATGACAATGACAATCGTAATGACAATGACAATGACAATGATAACAATGAGAATGATAACATCAACAATGATAATGATCCAGGCACTTTCAGAATTAACAATAATAATACTTATACTAATTATGATAAAGCAATGCTTTCATTAACATTCATACCCAATTGTGAATGAATCCAAAGCTCTGTGACCTTATCTATAAAGTCTAATAATAACTGTGCGTAAACAGTTTTCTTTTCTTTCATTTTTCAATTGAGTTTTTCGCTGTGGCCTTTGATAATTGGCAAAGTTTCGCCGCCGTCGCGAGGCGCAGAGATAACGGCCAAGGAAACGAGTTATGTTTGCCAATAAGTAAATTAAACAAAATTGTTTTACTTTTGTTGTTGTTGCTGTTGTTGTTAAAAATAAAGCTCGACGTCATCGCAAAGGCAAACGCAAACTCGCAACGCTAACTGGGCAAAGACTGGGGAAAACATTTGGATTTCGTTAATGGTCCAACTACTTGAACAGCACTCGAAGCCGGCAACAGCTCAACAACAATTCGAGTCGAGTGTCTGCAGCGGTTGCTGCTGCAGCTGCTACAACCTCGACTTGTCTCGGCTCGTCTCTCTATCTCTCTCTCTCTCTCTCTCTCTCTTTCTTCTTCTGCTGCCCCCTGCATTGCCTCATCCAGTTAAACGCCATATGGCCTTTCTCCAAAAATTCAAATAAAACAGTCATGAGGCACGTCATGAGCCTAACCCCCTGCTCTGCCGGGTCGTCCCCTGCCCCATGTGCTCATAGAGCGCTGCAAGGCACTCGTCATGCGTGCCACTTGGCACCTATGTAGATAAGAGGTGTGTGTGTAAGTGGCAAGAGGGTGGCTTGATGAGTTAAGAGAGAGGTGTAGAGGTACATATATTATATATTATGTTATAATATTAGTTGAATATAGCTTAATAGAAGTATTTTTTAGTAACTTAATAGATGTTTGGTGACTTCAGGCAGATCATTAGATCATCAACAGCCATCAAAAAACTACATCAGTTTTTACATTTCCATTGAATGTAAGACTATACTATACTATACTCTCTATCTCTATTTTTGTGAGTATTAAGTCGAAAATATATATTTATATATGCAAATGTTTATATAACTTGTCATATTTAAGTTGTCTGAAAGAATTTTAATTAATTCTCGTAAACTATCAAGTGATAGTGTATAACTATTTCAATAATTATACATTATGATTATAATAATATTTCATACTGATTGCCGACAATATTACCAAACAGTTCTCTTAAAGTTTATATCTGTAAATATCTATAAAAAAAAATAGTACTAACTTGAATTTAAATGTTAATTTTAACAAATTATTTTTTAGTTTTCTCTTTTTTTTTTATTAGTAACAGATTATTGTCAACCTATTTAATTCAAATCTTCAGTTAATATAATTTAAAATCCATATTTAAATATCTGTGTCCATTAGCCAGGGAATCAAACCTTTTTCTAAATATATATAAATAAAATATATATCTATGTATAATATGCTCATATTTCTATATTTTATTACTATATTCCTAATCATTATTGCTTGCCCATAATCTTCCATTACCATAATCATTATGATCATATAAATTTCTTAGCCTGCCCTCGCTTGTTACTATCTCTTTGTGCCAGAGTCTATTTTGTGCGCCGGCTCGCTGAGGCTACGTGCAGTGCCGGCAACCGGTCACGTTTATTGTTGTTGTTTGTTGTTAGTGATATTGTTGTTGTTGTTGTTCTTGTTGTTGTTGTTGCTGTTACTGTTGCTGTGGAGTAGGAGTCCGAGTCCGAGTCCGATTCCGAGTCATATTTGTAGGCAGTATCTGTATCTGTGGCTGCCGCTGCGGCCTCCGAGGTGGCCCCATGGAGACCAACTGATTGTGTAGCTGACTAGCTCTAGCTGGCTGGCTAACTGGCTGACTGGTTGGCTGGTTGGCTGCTTGACCAGCTGTGCCCGCTGCTCATAACTGTAAAAACACGCTCGCCCACTTCCTTGGAGCATGGAAAGTGGAGAATGCAAGAGGAGGGCAGGGATAGAGGCTGGGGTAGAGGCTGGGGTAGAGGTAGGGGTAGAGGCAGAGACTGGGGTAGAGGCAGAGGCTGGGGTAGAGGCTGGCATAGTCCATGTGTCGTGTGTTTGATTTTTAGGTTTCATTTATTGCTTCATTTCTAGCATTGTTGTGCGTGTGTGCATGTGTGCATGTGTGTGCATGTGTGTGTGGGCATGTCATTGGCAGGCTATGTGCATGTATGTGTGTGTGTGTGTGTGTTAATTTTTAATTGTGCTAAATGTGCACATAAATATCAACAGAGATAAATACAAAAGCACGATATATATACAAATGCAGCAACAACAGCAACACCAACAACAACAATGGAGACAATATTCACAATATACTCATACAATTCACAATTTTCAATTTCAACACCCACCCATGATTTGGCTTATTTGCGATTGTTGTTGTTGTTGCTGACATGAATGGGGAGAATATGTGAGCTGCCTTTTGTTAGCTGACATTGGCACCAGCAGCTGTCAAATGTATCTATGTGTGTGTGCGTGCGTGTGTGTGTGTGTGTGTGCGTGTGTGCCTGGGTATGACTTAATAGCTGATAAATAATAGCAGACGCCAGCGTAAATGGTCGTCACATGTGCGTCTGTCTGTCCTCTGTGTCTGTGTGTGTGTGTGGGCAAAATGCATTTCGAATGTGTCAAATGTTCGTTGGGGCCCAATCAATGCCGATTCGATTCGTAGATACAATTGTATCTCAAGGGATAACAAGATACATTTTGTTGTTGTCTATTGTAAAATAGATAGAAGAAAGCAATCAAAATATGTTGTGGTTGTTGTTGTTGTTTTATTTGTACCCACTTATGGCTGATTTGGGCCATTCACGAAAATTGGCCACATTTTGGGACAGCTATAATATAGAAATACATATATACATATATATGAGAGAGAGAGAGAGAGAGAGAGTGAGAAACAGAGTGAAATAGACTGCCTTCATCCGTCTGTTTATCCTTAACTTTAACCTCATTTATAAATCTCACTTTTAATTTATTGCATTTCGTTTTCAATCAATCAAGATTTTCCTTTTTGTTAATTTAAGCTAAATTATTTGTGTTTTATTTATTGTTTTTAGCTGATTTGGGGTTTTGTGTTTATTTTCTTTTTTGTATTTTTAAATAATTCAACAAGTATTTGAAATATTCGCATAAACAATTTTCATTGCACTCTCAGTTGTGGCCCATAATAAACACATTTGGCCTTTGGCAATATTTCAGTTAATGGGTCTTTGTACGCGCTTTTTTGACCCACTGCTGCGTGAGGCATGTGGCAAGAACCACAAATTTTATATGTTTTCATTCAATAGTGGGCTGATTCGAAAGTTGCAGATTGCAGTTAGGGCAGAAACTGAAGTTTATATAAATTTAATTAAATCGCAATTGCTTAAACTGCACATTTCTTCAGCTGAACAGACTAGAATTCTGCTCTATCCGCAAGTTTGACATCGAAAATATGAGAAATTCAGATGCTGAGGTCCCAGTTTAATTATAAGGAATAGCTGTTTTTAATGCACAAGTTTTTTGTATATTGAATTAAACTAGTTATAATGGAGAAATGCAATGAAAATGTAATAGAAATTCGAAAGAAGCTAAATAGGTTTTTTTTTTAAACTAATTGTAATAAAAATATTTAATAGGAGCTCGATAGAAACTCAATAGAATGAAGTGGAATTTTTTTTAGACTTTTTATTGAATTTGGACAAAAATTAATTTGTTATTTTGCTGAAAATACTTTATATTCATTGAGGAATTTTAACATATTTTTTTAAATATATGATATAAGGATTTTTTATTCATAAATTTTCTTTAATATTTTCTATTGTTTTTATTGTCTATGTGATATTTTACATATATGTAATGTATAATTTTTTTAGTCATAAATTTTTGTTTTTTATATTTTTTTTTTATTCATAAATTTTAAGTTTTTTATATTTGTTTGTTGTATATATGATATTTTATATGTATATGATACAAAGATGTTTTTTATTTATTTATTTTCAATCATAATTCTTAAGTTTTTCATATTTTTTGTTGTTTGTATTGTATATATAATATATATTATACTATATTATTTTTTTAAAACTAATTTTGAATATGCTTCGCAAATTTAGCTTATACTTTTAAAACTTATATAAAAAAATTAAATTAAAATTAATTTTGAGTAACTTCTCTTTCTTCTCTTTTTAATTTGTCTAACTTAGCTTAGCTTTGGCACATGCTCTGAGTATATTCTTCTCTAATATATTCTTTTGTTACGCACTCAAATATATTTCTTAACCACACCTCGTTCATTACATATATGTAAGCGTGTCTACTTCTGTGTGCGTGTGCGTGTGTGTGTTCTGCTCCCTTTATTCGGGATATGCTCCTGTGCGTGTTTATGGCTCTGCAAATGGCGTGAACTTTTTTCGCAGCGCCCGCTGCGATTCCGAGATTGCTCGGGTGTGTGTGGATGACTTGATTTTTCTAATGGTAGCTGGCCTCCATTTACCATTCACCATTTCCCATTTCCCATTTATTTCACAGAATTTCAAATTTCACGATATCTGCTGCAGTAATTTTCATTGCCTACTTTTAGGCTGCTGTGGTTGGGCGCTAAGTGCGCGCCTAAAAGCAGACAACGATAAATTCAATGTGAGATCAGCTTATCGAAGAGCTGAGAATGCCACCAAATAAATAAATAAATATTTTGTTGCTGCTGGTCAACAAATTGCCTTTATTTAACGGCTATCACAGGCATTAATATTCATGTGGGAATTGAACAGGTGTACTTAATCTGTTTAATCATCAGCATAAATAATTAAATACAAACAGCTGCGGCTGTTGTTGCCGTTGCTACTGTTACTACGGCTGCTGCTGCTGCTACTGCATTTAGCACTCACTGCTCTGGAGATACAATCTAATGACTGTCATAAGCTGTTTATTTGGCTTGTTTGTTGCTTTTGTTTTGTTTGCGGAATCGGAAGCGAAGCAAATCGAATGGCAGACAAAAGTGTGCTCACACAAAACTCAATCACTCATTAAGGCGAACAATGAAGCGTCTAGCATCAAAAGCCATCGATAAGTGTAGACCAGAGCGCGCGGTACAGTGGGGCAATGTGGTGTGACAAAGTGATTATTATTATAAATTATAGTAACCAGAATATCAAATCTGTAATGCGATAATACTTAACTGTATAAATTATTCGTAATGTTTTCTGATCTATATACTGACATGTCACAGTGGCGCTATGTTTTGTAGGATAAAATGAAAAGGCTGTATTCAGATAGACTTATAAAAAATAGAGTAAGGGAAAAACATTTGTATTGAAAGCAACGATATATAACGATATATTATAATCTAATGTAAATATATAAAAATATATATATCCATATGTAAACAAGAATACAAGTATACCGAAAGATGCTTATTTCTATATTTGATCTTACAGTTCCTATATTTCTTCCTCTTTTTCTCAATGCTTGTCTGTGAAAGACCAATAAAAAATTTTTAAAATTTTTTTCGGTATTTCTTCCAAGAGCAAGCATTGATAGCATTAAAGGATTTTTTATTAATCAGCTTTTCTTTCTCTCTTTTTTTTCTCTCTCTCTCTCTCTCTCCCTCTTTCCCTCTACCTCTCTCTCTGCTTATTTCTCTGCCTATCTTTCTTTACATCTTTGTCTCTTAATCTCCGTCTTTCGTTATTTATTTTTCTCTTTTCGAATAATATTTCATTCATTCTCTTTATCTCATTCTGCATATCCCATTTTTTCTCTTTCTCGCATTCTCTTTTTCTCTCTCTCTTTCTGTCTTATTTTGCTTCTCTCTGTCTGACTCTTCCTCTCTCTCTCTCTCTCTCTCGCTCCCTCTCTCTCTTTCTCTCTCTCTCGCTCCCTCTCTCCCTCTCTCTCGCTCCGTCTCTCTCTCTCTCTCTCTCTCTTTCTCGCTCTCTCTGTTTCTCTCTTTCTCTCACTTTTTTTCTCTCTTTGTCAAATAGTAAAATATATTTGAAGAATATTCTATACACATCGTATTTCACTTGCTGTTCAATAAACTTGAACCACTGTGCAGTGTTTTGTCAAACAATTTAACTTTGTTTTAGTTCGCACTTCACACAACTAAACAAAAGCCCTAACACATCGAAGGTGTTGCTGTTGTTGTAGCCATTGTTGCTGTTGTTGCTGTTGTTGCAATTGTTGTAAATGAGCTGTTGATGCTTTGCAGCAGTTAACTAATTAGAGCGCTTTCTGTTTGCATAAATTACGAAGCGAAGCATCTGAGTTTGAGATTTGGGCACAAAAACGAGTTTTGATTTTTGTTGTTGGACTTGTAACGCCCACACGAACAGCTGCTGATCGAGTCACTCACACACACACACACACACACACACACACACACACACACACACACACACACACACACACACACACACACACACACTCACGCACTCAGCTATAGCCCCTCGAAATATGGCCATAATAATAAGCACGATAATGACGTTAAGTATACGCCAAATTGGTCAAAACAAAAGTGGAAAAAAAAGCGCCGAGTACGAAGCGAAATGAAACGAAGTCTGAGAGAGCCGACACGATTGCCGCACAAAAAATTCTAGTGATCCGCGTAATAGCTGAGCCGACTCAGCCAGTTGCTCCGTGGCAGTTGACTGAGACAGACCAGAGACCCAAACCAAAGACTCGTTACGCGTCGTTTTCTTTGCCCATTTGTCGACTTTGACTTGAACTTTGCGCGGGCTTAAAACCCCCCTCCCCCCCATCCTCTCCGGCTCGAGTACAATGTCATTTTTTCGCAATATCCGCTCCTCGCTGGCCTCGTCCCGCAAGAGTTCGTCGCGCGATACGACGCCCGTGCGCAGCTGCAGTTCTCGGCCGGCGAGTGTGATCAGCTCACGGCGAGATTCCACAACGAGCTCCACGCTGCAACGCGGCGACACCTTCATACTGAATGAATCCGATGAGGAGCAGCAGCAGCAGCAGCAGCAGCGAGGCACTGATTCGAACAGCAGCACACTGGAAAAAAAGTCTAAGAAATCGAAGGTGTTTAGCAAATTCAGCACATTCACGAAACGCAAGAAGCAACCCTCGCCCGAGGAGGTGGCCAGCTATGAGCACCATCCAAGCGACACGGCCACAAATACCTATTACAAGTGGCGCAACGATGGCGATCGCATGCTCGACTACGATGCCCATGCCGATCCATTCAATTTTCTCTACGAGCAGCAGGGCAAGGGCAGGCAAGCGACTGGCTCGCCAGCCGATGGCATGCAACGCCAGCCGAGTCTCGGCTCCAGCTCCAGCGGCAGCTTCGACTCGAGCACCTATCGCAAGAGCAAGACACCCACACATCTGTGCGAGCAGCTGGAGCAGCTGAAGACGCACTCGAATGACGATCTGCTGGAGGAGGAGGAGCGCGATAAATACAAAACGGTCACCCTGAATAGTTTCCGCAAATCATTTCGCGACCGGCTGCTGCAGCAGCAGCAACAACAGCCCCACAATCCCGCCTGGTTCGTTGAGGTGCCGCCGCCCGAGACGAGGCCCGAGTCGAGCAGTCAACGCAGCGCCTCCAAGGAGAATCGTCCCGATTTTCTGGTCTTCGATAACGATAACTATCGACCGCAATCCCGCTCGCCGTTGCGCGATCGACCCTCGCGCTCCGCCACCCGCTCGCCCGTCAAGCGCAACGAGACCTTTCGAGTGGCCCAGCCCATGCTGCGTCGCATGTCGCCTTCGCCCACGCCGCCTGCCTCCGCCATACGCATCGAGATCAAGAACTCCATATTGCCACACTCGCCGGGCAGGCTGGTGCCGGTGGGCGTGGCCAAGCCCATGCCCACGACGGAGTATTATGCACAGCGGCTGCTGGCGAGCAGCCTGGCCAGGCGAAGTTCGCCGGCGAGCAAGTGGAAAAGTCCAAGCCAACAGCAGCAGCAGCAGCAGCAGCAACAGTTGCCGTCGCAGCAGCAACAGTTGCAACAGCACCAGCAACAGTTGCAGCAGCAGCGGCAGCAGCAACAGCAGCAGCAACAGTCGCCTCAGCAGCAGCAACAGCCGCCTCAGCAGCAGCGCAGCGGCCGTTATCAAACCCTGGTGCACATTGGCAGCGAGCAGAGCAAATTGTCGCCGGCACCCGCTCGAGGTCGTGCACCCACCCGAGTACAACTCTACGGCAGCAAGCCGAGCAGCAGTCGACAGCAGCAGACGCCCACCTACTTTGGCGGTCACTACAATGCACCTGTGCCCGTCTCTGTGCGACCCTTGTCCAGCTCGAGGCAAACTTCTGGGGGCGTGAGCGTCAATTGGGGGCGTCAGCAGCAGCACCAACAGCAGCCACAGCCAATGCCACGAGTCGCCCCCGCAAGGCAACGCAATCGCTCGCCAATCAAGATTCCATGGCGTTAGATCAAACACTCGACTGATCAAGCTACAGCTAGAGCTGAGCGCGTGACACGAAACACGAAACGAGACGAAAAACTCTAAATTGAATATATATAACATATATATAAAGCTAAAACAATATAAAGTATAAACTAATAAATGAACTTTAATTTATGAGAATAACAAGAAGGAAAAATTTGATGTTTTTATTTGAAGCTGAAGTTTTTGATGTGTGATTCGCTTAAAGTATGATCCACTTTTTCGCTGAGTGTAGTTATACTAAAAGCTCTAAAAATTATATAAGCTTCTTATATAATATATAATAAATTGTTATAATATATTATAAGTTTCTGCAATGTGATTTGCTTTAAATATGACCCGCTTTTTCGCTGAGTGTAGTTATTTTGAAAATTCTAAAAAAAATAATGATATAAACTTATATAATATTATATGAATAATCTGCTGTGTGGTTTTTCTTAAATTATGCTCCGCTTTTTCGCTGAGTGTAGTTACACTAAAAACTGTAAAAAAAATATTTTTTTTTTAAATTTTAATAGAGTGTAGGTAAACCTAAAATTCTAAAAAAATTATATAAACTATTATATAATTTATTTAAATTTTTATATAGTCCAAAAACACTACAAATTCTCAAAAAAAAAAGAAGATATATATATATATATATATATATATATATAAACTTTGTATATTATATATATATATATATAATATAATTCTATTATATAGCTTCTGCTGTTTGATTTTCTTAAAAACTGAAATGATATAAACTCTTATATAATTTCTTTATATTTGTATATTATATTTATATTTATATATTATTTAACTTACATTTATTTAACAAACATTTGTTTACAGTTAACATTCTAGAATGCATAGCGACACGCGCTCATCTTCAGTTGTGGGTAGATCATGAGTTTCGACGACGACAACAATAATTTGCGTCATTCCAGGCGAATTTTTTGTTTAGTTTCTATATGAATTGTGCCCACAACTGATTCATCTTCAACGTGGACAAGTTCCCAAATCTCTTTGCCTTGTCAATTTCAATATTTATTGGTGTTGTGTGTAAAAAAAGTTTAGATCAAGTAAATAAGCAGACACAAAACAAGGCAAAAATAGGTAGAGTTGGGAGAGAGAAGGAGAAAGAAAACACATATAAAGTGTGTTGTGTAAATTGTTAATTATCATTTATTTCGGGCTCCAAAATCTTTTTGACCCGCCGGCAACATTGCCGCCCTAACTGGGCCTTGAGCAAGATATGTATATAGACATATATATAGATATTGTAGTATATATGTATACATATGTATATTATACTTACAGAGCCATTAACAAAAAGAAATAAGTGCAAAACCTACATTTATTCAGATATATATATAAATATATATCTATCTCTATATATATACATATGTACATTCACATGAAATCGAATTCGTTTGCGCACTTTTATTTGGTCATTAATTATGGCTACCTTTATGCTCTTGCCTTTATAGAAACTTTAGATATTTCACATACTTTGGCTTTAGTTTGTTATTACCATAATATTTTTGATAAATATTTGCCAAGCTTATTTAAGTATAGTTAATATTTCCTGTTCAATTCCTTAGCATTATTTTACGGATTTTTGGTTTTTAGAATTAATCAAGCTAAACTTAACTTCAACCTGATTTATTTCAAGTTTTGTTTGTTTAGTTTAATTTAATTTAATTTCTCAAGTTTAGATTTACTTGTGTAAAGACAGTCAATTACTTTCATTTTTATCTCATATATTATATAATTTTTTATATATAAGTATATAGTGATATTTTTTTTTTATTATTTCAATGATTATAATTTTTTATGATTGAGTTTTCTAAAAGTTTAATTTTATTTCATTTTTTTATTAATTTTTTTCCTTTATTGTTTTAGGTTTCCTATTTTAAAATACTTTTATTTTGTATTTTTTTTTTACATTTCTTTTTCAATTTAAATACCTAATATTATTATTTTTTTTTAAATTTTTTAACATATATTTTTTGAATTTTTTTTTTTAATTTTGTAGAATTATTTGTGATTTAATTTTTTTTATTTTAATGCTATTTTGTTTAAGTCTTAAAAAGCTTTTCCTGAATTACCTTAAACTTCTTTATGCATATTTTTTGTTACGCAATTCTGAAACTTTCAATATTTTTTTATTAGTTTTGTGCAAACAATGTATAAATTTTTGGTCAATATTGAACGACGCGTCGTAAGTGTCGGGGAGTTATTGGGTCTCTCGGCTGACTAACTGTGCATGACAATGGATGAGCGTTACGTGACGAGCATTCGACTCAATTTGACTGCCTGATCATATTCTCTGTCGGGGGGTTGGTTAGAAAGCAGATGCGCTTATTAAGCGGCCCTATTTGGGTTGACAGAGTTCTACGCGTAACGGCATATACTATAGACATAGCATATATGTCTATATAGACGTCGTCGGAGGTGACGTCAACAGTTGATTTGTTTGTGCGCCTTTTTGAGATGTTAAATCAAATAGAATACGGATATCTATATACATACATATGTATATACATATGGATGAGGGCATAAATGATTTAAGCCAAATATGTGTATTTATTAGAGCTAAATGAATCATAGATATTATACGATTATATTATATATATACATATATATGTATCATATTGTTGTTTGATTGCTCGACTAATACGTTGACTCGTTCGATCGTTTCATTAAAAGTTATTCAATGAATGCATAATCAATAAGCTCATTTACAAGCAATTAGCAAGCAGCTACATGGAAGGCATTCCCTAAATGTATTTATTATTAGCGGTGTTCCCTAGTATGATGACTCTTTTGTGTTAGACTGAAATCTTTGACAAGCGAATTTGTTGTAGACATTCTATACTTTTAGCAATTTATGTAGATATATTCTATGTTGGGGGCATTCCCGCAACGAGAACGTTTCTCAATTGCATTTAATTATTCGAAATTCTCGGAAGTTGAGTTGCTTATGTGGCATAAGACTTAAAGGTAATTGAACTACAACCTTTCGTGGAATTATTATCAATGTATTTGTTTGTCTCTTTGTTTGCGGTCAAATTCGTTTTCGATTTCGTAAACCCACATTCGATTACTCCTCTTATGAGACACCTTCGCTGCCGAAACTCTTGACGTGTCACTCAAATATAATAAACAAAATTTCCAATCATCTTAAAAAATCACTATGCTCAAGTTATATTTAGATACTAAAAACTTTACTTGAACAATAGCAGCTTGAAGTCTTAGATTGAAGATCTTTTAGAAATAAAGCGGAAATGTATGAGAAGATATTATTATATTAGATATTATATATACATATAATAGAAATTATTATCTTAGCTCATAGATAGGTCTATTTATAGGTGAGGTTTTGTAGCTTATGAGTATGATTAATAATGTCAATACTTATGACACTCTATATGTATGATACAGACTCTGTTAATGCAAAAGGAGGATTCCAATGATAATGATACTGCTGATGACAATGATAATGGTAATGAGAATTGTAAGAGTAATTATAATGATTCTGATAATAATGAGAATGCAAATCAGAAGAAAAGTTCTATCAATAATAAGTATCATAATGAAGATGATATTGATATTGAGAATCATAATGCTAATGAATTTAAATTTTAAATATGGAGACATTGATGATGATCATTAAATGCCAATAAGAATCAAAAAGCTAATGATTTTTAATTTTTGATTATGATGACATTGATAATAATACTTTTAATGATAATGACAATAATGATACTAAGTATAGTAAAGTTTTTGGAGCTGTAATAATAGTTTTCGAAATGTTCATTGCTCATCATTCATTCTTTTCTCTCTGTCCCCCTCTCTATTTCTCTTTCTTTCTACTTCTCTCCAACTAATTAGCAAATCGTGCTCTACTATCATCAGCCTGAAACATGAGCTTCGACTATATATACATCTATATATATAAAAATATCTATTTAAATACCAAATACACTTTCTAATGTGGTCACAACGGGGTCGTTGGCAATTTAGACTCATTCGCATTGAGAAGTCGCCATCTAGTAGAAACATGGCAGCAGCAACTAAAGCGAAAAAAAACTCAAATGGAGGCAACAACTAAACTTAGTCAAAGATCTGATCTTGAACTAGTTAAGTAGATGCCCAAGTTTGTTACCATTTGTATATATTCAGTATTCAGTTAGGCTTAACACATTAGCGATGTGGCAAAGCCTAACTAGACTGTGAAAAATAAATGTAATGTAAACTTTGTTCAACTTTGGAGTCGTCGTAACCTCGCTTTGCATCTGTCCATCTATTTATATGGGTGAGTGGATGAGTTGGCCCATTGCGTGTAGCGCTGCAAACAGGTTAAGTAGTAGTCAAAATCATCAGCCTCCCAGACAAAATCGTGTTAATTAATGCCAAAAATTTGATGAACTTTGTGGAAGAAAAAGGTTAGCTGAGACTGATAGACTGGGGCTTACCTTGTAAATGGATTTGAAGTAATTTGGAATCATATTTAGTTTGACTTGGCTTTATATGTGTCAAGATCTCTTTAATTTGCTGAATTTGATATCGATTACTATTACTTTTACCTAACTGATCGATAAAAACGAAAAAAAATACTAATAGGCTAAGGAGTAACCAGTAAGTAGATTTGAGATAAATTGTATTTAGAATTACTTGGCTTTTTATTGGCCAATATCCCTTCTATTATTTGCTGAATTTGTTAGGAAAAATCTATTTATTTATTCATTTTACTTAAGTGATCCATAAAACAAAAATATTTATGTATTTATACTACTACGACTACGACTATACCTATAAAAAAATTAGAGAAAATTACATTTTTCAAGATATGTGTATACCAAATAGAAAGATATATCGAAAATACCCAAAAACAACAAGTTATCGATTTTTCATTAAATCTAAAGTATTCTATAAAGGTCTTATATGTATAATAGATCCATTTATGTATAAGTCTCGAATTTTCAGCAACTCTACGTAAAGTCTAGGACTAAATTCTCACTTATCGATAAACTTCTAGTTATCTAATGAGTTCCCTCAGCTCTCTCTGCTATATACACCTGCCCACCCAACGTCTTACAGGGTATAGGCAAAACAAAACAACAAATTTCTACGAAATTCGGCTCCTCTGTAAATTGTTAACTTTGTACTTGAAGTAAGCGTTGTTTCTTTGTCTCTCACTCTCCCCCCTCCCTCTCTCTCTCTCTCTTTCTCTGTCACTGTGTGTTGCTGTCTCTTTTCTTTTATTATTGCTATGTATTTTGCAATAAGCAAACACTTGCGGGTTCTGTTGTTGATTTTGTTGTTCTGCCAGCTTTTTGACGATATGTGGCTCATATGAGCGTAGATTGTTTTCCGAGTAACTTGGAGCCGGTTTTGTTTATAACTTGTTGTTGTTGCCGTCGTTGTCGACCTACGGTCTCTCTCACTGTCTATATATATATATATATTTTATTTTTATTACTTATTTTGTTAACACTGTCAAACACTTGCATCGCGTCATAGTTTCTAAAATGTGGCTTAAAGTTAACTGAGCTGCTTGCCCAGTAACAAATCGTTTTCAAAAATTTGTTAGCCCAGAACTTTGGCAGCTCAAGTGCGCGGGCGTGAACCACTGTGCGTGTGGGCCGAACTAGTTCTCAGTTCTCAGTTCTCGGCTCTCAGTTGAATTAGCCTCTAATATAAATATAAAGTCTACGCCTTACATTTGACACTTTGCATAGTTTCCCAGCGTTTATTTGGAAACTGTTTTACATTCAAAATAGGTTTTATTTTTGCTTTTGTTTTCCTCTATTTCGCATTCGAATTTCGGTTGATGACTTCATTCTGCAGAGCGCTGCAAATAAATTAAATTATAATTCTTCATGTTTCATTCTCGAAGATATTTCGCTATGTCATCAGTTTAGATGTCTTCTAATTGCTAATGATTATATTAGAGTGGAATTCCCCTGGCTTAAAGTCAACCATATTAGGGGTGTTCCAGCTGGCATTTGAATTGATCAAATGTATTGAGTGTATTATGCTATTTATATATTAGAGATATTCTTTTATCGGACTAGTGCTGCATTGTAGTTCTTTCTTTTTTTTATCAATAACATTAAGGGTATTTCATTAGTCATATAAGTATGTTATTCACATTCGTGAATAGTAAAATAATATATAAGTTTTGCTTCATTATTAATTATACTCTTAGTTCTGAGTATTATAGTCGAATCGCATGTCTTTAGAATAAAATTTCCAGTATATCGATAACATATATCGATAACGCTTGGCCAATGCCACTATATTTATTTATTTCACTTTTAATATTTAAAAATATTCAACTTTCAGTAAATTGCAGTTTTTTTTTTTTACTTTTATAAATAATATTAATGGTGTTCCCTATGGCTTGTAGCTTAGTCAAAGATATTAGCGGTATGCTCTATGCATTTTTTTAAGTAACAAACATATTTTTGTACCTCAAATACTAAAGTTTTTTGTATTATTTGAGCTGCAAGCGTTAGTTTTTTAGTATGCTTTAGGGATATTCCTCAAATTTATTACGCAAATATTTGGCCTATCTTTTCTTTTTTCTCAGATTTTTTCATAGGAATAATTTGTATATGCTCAAGTAAACTCTATATTATTTTGTTTTCTTATTATTTTATAAAAATACCCTGTAATTCATAATAATGACAGTTGAAGGTTTTTTAAGAGTCCCTCATTTCTCTTAAATTTGTGCTGAAATTTGATCTTTAGTTTGATTAACAAAAATCGTCAAAATTATCATTATTTTGCTATTAATATTGTTGCTCATATACATTTGGGGTCTTCCCTTTAAGGCTAGCCCGCATTTCTCAGCCAAATTTGTCAAATGTCAGTTCATTAATTTGTGGCAAAAGCATTTGCATATTTGCCAAACTTTGAGATACTTTTTTTTACAGCTTTCAGATACTTTTTTGATGCTCTTTGTGGCAAAATGTGAACAACTTTCCCCATGTGGCAAGAGCAGAGGCAGCAGGAGTAGCAGCAGCAGCTGCTGTTTGTTTGTTTGTCTTTGCCTTAATATGCATTATAGATATATTTAATTGTCAGATCATTAATCTGAAGAGGATTTTCTTATAGATGGGCTGGCTGGATGGGCGGGGCACAGCCTCTTGGAGTGGGGACAGCTCAGCTGTGGCGCCTCTTAAGTGCCCATCAAATATTTGCCTTCACTTGCAACTTAATGCTCCTCACATCCGTCAGCCAGAGTTGTCGCCAGAGTTGGGCTGGCTAGGGTTGCCCCCCACGAACTGGGTCAGCATCGATTTTCGTTTTCGTTTGTTGTGGCTGCCAATGCAGCTACGTTCGACCCAAATGGACAGCGCGCCAAAAAGGACACGCGGCTAGCGACAAACGGCAAACGGCAATCGACAGAGGGCTAAGGACATGATATCCTTTGCATATTAATGCAGGCAAAAGTCAACTTTTTGCAGCTGCAATGAAAAAAGAAAGTGCCAAATGAAATGACTGCACAGTTTTAATGCCACACATGTGAGTGTGTGAAAGAGGGTAGATTGGTTGGAATATAATAGTAAATATATAATATACATATATATAATACTATAATATATAATGATAATATATAAAAAGACACGGATTTTAGAGTTTTTCAAATTTGATCTCTCTTTGCTTGTCATATAAATGTTTTTTTATTATTTATATATATATATATGTCTCTAATCTATATATCTCTGATCAAATGGCAGTTCTTAAAGAAGTTTTTAAAAATTATCTGTTATCGATAACTTCAACAGCCAGTCAAAATGTAGTTATCGCAAGTAGTATTGCTCTTGTTGGGTCAGCCTAGACTTGCCAAGCTTTGCAACTGGCTTACTGTTAGGCTATGCTGGAGATGGTCTTATATATTATATGCTGTGCCTATGAGGGCGTGGCAAATCTATATTTATCGATTGTTGCATAAATTTAGCAACTTCTGTAGTATGAACGTGCATTGTGCAGTTGGTTAGGCTCGTTAAGAATATTCTTAGTGGATTTTTTAAGCTGCAGTCCAACACACACAGACAACATATACACACATATATACACACACACACACACACACACACACACACACACACATACACACACACACACACACAAGCTCATATAGCTGTAAACATGGCCAGAATCGGAATGGAAACGTGCCAAGTTGTTGTTTTTTTTCCTCACTCATATTGTTGTTGTTGTTGTTGGTTTTCTTTTGTTCCACATATATTTGAGCGTAATTTTGGAACAAGTGTCGCTTCTGCACCACAACAACAGCAGCCAAAGCAGCAGCAGCCAAAACATTTGCCTCTTTAGGCTTCCCGTCTGCCTCTGACTTTTGACCTCTCTGGCAAATGTTTTATTTTGTTTTTTGCTTTTTGCAGAATTCAAATTTCTGGCTTCTAGCAATGGCAATGCCACGCCCCATTTTCTAGGAGTCAAGCGAATGGCGCAAATGAGCAAAATACGAATTTCTGTTGTGTAATCGTAAATTGCATTTTGCTGTTTTGAATACCCTGTAATGGGCAGGGGAATGGATGTGCTCGACTGTTAGCACTAACTGAAAGTGAACTGCACAGTTGAACGAACGAGTCAAGATTTTTACACTAATACAAATGTGATCCAAAGAACATATAGTTTGTGAAATACCCTGTAATATATGTTTAGAGAGTAGGTAAGGCAGCAGCAGTAGTGTGAGTTGGCCAAGTGTTGAAGTATCGATAGCATTATAGTTAGGTATCTATAGTTAACTATAGGGGCCTACTACATACATATATAATTATTGTAATACTCTATTATTGTAGCATTTTATAGGGTATAAAATAGTCAGGACATTTTATAATTTAGTTTTATATTGTCTTCCTGGATAGCCTCTATTATTATTTAACATTTCTGTTTGTCTAGGGTATAGTGATAGTTAATTTATTTGAACTTTAACTGGTTGAGTCTTTTTGTGTCCGATTCCCTTTTTCCCTTTTTTGTTGGATTTGTTCAAAGACAAAAACCTTTTGTAATTGCTTATGGAATCAGTATTAAATATATACACATATATAGATATATATATATAGATATATACTGAGTATTTTTTTTAATTTTCTTGATGTGATTCCATAAGTCAAAAGCCATATCCATCTCTAGTGCTGAGTGCCCGATTATCTAATTGAATATTCTTAAGTATCACTTTTATTTAGGACACACACACAATTATCTAGCAAGCAGATAAACATGATTGCCATATAAATACTACGTGCTCGTATTGCATTTTTAATAATAATTGTCCAATTAAAAATTGATTATATTTTGCAGGGTGTCATAATTCGAGAGGTGGATGACGGTGTTCGCTGCGAGCAATGCAAAACAGAATGTCCCGGTTTTGCGGCACACGATTGGAGGTGAGTTACGAAGAGAATATAATGAAATTCATAGAGTTCAAAATCAATATATGAAATAAATTGTCAACAAAAATATAATAATAATAATTATATTATTAATATGGGTTAAACTTATTTTAAAACCCTTTTTATAAACTAAATTTACTTTTAATAATGCTTAAAACCTATTTAAATTCATAATATAAAACAGTAAAATGTTAAGCTACTCAAATCAAGCTATCACAATATTTTGAGCACCACTGTAAAAGCTAAACAAAAGCTTTCAGTACGCTTGCCTGCGCAGACAAACGCTAGATGGCGCTCTACACTTCACTCATTTTGTCTATTTTCAAAATTCAACCTCAAAATCGTTTTTAATAGCAAAATCAACATTTGTTCAGCGTATTTCCGCTGTCAACAACAACAGCCACGCCCCCAGCTGCCAGTGCGCCCCTATGCCAAAAAAAAAAAAAAATACATTTTGCCTGCAGATAAACAAGCCATTAAATTAAAGCATAACAAATTGATATTTTTCCCCCATTTTGGGCAAATTATTAATTTAAAGGCTTAAATCCAATATGAATATGAAATTTATGAGTTTATTTGACAATTGAGCTGCATTTAATCGAGGTGCGTAAATGATTATGAATTGTGCGGGCATGCTAATTGGAATTGCAATTGCAATTGGAAATGTGAATCGGAGTGCGTGTTGCCAATTGGGAAATGCACTTAACGGTCAACGCGACCGCAAATTCGAATTTAAATTGTGCTATTAATTTGTAAAATTAGTTTGTCTGTCTGTCGGCTGTCTGTGTCTGGCTTTTTGTCTAACTGCGGTTTTAGTTTGCAATTTCATTTCCAGCGCGCTGGCCGCAAGCCAATTGGAAGAGAGAAAGAGAGGGGGTGAGAGAGAGGGAGAGAGCGGGGCAGCAATCGCAACTTCTGCTTGATGTGCGGGGCGTATGAGCTTTTTTTTGTTCCAATTCGCTGATGTATGAGTGCGTGTGTGTGTGTGTGTGTGTGTGTGTGTGTTTGCTATAATTCAGTTGTTGTTTGGTTTTATTGTGTTTTGTTTTTATAGCATTCTGTTTGACTTTAATGGCAAAAAACGTTGGGCATAAATTATAATTGAAAAATATATGTATAAATATACAGACCAGTCGTCTATGCATAATCCTCTACGTTTTTGTAGAAATATAATGTATTTAAATTCTTTTTTATAATTTGTTTTTATTAATTTGTTTAAAATAACCATTTATAACGTCAACAGCTCTATAAATAGTTCAACTGAAGACCATAAATCCCACAGTCCAGAAAAAGAGCTCAGCATGACAAACAGTTCCAATTTCATTTCATTTTTGTTTTTATACTTTTTTTTTTTGCACATGTGTTTCATGGGGCGTAACACGATAGAGCGCTGCGTGCGATCATTTCTATCCACTCGCACTTGGCGCCAGCCATTGGTCGGCTCTTCAGTTGGCTGCAACGGTAATTAAAGTGCTTGCGAAGACCTTGACTTGCTTTATTTTGTTGTCTACTCTACGTTGTCTGCTCTGCTCTCTCTCACACACACACGCACACACTGTGCTTCGGTTCTAAATTGATGCCGATTGCGCCAATAAAAAGCTTGTGCTTCCATTGAAATGTTGTAATTGCGCTCAGCTGTTGAGGTTCAGCCGAAGTTCAAGCTGTTAAAAAGGCAGCGTTTGCAATTTTTTTTTTCGTTCACTCAGGGCTTGAGCAATGAACTGACATTGACTAACTGACTGAGTGACAGACTGACTGAACGGCAGCCGACTTCGTGCTTATACTTGGCCTATTAAGCTTTATATTTTATGCAGCCGACGTTGTCTAACGGCGCTTCGTGTTTAGTTTCGTTGCGACGCTCTTGCTGCTGCTTCTGCTTCTGCCTACGTCTTCACGTTTGACTCACGCTCAATTCCAGGCTTAGTTTTGCGCATTTCATTTTTTAGTTGTTCTGCAGCACTTGTGCGTTGCCCACGCGATCAAGCGGCGAATTTCGTTAGTTAATGAGAAGCAGCTGCATAACATTAAAACTTACCACAACTTAACGAATAGAGAGCGATAGAAGAAAGAGAGAGAGAGCGTAAGAGCTCGCGTCTGACTGAGAGAAGCTTAAGCTTAAGCAATAATTATTGCAGTTTACCTGCACACACTCTCTTTCGTTTATTCGGCTCTGTTTGCCGAGAGCAACGCTGTATGTGCGTTTGTGTTTGTGTTTGTGTGTGCGCTTGGCTTATCGGTATCTGTGACACGCATTAAATATGACCGCTATAGATAGCTGTCAACTGTTGTCTTTGTTTACATTTTAAACTTGCCAGCTCAGTTGTCGTCGCGTTCTCTCTCAACAATAACTGAACTTTATGTAAAATGCAGCTGAAAATGCAAAATTTCGCGTCGCGTGATGTCTTTGAGGTGCAGCCAGTGTTGGTCAAGAAACAGCCAAAGTTTCCCACACGCGAACGTCACATGGCAATCAGACGCAAAAAGTCTGTCGGACTGACGTTAAACGTGACGCCATCTGGCGGCACTGATGACAAACAGTTCAATGAGCGGTGAGTGCTAGGCGATATTTATCGCTGCAGTTAGAGGGAGACAGAGAGGCTCTAAAATTAGTCAGAATAATTGGAAAAAAGCTAAAAATAAATAGAATATTTTGAGACAATTTGAGGTTAGCTAAATTAAAAAATTTTTGTTCAAAATCATTAAAATAATAATTGCAATGGGAATATTTATTATTCTGTTGACGTTATAAATATTTTGGAACAATTGGTTCTTTGAAAATTGTAAAATGTTTTCAGTAGATCGTTAAGCAATAGTTGGCAAATAGGTTTAGTCACAGTTTTTTGACGCCGATATATATCGCAATTGGATGTCTACAAAATTTCTTAAAATCTCTTAGAAATAAATTCTACATGTACAAAAATATAAAACCACGATATTCATCGGTACAAAATCATCGTATTAGTTCCTTAGCTGCCAAAAGTCATTTATAAATCTATAAAATCAGCTAAACATCTCATAGATATACTTGTGGGACAAGTTGTTGCTCGCTGTAGAATTGTAGAAATAATTCTCAAGATCGTTTAACGATAATTTGTGCATGTTTTCACGTTTCCAAGCACTAATCGAACTAGGGCTAATGGGGCAGCGTATAAACCGCCACGGGCGCAATTTATGAATTATTGTTACGATAATTATGAGCGAAATGAATTCTGGCTGGCAAATCGAAAAGTATTTTAATTGATCATCAATCTTTTTCGTTTTCTTTTTTGGCAGTCGTTGAAATACATGAGAGATGAAATAAATGGAGAGATGGAAAATATATGTTTCTTTGATTTTTTTGATTTCAAGTTCGCATGTTTTGCATCAATTCGCACTCAATCGAGTTTTCTTTCGTTGCTTATCATTCATATTGAAGTTTCAAGGATATTGGGCATGAATCTCTCTAGATATTTTGCCAGTGTTGGTAAACGTGTGCAGCTGACGCATGTCAAATAAATCGCATAGCTTGCAAGACATGACCCCCATTAAACTCAATTAGTTTGCTCGTCTCGTGTACCAAATTAATGGCCAGGCGTGAATTAGAACCCGTAAAAACCAAACACATCGACGATTTGCCAAAGAAATATTCAAGCAAATGATATTTTACTTGGAATCAACGCGAATACTAAAAAGAAAACAATTTCATGTCTGTTCATGTGATGTTTTCCACAAATCAAGTCTGAGAAATATATAAAAATAAATATGAGTGTAGGGAAATAGAAGAAGAACAACATGAGCTAGCTTTCAGAGGATTCCCGCCGTACATTATCTAATGTAATGGCCTTAATGGCAGGTGGGCAGAGGCAGTTCCAAAAAAAAAAAAAAAAAATATGTGTATCTGTAAGATACATTTATTTTAATGTATCCACAAGTACGTCTATATATGCCACACAGATGTAATTAAAATCAGCAAATGACAGACACATGTATCATAGGCAGACAGGTAAATAAACAGACCCAAATGAACCCACATTCAAGTTTGTAAAGGTTCACACACACACACACTAATAAATGTTTGTGTTGCTTTTGTACCGGTATTTATGGTCCGTAAGATCTATTGATAGATAGCTTTTGTAATAAACACAGTTCGCCTTTGGCCAAAATGTTGAAGAAACATACATATATTTGGAATTGTATGTTCGTACATATGTCTGTTTGTATCTGCGCCAACTTATCTATAGTTGGTCAATTTATAGAGCAAGTCAAGTCCAAGGTTTCATCAAACTGAAAAGTTCCAGAAAATAAATAGAATTTCGTTTTTATTTACATTTCTTGTGGAATTATATTTAAAAATAAAATAAAGGAAAATGTATTGCTAATTAGGCTATTTATAAGGCGTAATGTACCACAATTTATTTAACATCTGCATTACTATTTTTTGGTTAAATTGGCTTGTTTTTGTTTTTTTTCCTTAACAATTTATTTAACAATTAGATACCCTGCATGGGTTCTAAGAATTTTTTTTTTTTTTGTGGAGCATCGTAGAAACTTGGGCTATAGAATCTTAAACTTAAAATAATTAGGCCTGATGATAATGATAATGATGATGAAAATAATAATGAACATTATAATGATAGGGCTAATAACATTAGCAATGGTAATGACAAAGACAATGACAATGATAATGATAATGATAATGCCAATGACAAAGACAATGACAATGATAATGATAATGATAATGATAATGATAATGACAATGACAATAAAAAAAATTACAAGAGCTACGGTTATAATTATGATATTGATAATGGTAATAATAATATCAGAGTTATATACATACATACTTATATACAGTAATCTCTTGAACCATCCAATGAATCTGTTTTATTTAGCACCTAATTGTTTATTCCAAGTATAGAGTAAAGTAAGATTTAATCCAACTTAAAGAACTTACATTTTAAATCACTCCATATCCGCGTTTAGTCGCTATATTTATTACCCCTTGGTATCATCACTTTTTGCTTAGCGATATCTGCTTTTTGTTGTTTTTTTTACCTTATTTTTTTCGCTATGCAGTGCCAACTTTTTCCGGCATTTACCCTCTCTCTCTCTCTCGCTCGCTCCCTCGGCCCCCGCTTCGTCAATTAATCAGCCGTGTTGACGAAGTCACGTTTTGCATTTCGTAATCGAATATGAATACGTACATGCATAAGATTACCTGATACAGGTATATATATATATATATATATATATATATATGTATATATATATACTTATATATAGATACTTTTAATGGTGCTGCTTATCAAGTTGATGGATAGTTGGCACCGTGGCAGCTGCCACCTTGTGGCACCTACTTGGTCCAGACTCAATAATGCATGCAATTTGCGAGACCTCTAATTAAGCGAGAAGTAGGGAGGTCGGTGTCGAAGGGGGCGTGTCATCAATCTTGAGTACACCTACGATGCTGTACGAACAGATACATTTGACTGCTTTGATGCCCCGTTTTTTTCCAATTGAAAGCCAATTAATCATTTTTGTTTGCATTAAAACAAAATCTCATAAATTATGAACAAAGCAAAAAAAGGAAATTAAGCAATGAATCGCTTGTCTTACTCTTTGTTGATCCGGCCAAGGGATTCGGATCGCTTTTTTTGCTGGCGTCACAGCGAAAATGTTTCTGGGAATAAGAGCTGCACACAGGGGGCCGTCAGATATATATATAAATATGTTTATCTAGGTATACATAGATATTTATATATATATATATATTTATATAATTGTATTCATGCGTGCGCTGTCCATCACAGTTGTTGAGAGGCTCTTGAGGGTCTGTTGACTTTTGGGCGCGTACGCCATGAATGAAAAACTCTTGGCCAAAGACCAATCGCCAATCGCGAGCCACCCAACTGCCACGCCCTCGCCGCCCAACGCCCACCGCCCGGTCCATTTGTCTATTTGTAGTGCAAATATACAAATCGAACAAAGTGCCGGCAAAGTGAGCTGAAGAAAAACAAAAACAATGCGATGAGCAAAAGACAACACGCAGCATAGATACCCTGTAAAGATTTATAGACGGGGTATTATATTTTGTATTCTTCATTCCCTCTTTTTATTTCATTTTTTTTATTTATTTTTTTATTATCTATTTGTTATTCTCGATTCTGTGATCAATATTCTCTATTCTGTATTCTTTATTCTCTATTCTCTATTTTCTATTATTTAATATATACTCTCGACTCTCTATTCTCTATTCTTTATTATATTTTCTATATTCTATATTCGCTATTCTCTATTTTCTTTGCTCTACTCTCTTTTCTCTCATCTCTAATCTCGCATCTCTCATTTATAATTTCCCATTTCTCATCTATCTCTCTCATTTCTTTCATCTTTCATCTCTAATTTCCCATTTCTCATCTCTCATCTCTCTGCCCATATCTCATTTCTTATCTCTTTATATTTCTCGTCTCATATCTCTTCTTTATTTTGTATTCTCTATTCTCTATACCTTTTCTCTCCTCTCTTTTCTCTTCTCGATTCCCTATTCTCTTTTATAAATCCACCTCTTCACTTTTACAGGGTATTCACCTAGCTACTCCACCACTTTGTTGCACATACTCCTCAGTAGCAACTCGTGCCTCATTCAATGGCATCATAATATTTTTACGGGCCATTTGCGTTGTCTTTATGGATTTTGTATAGCCGTTGACAATGTTTGGCCCCCACTATTCCAGTTGTCACTTCCCCTCCCTCCGTCCCAGCCCCGCCCCCATTTTCAGCGCTAGTTAAATGAGAAGTAAAACATTTCAATTGGTCTTTTGGATACTAAGTTGCCGCTTTTCCGCTTTGTTTATAAATACGTGTAATTTGTTGCATGTGGCAATCAAAGCGGAGGCACTTTAATAAATGTGGCTGCCACAGTTGGGCGACTCGAGTTGACTCTGACTCTGACTCTGACCTTGGCCGCCTTTCTCCACATGCTGCAGGCCATGCTAGCCGCCTACCGCCCCCTGCCCCTGCAACATGCCTGAGCTACATTTCTATAATAAATGCAGTGCCCGCTGCCCATTAATTAGCCCCGCCCACTTGGCGCCCGCCTACCGAAAAACTGCAGCTGCGGCTCCACTCGAAATTCGTTCGACTCCACTTTGGGGCAGCCAAGCGGACAACCTGTTGACTCATTAGCCAATTCTCACACGTGTGTGTAGCATGCGTTGCATTAATGAAGAAACGAGGCAGAGATTCGTTTGTTGAGAGTGCTCGACGAGCAGATAGCCTGTAAAAGATATTTGTTAGTCAGAAAAGGGAACGAGCTTGTATATCTAACTATATTAATTACATTATTTTATATTTATATTAATACTAAGAAAAACTAACAATTTAATTATTTGACTGGTACATATCCTATAAATGATTGCTGGCATACAAAAATGAAAATATTTTGTATGAAATATAAAGACTATGCCATACGAGTGAATAAATTGAAAATTTACTACTACTAGATACCCTGTACACATTTTTTTACTGTACTCCTTATAATTATAATGGAATATCTAGCAAGCAGTTCGAAAAAGCTTTCTGACACTATAAATAAGTTAAATTTTGTGTTTACCTCGGCCTTCCATATTATTAAAAAGTCGACACTTATTAGTTTCAGATACCAACTATCAATGCTATAATTTTCCTAATTCTATCTCAAATACAAATACTTTATACTTTACTTTACTGCATTTCATATCAGCTAAAGGTATACTGCAAGCCAAGACACCGCCAACCAACATTACCACAAAACCATAATCCTCCTTTTCACACATATCTGATAACTACAGGGTATTGTAAAACCCTAACGCACTCGCAATGCTAATAAGCGGTTGCGGCTGCAACGCTAGCAGCAACAACAAATGCAACGCCGCCTGCCGGCAGACGCAGCAGCAAGAGTCACAGCAGCCAAAACAAAGAAGTGGAAGAAGAACAGCAATAACAACAACAAGAAGACACGAGCAGGTGCCATGTCATTATCGCTTGCACACACACACACACACACACTCTCTCTATCTCACACACTTGCTCACTCTCGCTCGTCAAGCCGAGTGTGCTCTTTGGCCCCGTCTCCCACGATGCTCGCTTTGCTTTCTTTCCATAGTGGAGAGCTTCGGTTATGCTACGCTTCGGCTGCGCCGACGACAACACCAACAAAAATAACAACAACAACAGCCATGGCATGACAGCAGGCAGAACAGACCAGACCAGACGACGACGCCGACGCAGAGTTCAGTTGGGATTGAATTGTGTAACGGTGCGGTTGGCAGCGCTCGCAGCGCCCTTTTTCATTTCACACTCGCTACGCAAACGCGCGCGTTTTCCACGCGACTTTCGTACAGCGTTCGTTGACTTCTTTATATTTCTGTTGGCCAAAAGGTGTAAAGCCCAAAAAAATTAATTAAATTAAAAGATAATGAAGAATGTATATATGTGTGTGGGTTGTGTTCATGGCTGCTCAAGTTCAAGTGCTCACAGAAATTTGAAAAAAAAAATTCAAATAATGTTCTCTGTTGTTTTCCTCTTCTTCTCTTTCGGCCCCAAACAAAACGCCAATTGCCAGCCAAATTTTTGTTTACATTTATCCAATTGCGGTTTCTTTTCATATTTATAAACAAATCGAAAAGTTGTTTGTATAAAAGACATCCAAAAATTATGTTTGCCCAAAAAAAAAAAAAAAAACAACAAATTCTTGAAAAATTTTATTCGTTGTTTTTATTGTTGTTGTTGTTTATTTATGCGGTGACAGGGCAAACAGATCAAAAGCAAAGATTTTTGGCACAACAAAAATCATTGAAATGAAAATAGCCAAAAAAATTTGTCTTTGTTTGGAATTTTGCGTTTCACGTGAATTATTTGTATTAAATCAAAAGAAAATGGCTTAATTAAAATAATAATTAAAATTCTTGAAATAGAATTTTTAAAGGTGTGAAATATTTGGCAAGCTCATAACTGAGGATGGAAAATGCTTTAATGCAAAATATATATTGTTAGATGCTGACTACACTAAACTTTAGGCTGGAATTTTTTATAATTAGATGTTTAAAATTTAGTAATTTACTTTAGGCCGAAATTTCGATAGTATATTTAAGCAATTAAAAAGTGCCTAAACTAGCTTAATTTTGCAAAAGTGATAAACTATTTATCAGAGACCGTAACGATTAAAACTTTTATGAAAAAAATTAAGAAATAAGAAATTTTTGTTGGATTTATTTAATAATTTAAATTAATTTATATGGTAAATATAAGAACTAATTATTACACATCAATTTTTATATGAAAATCAAATGAAAACCTTTATTCCAAATTTTTATAATAAAAATTAAATTATATTTATTTTTTATAATAAAAATTGAAAATAAAAGTTATGATTCATATATAAAATTTGATGTGTAATAATTATTTCCACATAAACTAATTTAAATTTAAAACAATTTTTTTTTCATCATATTAATTAATTTCAATAATTTAAAAAAATTAATCATTGCAAAAAATAGATTACCCTATTTTTTAATTTTCCGTAAAACACATATTATACACATATTTTATAGATAAATTTTACATTTTTTCTTATCTGAGGTAAAAGGTTAAAGTTAAATAAATTGGGTTTTCTGTAAGGTTTTTCGATACGACAATCAATTTAAAAGCTTCTTGATAAGATTTGTAAATCATTTCATTTACAAATTCCCCATGCTTCAGATACTTTCCATTAAAGATGTTTTCCAGAATTTGCGTATAAAGATTGTATGTGACAAGAATAACGGTTTAAAGCAGAGGTTCGTCCACGCTTTATGGAATTCCAGATATTAACCTCGATCCATTACACAGAACGTGACATGGGTAGGCGGACTAAAAGGATCTTAATTGACTTGCCAACATTTTGGGCTTTATATGCGAGACGTACACTGAAGCACGCATACAGTAAAACACACGCACACACACACGCACACACATGCACACAGTTGCAGCTACGGCTAAATTTATCAAAGTGCATCATCCGGCTTTGTCATTTGTTGCGCCTGTTTTGGTTTTATATATTTTTTTTGTGTAACACATTGTGGCCAGATTTCGCGGAAAGGAAAGAGAGAGAGAGAGAGAGAGAGACAGAGAGTGAGAGAGAGAGAGAGAGAGAAGAGAGTCAAGCAAATGCTAAAGCTAAAGTAATGTGCATGCAAGGCCGTAATAATTCACAAAGCGCAATGCAATTTGGCATTTATATACAAACACACACACATACATAGATAGAAAAAAAGTAAAGTAACAGTTGCAGAAGAATATAATTCTTTTCTGCATTAGTGTGTGTGCGTGTGTGTGTGGCTATGCGTGTGTCTGCAAGTCATAAACTAGAAGCTGCTTTCCAGCACTGTCATGACAACAGCCGCTGCTTAACTTCCAAGCGGGTGGGCAATGCTCGCACGCTCTCTCCCTTAGTCACTCTTCCGCTCTCCCACTCTCTGCCACTCTCTTTCTCTTTGTCTTAACGGCATATGTTAATTATCTACCTTATCGCTGGTTGGCTGCTCACTGATTCAATTAGCGGTTGCCATCTACACGCATCATTTATAAACTGACTTTTATTTAGTTCAGTTTATGTGGGACAGTAGCCGCAGTCAAGTGCATAGAATAGAGCAAGCATTGTTGTTGTTCTTCTTGTTGTTGTTGTTGTTGTCGTAATCGCATTAAAAGTCATTTAATCGAAAGCGAAAAGCGTGTGAGCAGCGCAGCCGACTGAGCGCGCCATGTGGGTGAGCTGGACTGTGTGTGCGTGTGTGTGTGAGTGTGTGAGAACGGTAGCGCTCGCGCGCTTGAGCTTTGAACTGCAGTTATTCTATCACGCACGCCATCTCCCTTCGGCACACGCTCACTCTCACTCTCACTCTACCATACTCATTCTCTTTTAGCCTAGCCATCTCTCGCTCGCACACCTTGCGAGCTGTGCCGAGCTGTGCTGCTAGCTCATAATTGAGATTTGTTGCACTCCGGCGTTGACTTTTATGCGCACATTTTTATTGTTTATTGTTTATGGCGCAACCTGTTCAATTATAGTGGAAAATTGGATTTCGCTCAGTCAGAGTTGTTGGGCGAAGACGGTAGAAGGCCAGGCGAGAATTAAGACGGACAGGCGTGGAGACGGACTCTTTTGCAGTTGGCCCTTAAATGTCGGTTTGTCGCCAAAAACTTTTCCAATTGCTTGTCGAGGCGTATAAGCATATATATCCATATATACATATCTATATATATGTCTATATGTATATAAATGAAAGTGACTTTGGTGCTTATCAATTGTAATTGTTTGACCGCCCCTCGCTTACCTCAGTTGCTCCTCCAATGCTAACCAGCAAACTGCCAAATGCTGCGGGCAACAACAAACGAACGTTTGTCTATGCGTGCGTGTGTGCGTGCATGTCTGTGTGTGTGTGTGTGCTAGCTTTTAATTACATTTATCTCGCAGCAAAACTTTGGCAGCGACTTCGACGCTTGCTTCTGCTGTCTCTTCATCTTCTTCCTCTTCTTGCTCTGCCGTCTTCATTATGTTTTCATACGCTTTTATCCGCTTGTCAAAAAATCATGTTTGCCGGCATATATAGTATAACATATAGACAAGAAAATATTTTCTATTGTTATCGTGTCTAAAGTAAAAACCGCAAAAAAATCATAAAACTAAATGTTTGAGATTTAAGATATGGCCATTAGAACTAACCAGAAATAAGAATTGTTTACCAAGAAAATTTTTTTTAAAGTAGAATCTCTGTGATTAAAGACTTTAAAATATATAAAAACTTTGTAAAAGTATAAAAAAGTAAAAAAGTATAAAAAAGTAGAAAAGTAAAAATTAGAGCTAACTAAAAATTATAATTGTTTTCCAAGAAAAGTTTTTAAAAGTTCAATCTCTGATTATAATTATATCTTTAATTATTAGAATTTTTGTACAAAATTTTATAATTATGACCAACGAAAAATAACATAAATTTTTATATTCAACCTCATCTATCAGCGATCTGGCAGCACTAAATGTTAAGTTGGCTGCGCTTAAGCTTTTAATAATCTCTATATAGATATAAAATTGGTTTTTATAGGGTATCTTTTGAGCTGTATATCTCATTTTGTGTAGATAGATAATTGCTTCTTATAGGATATCTTTTGAGCACTCGTTATTATTTCCATATATAAATACTTAATCTCCCTTTATAGGGTATCTATATAATATACCCTCAGATAATAACATTGCATATTGCGCCCAATTCTCGCTGATTGCTCTGTGCTATCGTTTATTAAATTCGTGTTGCTGTCGCAATTCAATTAAATGAAATCTTTTCGCCTTTTTTTGCGCTCATTTGATATGGGCGTACGACATCTGTTTAATCTGCATTGAACACGTTTTAATGGCACAGTAATTGTTTGCGCGATGAGAGATAAGGCTGCGCATCTGACAACTTTATGAATACAAAAGAAACTGAATTTGTTTAGATAGTATACTGTCTGTCTGTCTCAATGGCAATAGGTGCAAAGCTACAGTTATCTGTGTCTATATGCTAGGTTTACTCTATTATGTCTGAGATAAGAAGTAGAGAAATTTATACTTTAGTTCTTGACTGTTTGGCCTTTTGCAAATTGTAACTAAGTATACAAATGTGAATATATATATGCTATATATACTATATGTATATAAATGTCAGCGTCTTTTAGCTATTTATAGGGGGTATTAGTATGATGTATTTGCTTGAGGCACTGTGATTAAGTAGGGAACGCTATAAAAAGAAATTCACTTGAGGTCACAAAATGTTTAAATTCTAATTTTGTAATTTTGTAATTTGTTATTACGCATAAAACATAAATTATATAGACAAATTGAAATAGATTGTACAGATAAAATAGGTTATATAGACAAATAGAATAGAATAAACGACTGCACTAGAAATTTAACTATTAATAAACAATAGATACTAGTAATCGTAATAGTAATAATCGAGATATATAGAAAATGAGAAGAATGTTTGATTGTTATATAATATTGCTAGGGGTGTTTGATTTATTAGTTAAGATAAGATTGTTAGAAAATCGTAAACCTAAAAAAAAAATTTTAAATATATTCGATAAAAAAAAGATTTAAAAATATTTTCTATACATTAATATATATATATAAAAAAAAAATAAAATAAAATAAATTTAAAATGTACAATAACTTATATAGATAATATTTTATTCATTTTTAATATTGGCATATTAGATACAAGAATTTTGAAAAAAGAAGAAATAATATAAAGTAAAAATTAAAATAGTACTTATACATTTTTTTCATAATATATTATTATTTTTCAATATTAACACATTTAATAAGAGAATTTAAAAAAATAGAAAACAAATATTAGTTTATATAAATAAAAATATGTTTTAAGCCACCCTCGCTTAAAGAGCATATTGATAAGATTTTGTTTATATCTCGAGTATTTCGTACAGCTCATAAGTAAGAATTGTGGTATAAATATCTGCTTGACGTAGTAGTTCTGCAGACAATAACTTTTTTTGTTAAACTTCTGATTCCATCGATATATCATTATATATATGTATACTGCTTGAAAAAGAAGAAAACAAATCAATGATAAGTTCTATGACAATATCTTTATGACTGAGCGATAGATTGGCTGGGCTATAAGGTTTCGTGTTTTATAGACTAATCAAGATTATATATGAAATATATATAATTATATATTTTAGATTTATACATATGTATGAAATATATATCTTTTCTTGTTCCTATAATCCATCTTCTTAATCGTCTTTACTACATGCCCACAAAAATTCAACTTATCTACTTTCTTGTTGATTTTCTGACGAGCTCCATAAAAATTTCTACTATAAATCAAGTTATCTAACCTCTAGACATAGATCTATCCCGCTCTTAGCAATTTTTCTTACTTATCAAATATATACATATGTTTTTATTTAATCTAATGATTCATAGCAGAAACATAAGTTGATCTCGTTTCTTGATAGCAGACAGAAAATTGCGAGTATGAATCATGCAAATATTTCCATTAAATTATGCCATGTTTGCATTAAGATACCAGATACCAGGTAACCCCCATCCCTTCCCCTCTCTAGAGAGCCCCCCTCCCCTCATTTATATGCAAACCTGTTGCATTTTCCGCATTGACGTCGAGTCGTGAGCAATTAGCAACAGTTGGCGCTTGAGTTGTGCCTATAAAAGGTCAGCTCGAGCTCTCATGCATTTCCTCTTATTGGACTCTATGTGTGTTCGCTCATTCGTTCTTATTGGACTTATCTCTGGTTGGGTCTGCTTGCTCATCAGCTATTTTTCGACTTTATTACCTACCTGAGCTGTTTTACTTTTCGTGGCAGTTGACAATCTGTTTTGCTGCCTCAGCCACGCCTCCACCCTAAAGCGCCCCCTGATGACATCACGCATCGTGTATGTGTGTGTGTATGTGTGTCTGAGTTCTTTATTTTTGTTTCGTATTTATTAATCTTATCAGAAAGTTGGGAGCTGCTGTCTCTGCCTTTACCTTTACCTTTACCTTCGCCTTTGCTTTTATTTTTTATTTTTATTTCATTTTCGAATACCTTTTTGAGTGCTGGTCATTTGGCTCGACTCATGTTTCTGGCGTGGGTTGTTGTCGTTGTTGTTTTTTCTTCCTTATGACATTGATTGTGTTTGTCTAATTGGAAAACAGAGAAGACATATAAGCAAACCGAAACAATTAATGGCAATTCAAAGAAAAACAAAATTAAATGAAAATAAACGTAAACGTAAATGTAAACAGAAGACGTCGTAAATGTGTATGCGCTCGCATAACGGTTGAAATTAACACCTTCATCAAAATGTCAATGAGCAAATAATCCAAACAGATGTGCCAAATGCAAACTGTTTAACTTATCTATATATATATATAAATATCTCATTCTCTTTCTCATTGTGGAGGCGCCTCCCAAGTAGCACTCGGCCAACTTTTTTTTCGATGAGTCAAGCGAAAACGTGAAAAAGAAACCCAAACTGAATAAAAAAAAGAAGTGAAAAACTGAAAAAAATAAAATATAAAGCAGAGCTCAAATTTAATAAGCAATAATATTTTAATAGCAACTCTTAAAGGCAAATCATAAAACTAGCAAAGTTTGAAAAGTGCAGTTAACGTTAATGTGCGCGGAGCATCGTAAAGTGTTAACCGTTAAGTAGTTGGCACATAAAATGGTCAAGATGCTCGACCTGGACCGCCACGCTGATTGCCCCCTGTGGGCGGCATTGGCCTCCTCCGATGTGCCCTGGACGGGCATGCATTACGCCTGCCTCAATGTGCTCAGCGTCTACTGCAAGGTGTTCGATAGAAAGGAAATTTACGATCTCATTGTGAGGTAAGCGTGTGAAACGGCAAAAGCGAAAGCTGCCGCTAGATGGCGCTGGGCGCTGTGTGAAGTGAGCTTGCAGCGAGGCGCTGTTTTGCTGCACAGTGGCGAAAGTTGGTACTACAATAGAAAGATTGTATTGAATTGTTTGAAGTGAAAAATGGGGAAGAGAAAATTTATATTTATAAATAAAAATATTAGTTTTAAATAATATAATATATAAATAATACTAATAATAAAATAAATAATAATAATTATAATATAATAATAATCAAAAATATAAACAATAATAATTTTATAAATAATAATTATGATAATTATGAAAAATTTAGATAATTTAAAATTTTTTTTAAATACATATATAAATAATGCTGTAAATATAAAATATTTAAATAACAATCATCATAAAATAATATTTTTAATTAATATAATTTAATGAAAAAAAGCACCAAACAATAATTATTAAAGTGAATGAAAAATGTAGATAATTTAAGTTATTTAGAGCTTGATTGATTTTACTCTTATATACATAGCTATATGCAAGAGGACGCATATAGCTAGAGATTTGATCTACTTAATCAATTGTGTTGTTAAGATAAGAAATTAAAATGCGTTCAAAACTTATAAATATCTAAACAAAAATTAAAAGATATATATATTGTAGAAAAACTTACTCTAATATTAAGCTGTTCTATTGTATTATAAGCTTTCCTATGATCTACTTATTACTTGTTATTACTTGTACTTTCTTCAACTAATCTAATCTCCACTCATCTCTCATCTTTTATGCTCTTCCAGGAAAACCTGTCAATCGTGTAAATGTCCACGAGAGGCTCACGCCATTTACCAGCAACAGACGACGAGTGTGCACGAGCGACTTGGCTTCAAGGTGGTTTCGCCCGCGGATTCAGGCGTGGAGCCGCGAGATCTGGGCTATACATGGGTGCCGGCTGGGGTGCGTGCCTCGTCGCGAGTGAATCGCTACTTTGAGCAGCTGCCCGAGGAGAAGGTGCCGCGGCTGGGCAGCGAGGGAGCGCGACTGCGAGAGCAGCAGATAGCCTATCAGCTGCCCAAGCAGGATCTCTCTCTGGAGCACTGCAGGCATCTGGAGGTGCAGCATGAGGCGTCCTTCGAGGACTTTGTGACGGCACGCAATGAAATTGCACTGGATATAGGTGAGTTGAGGGTGCGAGTAGGTAAAGGCTTTAGCTTATATGTATGTCCTTGCAGCCTACATTAAGGATGCGCCCTATGATGAGCATTGTGCGCACTGCGAGAACGAGATCTCTGCTGGCGATTTGATTGTGGCCGCGCCCAAATTCGTGGAGAGCGTCATGTGGCACCCCAAGTGCTTCACCTGCAGCACCTGCAACGAGCTGCTGGTGGACCTCACCTACTGTGTCCACGACGACAAGGTCTACTGTGAGCGCCATTACGCGGAAATGTTGAAACCCCGCTGCACGGGCTGTGATGAGGTGAGTGCTATCAAATCCATCACCAAATTGTCTCACACACACATTGACAGATTACTTACTTACACTACCCTACATGGACACAAATGCTTAGCACACTTTCAGGCTGTTCATCTAATTGTGTTTCACGTTTTTAATTGTCTCTCGCTCGCTCTTCTGAGTCTTCTGGGTTTTGTTTTTGCTTTTATGGCCTGTCGCACGCTTCGGCAGTCAGCTTAAATGACTGAGGTGTGTCCTCGGATTAGCCTTAGCCAGGTATATTATATTTTATTCATTGAACTTCATATCTGGTCGGCCCTATCGAAAGGTCAGCCAATGCAGCTTTTGGCCCTTATCGAGGCCAGTTGACAGTTCCTTTGTGGCATTGTCCTTTGACATGTTCACAGCGCTGGCAGCTTTAGCAGCAGCAGCAGCGGCAGCTTCAATTGGGAAGTGAGTTCAAGCATTAGTGTTAAGTAATCTCTCAATGTTGACAAGAAAAGTGTTTCAGCAAGTTTAAAGTAAAGTTTGTGAACGCTTGAAGTAAGCCAAAAGTTTGAACTCTGTTTTCATAAGTAAGAAAACTCCAAGATTTAAAAATTCTTTTCTGCAAGTTATAAAGAAAAATATATATAAAATCAAACCAAAAAAAAAAAAAAAAAAAAAAAAAAAGATAAATATATAAATTAAATAAATAATAAATAATTAATATAAGGTTGTCAGAAAAGTCTTGCGGTATTTTTTATTTAATATATATATATATATATATATATATATATATATATATATATATATATATATATATATATATATATATATAAAATCAAACCAAAAAATATTTTAACTAATTAATAACAAAAAAATAAAATAAAAATAAAAATAAAATAAAGCATACAAAATATAAAAAATAAATAAAAAAAATTTAATTAATTTTTTTTTTAATAGATAAATGTAAAATATAAATAATTTGAACATAAAATAAAATGAAAAAATTTAATAAAATAAAAAAAACAAAACTAAATCAACTAAAAATTAAAATACAAATAAAATATAGGAAAACAAATAAAGTAAATTGAAAATAAAAATGTATATAAAATTAAAATAATAAAACAAATTAAATAAAATAAAAATACAATACCAATAAAAATTACGCTAAAATCTTGTTTATTAAAGTTGAAAGCATTTTTATTGATATAGAAAATTTCTGTTTAAAAAGAAAAGGTTTTTATTGAAAATCATTAACAAATTACTTTAATTATTCGTTATTTATTGCATAAAAATTATATAATATATGTAAATCTGAAAGAATTTTCATCCTTGAAGACCTTTAAATTGATTTCTATTCATTTACTTATTTTTTGTCAGTGTATTGTTCAATATACCACATCCTATTCACATCGAAAAAAATTTCGTTTTTGTTGCTTTGGTTTTTTAACAAATTTAAGCACGAAAACTTTAACAGATTGATCTGTATTTTTCATCTTTTACTTCTGATTAATGAGTAGTAGATGTCACCTAAAAAACTCTTCTATATTCTTGACCTTATAACAGTTTTTGTTTCGAAAAACATATTAGCTTAAGAGCTCAGCAGCTGTTCCCTCTTTCTGCTTTGCTGTGCTGTGCCAGCTGTGGGCTTCAATATAATCTCTATATATCATGTGGCGATCTCATTCGTTTGCCATTGAAAATAACATAAATATATAGCATAAGGCTGCCACGCCCACTTCGCACTGTCGCAAACACACTTTCCCTTTCAACACAGAGAAGAAAAAAAAACGCCCAGGCATTCCAATTTATTTTTGGCACATTATTTCGATTTATTAGAAAACAAAATAAAAATAGATGAGTTTCTTATATCTAAACATATTTGCTGATAAATTAAAAGTTGTTGTTGTTGTTGTTGGTGGTGTTGCCTCAATTTGTGGCAGCAACAACTGCAACGACATTGGCCATGGCCAAAAGTATTAAAAAACATAAATAGCCCAAAAATGAAAAGCGTGAACGCAACAAATGCGAAAACCAAGTGAAAATGGAAAATGTGAAAAAGAAAATATATATAGAGAAATGTATGTATGTGTGTGTGTGTGTGTGTGTGCATGTATTTATTCATTGGCCTTTTGCTGAATAGATTGTTAAACGAAAAATCATTCGCAATTTACATGGCGCGCTGATTAGAAATCGCGCTCGGCCAATAAGAGAAAAAAAAATAGCAGCCCGTGGGCCAATTTCGTTGCCAAAATACTTAACCGCCGCCGCCGTCGTCGCCACGCCCCCTTGCCTCTATTTGTTGTGATTCACTCAGTCGGCTGTCGGCCCTTTAGCTGCGCGGCATTAATCAGTTGCAAGACGATCGATTAGGTGGCAACAACTGGCGCCAAGTGCAACTGCAACTGCTGCCACCACGCTGCCCCGGAAAAAGCCAAAAAGTGATAAAGTGTGCGAAATATATATATATATAAATATATATATATATTTTTAAAAATTTGTATATATTGCAAATTTTTGCGAACAAATTTCAAGTTATTTATTTGCAAGTGAATTTTCAACGGCAAAAAATTCTAATTGAATTACCTAATCGCTTTTGAGTGTTTCGATTGTCTGTCTGAGTGTTTGTGAGTGCGTGGTGAATACTCACACACATACACACACATATACACTCACAGTTATACGCGTTTTATTGCATTGCTGGCTGAATACTCTATAAAAAGTCGGCGCATTACGCAAGCGAACGCGAATGGCTGCAGACGACGCGCTCGCCGGCATTGGGGAGCTGCTCTTCTCGCTGCTGATTGGCTACCTGGGCGCCTTGGAGTTTGCGTTTGTGGCACGTCATCTGTATCACTGGAGCTGCCAGCATCCGAATAGCAATAATGCTGTGATAGATGCCGCAGCTGATGCTGAGGAGCTGGCGCGATTGAGAGAGCGGCTGGATAAGGAGCTGGCCGAGGCGGCTGCGAGGGAAGCAGCTGCTGGTGGCAATGTGATGCAGGATGGTGTGATTTATAGCAATGGCTTTCGAGTGGAGTCGGAGGGGGAGCGACAAGCGGCGCTGGCTGCGGAGCTGGAGCGACAGCGACGCATTGAGCAGGAGACGCGCAAACAGCTGGCGGAGGCGGAGCAGAGGCTGCAGGAGGAGCGCAAGAGAGCGGAGGAGGAACGATTGGCCGCCGAGGCGAATGAGAGCGCACGAAGGCTCATCGAGGCGGAAAAAGAACGCGAAGCGGGCGAAAGAAAGCGCGAAGTGGAAGAGCAGCGAGAACGGGAGGAAAATGAGCGCAAGGTGCGCGAGGAAAATGAAAGAAAATTGCTAGAAGTCGAACGAGAAAGGGAGGAAAATGAAAGAAAATTGCTGGCAGCAGAGAATGAGAGAATATCGCAAGAAGCAGCAAATGAAAGAAAATTGCAAGAAATCGAACGCGAGCGCGAAGAAAATGAAAGAAAATTGCTGCAGGCCGAATTGGAAAGAGAAGAAAGGCAAAGAAAGGCAGATAAAGAACAGTGGGAGCTGGAGGAAAATGAAAGAAAACTGCAAGAAGCAGAGGAGCAACGACTCGGAGCTCAACGTCAGATTGAAGAGGAAGCGGCTGCAGCAGAGATCGAGCGGCAGTTGCTTGACTTGGAGGATGAGCAGGAGCAGAGGGATGCGGAAATTGTGGAGCGTCTGTTGGCAGCAGAGCGCGAGCGTAAACTAAGCGCCACAGAGAGCGAACTGGAGGAGGAGGCGTTGATATTGGAGGAGACGCGACGAATGGCAGCGAGCAAAATGAATATGGAAAAGAAACAAAAGTCAATTGAGGAGAATGCGCGACTTTTCATGGAGGCCGAGGAGGAGATGGTGATGCTGCAGCAGCGCATGCTGCAGGCGGCACAGCAGCAGGAGGATGCACAATATGCGAGCATGGAGCCCGTGGTTGAGGAGCCGTGTGTCAAGAAGATATTGCCGCCCAGATTCGAGGAGCCGCCGGTCGAGGAGCCGATGATTGTGACGCGCGTGAAGACGCAGTTTGGCCAGAAAAGTGGAGGAGTCGAGGAGCCCTACACGCGCTCGAAGACTCTAATGTTTCCGGGTGTCTCCGATGAAGGTTCCTCTGTAGAACCTAATTCCAGCCAGCAATCCTCGTTTAGCACACAGCCCTCCGAGGAGCGACGGACTGAGGAGGAGCGTCAGGAGCCGGAGGGCGAGGACCATGTGCCCGATGTCCAATATACCGAGGACTATTTGCGTTCGCTGGATGGCATCAAGAGTCGATCGCTGATACGTGAGGATGGCTCGGGGCGTCGACGCGCCTTCAAGAAGCGAAGATCCAGCGGAAGTTCGAATTCATCGCGTGAGTCACGCGCCTCACGGGACGAGGAGCTGAAGATGTTCACATCTCTAGAGGAGGAGGAGCTGCGACATGGTGAGAAGGCGGACTACAATCCCATCAAGTACACAGAGCCCGGTCTGCGCGTGAAATCTCATCACAGACGGCACAAGCGCAGTCCTATCAAGGACGTGAAGCCGGCGTCCGATGTGACTGGCTCACTGGAGATGCTGGGCGAGGAGAGCACAAATCCCTGGGGCGAAGTGCAGCCCGAGCACTATAAGGACACGGAGTTTTGGAAGCGCGAGAAGGCCTTGTCCATTGACGAGGAGGAGCTTGATCTGGAGAGGCGTGCCTCCGGCGAAGAGGTGCTGGATGATTCACAGAACTTGCCCAAAGCCTCGTCCTTTGAGCACGCAACAGAGGAACAAAATGAGCTGGCGGCCAATTCACTGCGACAGCAGCGCTCCAAGGAGCAAGTGGTAAGTGGTGCATGGAAACTTGAACAGCTGATTATAATCGATCAACTTTTGATCAGGAGAAGGAGCAGGATATGGAGAAGGAGAAGGACAGCGCGGATTCTTCGAAAGCAACGGAATCGAGCAGCAGCGACATTAAATCCAATGTAAGTGCTTTGGCCAAGTCTTAATCCACGCACGCAATGCCCCGCCCAGCCACGCCCAGTTCCGCCCCGCCACGCCCTAACTATTTCTCCTGCAATTGCTTTAACCGCTTTCCATTTGCCTTTCATATCTGCCTCTGCCTCTGCTTTCTGCCTTCTGCCCTCTGCCTCCTGCTGGCCTTTGCTTCTGCAGCTGCAAACCTCTTCAGGGACAGAGGAGCAGCCGCGTCGCAGTTCACCCGGTCTGCGTCGCAGTCCGCGCATCGACGAAATGGATCACTACGAGGAGCGTTGGCGTGAAACAGAAGCAGCGCAGGGCCAAGCGCCCAGCCTGCCGACGCCCACAATAACAGTACGTCAACCGGACACGGCTCCTTGGAGGGATGAATATGGTTTGCTCATGGAGGGCATCAGCGACTTCTACGACTTTCAGGCATCCGTAAACCCATCGAGATCCAGATCTGCCTCACGCAATCCCTCGCCACAGCCCAAGAACGTGGCCAATCGCATGGATGTGGATGAGGCGCATACGTTGGAGGTCTACGATGATAGCCAGGAAGGTCTGCTGGCTGGCGAACTGAATTGTGAATTAGTTCTGCAAATGCTGGAGGCGAATTTGAATGAAACTCAGACTCAAGGCGAGCAGTTGCAGCTGCAGAATGTTGCCGATGAGGAGACACAGAATGGTGCTAATCCAGCTGTGCCCATGGTCTTTGAAACCCAACCACAAACTGTCAACGAGCTGGAGCAGCAAATGCAGCAGAAGGCGGTGAACAATCAAGGAGAAAAGACAATGGGAATGGAAACTAATGGCTATGGGGAGTCCCATTCAAGTCAGCTTGAATCTAATATCAATCTACCCCAACCTGTTATCGAAATCAATGACATGGCTGAGGCGAGAGTAGATGACTCGGAGCCTATGCCCACACGTGAGGAGATGCGTTTGTTTGTGGAGAATTTGCGCGCCGAGCGCAATTCACGTGAACGTTCACAGTCACGTTCACGTTCACGCTCACGTTCGCCTTTGCCCACGGCGGATAATATAGAAAGAAGCTTGGAGACAAGGCGATTGAAACGCATCAAGCACAACGATGAGCTCTTTGAGCAGTTGAAAGGTGAGCAAGCTACAGGCCTGGATATGCCCATAAATATTCCAGTTATTGCGCTCAGTCCACCTCCGTTGCCCACTATCTCCATTGAAGAGCCCAAGGATGAACTAGCGGAGCCTGAGGATACGCCGGAGTCGATGGCCAAGCTGTTCGAGCAGCTGCGTCTGAATCGCGTTCGCTCGCATTCTCGTTCCCGCTCCCGTTCGCCTCTGCCATCGGCCGCCAATCTGGAGCACAGTTTGCAGCATAGAAGGGAGAAGCTAATAGCTCAGAGCGATGCCTTCTTTGAGCAGCTGGATCAACGGGCTAAGACACCAGAGCCGGAGCTAAAGAGTCCAGTTGAAGAACGTCCCGGCAGCAGTCGGGATATGCGTTCCTTGTCACCCTCACGCTCCCGCTCCAAGTCGCCAAGCGATGGAACTGAGGAACTGGAGTTCCATCTGGAGCTCAATGTTGAAGGCGCCGATCATCGCACCTTGCGGCAGCACAGCGCAGAGCTGGAGAATGTGCTGGCCAGCATAGCCAAGCAGCGGGAGTTCGACTTGGAGGCACTGCATCAGTTGACAAATGCCAGCGAGGAGGTGGAGATGCGCGTTGAGTCCGACTACGGCTCCTCCTACGACTACGAACGCAGCATCTCGGATGCAGCGCGTGATCTGAAGCTGGAGCTGAACATCAGTGGCTTCAAGCGTTCCACCTACGTGGGTGAATCCCTAGATCTGGGCAGCGAGTATGCACAGCAGCGAGAGGATAATGCGCGCTTTGAGCGCTCTCGCACGCCTTCGCCCTCGTTGGATCTATCGGTGGCCAGGGATCAGGCGGCGGCACAGCGTGAGATGCAGGAGGCGATACTCAATTCGCTGGTCAGCGCCAGTGGTGCGGAGAATGAGAAGCGACTGGGTGCCAAGCCCAAAACCAATGAATACGATCGCAGGGTCTCAGAGGAGCTCAAAGAGCAGCCATCAGGAGCAGGCATATCAGTTGGCCAGTTGGATGATCTGCGTCATCGCACGGCTGAGTTTCAACGTTCGCGCAGTCAGAGTCGTTCGCCCGTGCGGGATGTGGAGGAGGCGCATGCGCTGCAGAACATTGATGCTGAGGCCGCCAGGCGGGAGCTGCAGGATCAGCTGCTGGATCAGCTGGCCGCTTCCAGCGTTAACTTTCAGAACTTTTCGCGCTATTTGAATACAGATTTCTTGGATAGTGAGAGACGTGCCTCAGATTCGGCTCTAATGCAGCTGGATCCGTTTGCAGATCTAGAGCCAGAGGAGTATCATCATTTCAGACGCTACTCGTTGGCCCAGGAGCAGCCTGTGGAGGAGTATCCCAGCGATGAGTGTGTGTACATCTCTCAGATCGAGGTGCGTTCGCTGACGGGCAAGAGAACTTGGCTCAAAGAAGATTTCTATACGCACGATCTGGACAGCCTCGAGCTGAACTTGCAAGAGGGCAGAAAGTTACTAGAGGAATCAGAGGACTCGGAATATACTTCGGAAGAGGGTTCATGGGCATGCGCCGTGCTCGCAGCTGAGGCGGAGGCAGCCGAGTTTGATGAGACGAGCGCAATTTATAATTTTGATATATGCGGAGAATATCCGGGCAACGATGATGTCTGCAGCAGCAATGACAGCGAGGACGAACGACAAACTGTAGTCGAAATGGACGACGACGACGACGACGAATACGAATTTGAATTGGACGAGGGCATCTCGGATAACAATGAGCGTACGCAGCCGACGGATGAATCGCATCACGATACGTCGGAGTGCGAGGAGGCGGAACGCAATGCGGATCGATATGCGAATCGGGAAGCCAACGACTGGGAGGAGGTGGATAATGTGGAGGATTTTGCAGACTTCAGCCTGGACGATGGAGCTGTGGGTGGGGCCTATTCCGATCCAGATTCGTTTATCGAACAGATCTACAACGATGCTGTAAAGAATCGCAAACAGAGTGGCATTCTCAGGGACTACGAGACAATGGTGCAGGAGCAGCTGCCAGCGGATAATGCGGATCAGAGCGAATCGGACAAGGAGAAGTCCGGTTCGGAGAGCGATCGCTATGCGCTGTGGGCCAAGACCAGAGAGCTGAGTAGATCTGAGGAGGGCAACAGGCATAGAGACATAGATGTGTCAATAGGCCTGCTTGAGGGCGAGCGTCGGGATACGGAGATGCGTTACTTAGGCGATGCACAGGTGGTTGCAAGGCAATCGACGCGCCTACGCACTCGCTATGGCTACAGCCCAAAGCTGCAAGGCGGCATTGTAGAAGATGATATTGAAGTGGATCTGAACTACAAGCCGAAGAGGGAATACAATTGGCGTAAGAACTTTAAACTGGACGATAATGAATCAGAAGAGCAAAACCTAGAGCTGCAGTCTAGAGAGGAACTATTGAAGCAGCAACAGGAGCAGGAACAGGATCAGGAACAGTTGGCGGTAGAGGATCAAGAACAAGCTCTGAGTGAGGAGCAGCTGCAGCAACTGGAGCTTGAACAGGATCTATACGAACCTTTACCCAGTGGTGAATTGGATCTACGTCGCTATAGTCTGGGAGGCGAGAGCATAACCCTTTTCAGTCGTAGTCCAGAGCGTGAGCTACTATCCGTTGTGCTTGAGGAAACGTTGCCAGAGCAGGAAAATGAGATAAGAGAGGAGACCATCGATCCCACTGAAGCTAAAAATGCTGAAGAATTCCTCGAGAAACCCAAAAAGAAAAAGAGCAAGAAGAAGACACGCAAGGGCTCTAAAACAGAGGAGGAGCTACGGGAAGACAACGACTCGGATACAAATCAACAAAGCAATCGGCGAGCCTCTGCGACCAGAGAGGATGGGGAAACCCTTTCAGAAACACCTAAGCGCAAAGTGCGTTCGCGACGCAGCTCCAAGAGCAGCGCTACCAATGAGGAGGCCAATGGTGGACTTTTCTCGCCGCGCAGCAGCATTGGCTTTGTGGCCGAGGAAACTCTAGGAGGCATTGCGGAGCTTGAGCCAGCGGCTGAGGCAACGCAGAAAAAGAAAACAAAGAAACGCAAGAAGTCAATCAAAGAGTCCACAGAGCAGGAGTCTACTCAGCTTACAGACCTCTCCAATGGCCCAGATATTGATGCAGCCTTGGCTGAGGCACTGGCCAAGATTGCGCCCATTACAGTTTCGGCCTCTGCGAATCTAACGCCAGCTTCGACGCAGCAGAATCTCTTGTCCAGCCTCAGTGCCGGGCATAGCTTGTGCCTGACTCCCGCCTCATCTATCGAAGAGCCGTCGAGCTCCGATTTGGTTACTAACAATGCACCAACAGCAACAGCGCCTGCTCGCTCTGTTGTTGACACCTTTGATCTGATCAAAGATGCCAATTTCTATCCGCTTTTCTAGGCAACGAATTTTATATACTTTATCATTTGATTTCAATCTTTATCTGTTTCTTATAGACATGTTCATAAGTCCCACATCAAAATCGCGCACGCTGCATAAAACAATCCAAAAAAAAACTATCAAAACTGTTATGCACCCAGTTCCAGTTCCAGTTCCAGTACCAGTTCCAGTTCCGCTAGACTGAGGGATCTTTCACTGTATTATATTAACGACCAGACCCAGAATCGCACGAACGATCTATAAATCGAATTGAGAGCAGGATTATTGTTATTATTATTATTTATTATTTATTATGATATCGATTAATTGCTATCTGTTAGTTTATCGATTACTGCTGACAATAAATATGAATATATGAATATATAAATAAATATATATGTAAATATATGTGATCGAATCGGTTCATTCAGAAACTGCATCTGACGCAATGTTCGCCCCGGCTCGACTCAGCTATAAATATTTCTCATCTATTTGCATCTGCGTGTTTTCTCGATTCTCAATTCTCGTTTCTCTCTCGTCTCGCTTCTCATTGTTGCCAGAAAAAATCGGACCGCAGAAATGCCCTAGCATTGAGATCATTTTGTTATCCAAATGGTCGCAATGCATGCGCCAAGTGCACTGACATTCAGCCAGAGACAATTGGCCATATAATATAAGTATATAGTATTTAGTATATATCGTATATATCCTATATATATACCATATGCTTGGCCCAATTTGCATTTGGCTCGTTTCAGTCACATGATGTCATCGATTCGAGTACCGAATCTCTTGGGTATTGTGCGAATCGCTCAGTTGATGGCCTTATTCTAATGCTCTTGTCAGCCAAGTCACAAAATACTTAAAATGTCATGTTTGAAGGCACTTTTTAAGTAGCCATAATACCAGACATTATTACTGTGGTCCATGCATATAGAATTTCAGTTTATTATTACTATAAGAATGAAATTTTGTGATGCTCTATGGAAATATATGTGACGATTTGTTGGCCTACGTGAGATAAATCTCTTTAGTGTACTTCCTGATTAACTTGAAGTGCTATATGCATATTGGTGATAAATGTAGTTACTATATAATCTATAATATATACAATATATACTTATTATATCTTCTAAAAAACACTATAATTAATGAGAGAGTTAAATTTGATATTCAAACTCCTTTTTTTCTTAAGTCAACATAATATATTGATTATAAATAAGTATAACTCATTATCTGTCAGTCAAATATATATATTTATACTTAGCTTTTGGCTATGGCATTCGATGATCTTTAAACTATTCCGCTGTCACAGTCAATAACATTGACCCAAGTTAATAACTCGAATTGCCTTAATGACTTTGTCGATCTATCGATATTTATTTATTTTTTATAAAACTTTGAATGCTTATAATGCAATTGTGATATCATATATAATACTTATCTTTAATATATTTATATATATATATTTTTTTATTATACTATCATAATATACTATATACATATACATATATATACATATGTGTATAAATTAGATCTGTGATCTTATACATATACATATATATACATATGTGTATAAATTAGATCTGTGATCTGAGCAGCTCCCTTTATTCCATTAGTCAAATGTATTGAAGTTAGTTGTAAGTATAAGTAGTCCATCAAATATACTTATTAAATATATACATATATATTTATTTATATACTGAGATGGACTATATATACTGACAGCTCACAGCTCTCATTCCTTCAGCATTCTCTGATATAGGCAAATGCATTAATATATACGCCATAAAGAGACTCTGCACTTAGTAATATGTTTTCAATTTTGAATACTTTTTGCATAGATACTTAATATTTACATATTTTTTTATATTTATATATAATTTACATCTATCAAGCGCACTTTATAATGCGCCTAAAAGCATGCAACAAAAGATATCTACAAAATCCATATCTAAAATAGCTGAAATCTAATTTTTTAGCTTTCCTATGAAAAAAAATTGAATTTGCTTTGATGCAAAGTGTTTTGTTTTGTTTGATATTGTGCGAGCTATTCACTGCTGCCTTTAGTCGCTGAAATAATGCTGTCAACTATCTTATGTCATATCCTTTGTCAAATTAGGCGCTGCAAAATCATATTTCTTGGTGACAATTCAAAAGAGATTTGCGCCAAGTTGAGCGCGTTAAATGTGTCTGCAAATTTCCGCGCTAAAATACTTATGACAACAAAACATAGAATCTATGTCACTCGGATGATTTGTTTACGCAGCTCACTTTGCTGCCACACTTTGTGGACCTGTTTGGGGGGTCTCTGCTCTTCAAACTGTTTGCCATTTGTTCTTTTGTATTTGTTTTTCTTTTTTTTTGGTTTCGGTTTGTTTTTTCTTTTGGTTTCTCGTACAGGGCCTTTTGCATTGCGTAATCTGGATGTACGTAGCTGAAATACTCTATATATATATGTATCTACAATATATTGGCATACATATGGTTCTTGTTGCACTAAGAAAACATGCGAAATACGTTTGCCAAAAAGTCTTATTCAATCGTTTGTCTTTGACATGATTTCATTTTTCCTGGCGTACTTAAAAATATTTTTCTCTACACATTTAATATTTTTTTTCAAAAATACCTACAACCACAAATGCCGCAAAGGGGTAGATTAGTATCTAGAGAGAAAAGATTTTGATTAGATTAGATTTGAGCTATTTAGGGTATTTAGTCGTCTGCTAATTGTTTTGTTTATCTCGCGAGCTTAAATAAATTGAATTTGTTGTCGAAAACGAAACACCTTTGTGGCCAGTTTTTCCAATTTTTCATGAATATGTATATATATATATACATATATATAGTATATATATCTGCCTCGTAGTTGATTTTTATTGATGTGTATTTCGGTTCCAACCCGCTTGACCGCACAAAATAATATAATTAATGATGTTTTGTGCCGCGTGCAAGAGATGACCAAATGCCCATTTTAATAGCTCATCTATTTATAAATCGACAATTCCTAATGGATAATCCCAATTGGAATAGCATTTATAAACAAACTTCAACTTGAACTTTTGGCCCCAGTTGCAGATGGAGAGACTCAGTTCAAGTTTTGCCATAATTTTCTGCTCTCTTTGCTGCTCATAAATTTGCACACATTTTTATAAAAATAAAATGAAAAGCTGGAAAATTTATGAATTTATGACCCAATTAACGCTTCGAGTGTTGAACGTGAAACACGCCAACTTTTATCAAAGATTCGCGAATTGCATTTATTTATAGACAAGAAGCAACAGAAGAAGAAGAAGAAGAGAGCAGAAAATATAAATTGTAAATTAAAAAAAAATATATATATAAAATAAAATAAAATCATGCAGAGATTGCATTTCACTTTGCTCCATTGCTCTTGTCTGCCTCAGGCGCTGCTGCATTAATAGCTGCAATTATTTATATATATAAAACATATTTGAAATATATAGAAATTCATATTCTGTGTCTACATGGACTCAATTATAAATTCTCTAGATGCTTCAAGCTTATGCCACAAGAATTTATACAGAATATATTCTAATTTTTGTTGTTTATAATAAAAGCAAATTTTACTAGTTTGGTTAAATGTAGAAAAAAACATAATAAAATACGATTTTAGTGCGTGATTAGATGATGATTTTAGCTAACATAAAAATTAATAACCTATTTTGTTTATATTGCGTGAAAATTGTTTGATTGCTTCAGGTAGCAGCTACGATGTATATTGAATATACTTTAAGGCTGATCACTGTTTTGCATGGTAAATGATTTCTAATGGGTGCTTAAAATATTTTGTATTCAGATTCGACTTCCCAAGAAAATTAATTTACATTTATTTATTTTCTGTATATTAAAAAAGTTTTAGTAAAAGGAAAAGGGTTACCTCAAGTTTGATCATTTTACAAGCTGCAAAATCTGGCCAGTTATAAGTATATCCACATTTTATGTATAACATTTTTTATTTGTTGATATTTTCAACTTCTCTAGATGTACTAACATAACTTATATAATTAGCTAAATGAGTGATCATATTAAAGTGATCATATGATAATATTATAGAATATATTACAGCTTCTTTACAATAACTTTAACATATCTTTAATATAACGTTAACAGAGCTTTAACATAACACTCATAAAACATTACATTGACTGAACATATATGTTTAATATGACTTTAACATAATTTTATGTGAAGCTAATTTTGGTTAAAGTTGTCTACTATTTATAAGGTATTCATACGGGTGTATATTAGGCTGATAATCTATATATGAGGTATAAATCCAAGGCATATATTATAGGTATGCTTAAAGGTATAGTGTGAAGCTATATATACACATACTCGTATACGTTATATGTGTGCGGTATATGATAATGGTAACATATAGGGCATTAAATAATCTAGCTCTTGCATTCTCGATTCTTTTTAACTCGACTAAGCCCTCACAAAGCGATTCTGTTTTAGGCTATATAAATAACACTTATTTCCCATTTTCTCATAATTTCTATTTGCCTCAACTCTTCTAATTTATGCCAAGCTTTAATTAAATTTCTATTACGTGTATTTAATTTAATCACACAGCCTGTCTATGTGGGCTTAGAACCTCGATTTGTTTGCTTCGTCTGCCTACGTTAAACGTAGCTAAACATGCGATATTATTTCTCTCGCTACAGTTCAATGCGATACAGATTTCAACGTAATAATTGTGATGTAAATGCAAATGTTGTTGTTGTGGTTGTTGTTGTTGTTGTTGCTGCTGCTGCTGTTGTTAGCCTTGTCGGACTTGTCTGCAAATTGGCTGCTTTTAAAATGTCATCGTTACATTGAAACAAAAGCAAAAATCTAACTAATAGAGATTTCGACTTGATGGGCAACGATATTTACCTTGGACGCTTGCCCTTAGCTTGTCACCGACAAAATTTGTTGTAGACAATTAAATATTAGATGAAATATATACATACACAAATATATTCAAATTGTATATCAAGAGAGAAATTCAAATTTGTTTTTCCAGTTGGGAAATTCTTTACGCTGCAGCTGTTTGCAATTTCGCATTACAATTTCCAATGGTATTTTAATGTGCACAGACAGCTGTGCCAAAATGCTGTAACAAATTGTGGTATGGGGTGGGATAGGGGGAGGGGTAAACTGATATTAATCATATAGTATACAGCCCACGCGATATTTACTGATCAATTAAAAGTTCTATATGGCTGGATGTTGCATGTGTGGAGGCAAAAGCTGCTGCAGACAGAGCCAGACAAACTCAAAGAAGAATTTATGCTTCCAAAAGTGTGGGAGAGTGAGTGGGAGAGGAAAAGACAGAGAGAGAGCGAGAGTGCGTGTAGGTGTGCGTGTGTGTGTGTGTATGTGTGTGTGTGACTTGTGTGTCGTGTGCACAAGCGCCAACAACAAAGGAAAACTGAATTTTCGGAAAATCTCTTTTCATGCGCGTGTGTGTAAAATGACGTGTATAATAGCAGCTGCTGCAGGTGTGTGCCACACACACACACACACACACAGAGAGCCAACATTTATTGATATATTTATAGATGCATGTTTGATTTATAACAAACAAAATTGCAAACTTGACTTGATTCCATAAAGTTGTTAATGATCAAATATTGTCTAAGGCAACAAGCAAAAGAGCACAACTGACCGGCTCTCTCTCTACCTCTCTCTCTCCCTCTCTGCCTCTCTCTGCATGGCTGGCCTCTCTCTCTTACGCTCAGCGCACAGCTGCTGCGCTCTGCGGCACTCCCCGAGATTTTATTTATACACTTGCCTCTGGGGGCGAAACTAGATACACGCGAGACTTTTCCTTCTTATTAGACTGTTTCAGTTTCTATTTTATTTCTTATTTCTTTCGAAAAGATTTCGAATATTTTGTGAAAGAAACGCGTCAGTTGGCATCACGACTCGGCAAAGTTCAAAACGTTTCGCGAAAACTTTTACGGCTAGCCTCAAGTTTGAAATTCTTTTTATTATTTGTAGAGGGAAAAAGTTCAGTCGGTCACTAGAGTACAAATTGGATTTGTTTTCTTCTTTTTTTTGGGGACTTTTTTTGAGTTTAGATTTTTGGAGATTTTGGAGTTTTTAGTTTTTGAGTGCGGCACAAAATGGCAGACGTGGAAATTATGCAAACGATGACGGAAGTCAAGAAAACGAAGAAGGTCAAGAAGACTTCAAAACGTCGCGAATCCGAAGTGCAAATCAGCGAGGTGGATGCCACCAACGAGGAAAGGGGGTAGGTGGAACGTGTTACGTGTGGTTCAGTACAGAAAGCAGATGCAAATTTTTGAGTATAGAGAAAAAAATACCAAATTTCCAGTTGCATATTTGGTATTTTTCTGGTATTTTGGATATTAATATTACTTTTATTTGTCTTGTCTCTGGCTATGCTCGTCTTTTGTATCGTATATATCGTATACCCGTTTATCATTCGATCTATTCGAAATTCGAATACTGAATATATTTCTCATATACATGCACATAAATATCTATATATATCTGAAACGATCACAAATAAAAACTATCCAAAGTACTCGCATAATAATATCGAACGACACGTTTACTACCTTCTTTCCTCGGCAAAACTGTTTACTAAAAGGTACCCAACATAAAGCTGTCGTTGTCTATAAATGTCTATAAATGTCTATAAATGTCTACACACATCACAAAAACAAAAAACCAAAAACCAACAAGAAAACTACAAACAACAACAACAACAACATACACTGAACAACAAACTAAGCAAACAAAACAAATAAACTGAGAAACTGAATAACAAGTGAATACATACATTATATTGAGTATATATATATATATGTTATAGCTACCCAGTGAATATACTATCTATACATCTCGCCTATGCGAACAACAACAGCAACAACAATAACAACATTTTACACTGACCCACACGCAATTTGAATACACCAATATGGACTCTATCCATTACTACTTGTCTATGTTTAACTTTGCTCGAGATCTATTTGGTTTGGCTACATCGTCGTGTGTCCTTTTTGCAGTTAATTTTCAGTGGCGAATACACAAAGGCCATGGACAAGGACTGGCATTCGGGACACTTCTGCTGCTGGCAATGCGATGAGAGCCTAACTGGACAGCGTTACGTCATCCGGGACGATCATCCCTATTGCATCAAGTGCTACGAGAATGTGTTCGCCAATACGTGCGAGGAGTGCAACAAGATAATTGGCATCGATTCGAAGGTGAGCTTAACTAATCTAGAACTAGATCGAAAAATAGAGGGGAGACGAATAAATAATATGTAAAAAATAGATTAAATAATAGATCAAAAAATTAATCAAGCCAGATATAAATGAATATATTGGAAAACAGATGAATTTATAGATTTAATAATAGATACAAAAATATATAAAATAAGGGTTCAAAGAATCAGAATCATATAATATATAAACAAATTTAAAAAAATATAAAAAAGTATATTACAAATTATATGAATTAATAATCATTAGATTGCAGAGAGAACAAATAAAGCATATTATACCAAATACATATTTAAGACTAAATTAAAATTCAAAGCAGATTAAGAATGGATAGTGTTAAAATAAGTTAGCTCTTATATTGAGATCATTTCGTATAATTATATGGATATTAGAAACAGAAATAGAAATTATAGCATTTAATATTTTTACAACATTTTTGAGTTCAGATAAATTTATAGTTGAGCAAATGGGATGCGGCAAATTAAATTAGGCATATAATTATTTCATATATATTTATATAAATTTTTTCATCATTATATATCTTGACTTTTAATTCTTTTAAAAATAAATTTCTAGAATTTTCTGATAGCTTTAATAAAATAATATAATTAGATTTTTAGATTTATTATACAGTTATAATAAATGGATTTGGTTAAAAAGAAATTATATGAATGAAATGATTTTATAAATGACTTTATATACAATGAGTTTTATAAAAATAGAAGGATAATCATACAGATCATTTCACTTTTTATAAAGTGTTATTAGATGTAGTGTTAGGAATTGTTTTTTATATAGTGTTATTAGTTATAGTAGTAGGAATTGTTATACCAAAAATTATTCAAAATTTTGATGCAACTACAAACTCGTAGTCTTCTATATTACCGAAGGCTTGCTTTATACCGAAGCTGAAGCTACTACAATAATCTATATTAAATAGAAAGAAAGTAATAAATGCCAATTTAGCTATAGTCTTTTCCCATTCATCTATATCTATAAATGAATCAAATTGATCTTTAAATTGAAATTTTGTTGTCTCCTTCCTCCTTCTCTACAGGATTTATCGTACAAAGACAAGCACTGGCACGAGGCCTGTTTCCTCTGCTTCAAATGCAATTTGAATCTGGTCGACAAGCAGTTCGGAGCGAAGGCCGATAAGATCTACTGTGGCAACTGCTACGATGCCCAGTTCGCGTCCCGTTGCGACGGCTGCGGCGAGGTGTTCCGCGCAGGTGAGTTCACTTACAACTGTGCCACCAATTGTGGCATACTTTGTGGCGGCCATTGTAAATGGTATCTATATCTATATATATGTGATATATATAGACTAAGTTGAGTATAATGAGCGGCTGCAACCCGTTTTTGGTGGGAGGCTCGGGAGAGAAATGACATTTTTGTGTGCCAAATTAATTGCACTCTCAGGGCAATTTGTTGCCAACGGGCGACACATTCCATAAATCGCCAATGTGCGCGGCCATCTGAACGTAAATAACAGGCGCGCATATTGCATACCCTGTAGAGGAGTTTGTTATGTGGGGTATGCTGTGCTGACGGTAGCAGTGAAGCAGAAATGGGGAAAGTGGCCAAGTTATTAAGGTCGTTTTGAAGAGCTTTCAAATTGTGAAAGCTCATTAAAGTTTTCAGCAAAAATTGGTTGACTGTTTACATATATCTGTAGAACTTAAAATACATAATGGATAACTATTATTTAAGCTTTTAAAAATGCTTGAAAATATAGTTATTGAAAATCCTTATGAATGCAATTGAAATATGTGATATTTATCTATGAAGTCTTGATATCTCTTTTTCAATATATGATACCTGAAATCATTGGTAATCTTAGCAGAACTTACTTAATGTTGAGAGAAAGCTTTGTGAATTTGTTCGTAAAGCTTACTTAAAGTTGTTTCAAAGTTCACTGTTTCTCCTATTAAAGCCCAATTAGTATTCTCTTAAAGTTCCGTCTATTAAAGCTCTCTTTGACTTCACTTAATATAGCAATGTTTATCTGTTAATGTGCTTAGCGAAAGACTTTACAGATTCTAATGCTTTTGACAGTGTGTTCGTAGGTAGTGATAATAAGATAATCAGCTAAAACTCCACAGCTGAAAAGTAGTTTATGTACATATGTATATTAATACTTGATAAAAGCCTGTCCAGACTAGTAATTGATATATGTTAATATTTATGTTATACTTGTATATAGGGTATATTTGTAGTCGTGTTATCTGCAGGCTAAACGCTCCAATAATGAACCTGCTACAGTTGAGTGCGTGCAGCGTCCGCTGCCTGAGGCCCCGTTGTCGTAAATGTCCGATATCTGTTTTCATTATACGTTGACTTAACTGCAATTTGTGTCCAAGTTTTTCGAGCTCGCGATGCTTGAGACATAAGTCAGTCCGTCCAAGTCGAGCCGAGTCGAGTCAAGTCAAGTCAAGTCGAGTCGAGCTAAGTCGCATCGACTGCAAGTTCATTGCCAGCAGCCCACGCTCCACAGAGCCCCACAATCCCAAAGCAGCTGTGTGGCAGGCCCTGAACCCGAACTTGCGCAGGTGCATGACATTGTTTTCATTATTATTGGGCAGGCGGAGGGAGAAGGCTAACAAAAAGGTGTTAAATGTGACAAGCGCTCCAGTTGTTTGTGCCCCACTCAAAGTCAAAACAAATACGTTTCAGCTAAGAAAAGGTCTTATTCATATACATATTTAGCAGCGGCTGCTGCTGCTGATAAACAAAACGAGCGGCAAACTGGAAACGTTTCTCATATCAATCAGGTGCTAAAGCCCAATTGAAGCTATTACCAAAAATGGCATTTCACTTGAAAGTACATTGTTGACATTGCCAATTGCGAAACTTGGCTGATAAATATCAGCTAAGATCAATGTCAGCCAAGCAAAGCCCACACGCTCGGCTGTCACAGCCACAGCCACAGCCACTGCCAATTGCAATGACATTTCATAAATATCTCTACCTGTTTACAAATATTTACATCTCTATTTGCATCTGTGCCTTCTGTTTGACAAAGGTGCCTCGTTTGCTTTGCCTATTCAGGCATTAACTAATTGTCTAATCAAATATATATTAGATATTTGTTAATTTGCCAATTTCAGTTTGTGGACAGAGCATAACATTTACCCTTTTAATACAGTGGAATTGAATGGGATTGGGGTATATTTGTTTTGTTAAAGTGAAGTGGCGGAAGAAAGCATGGAAAGTATTATTAAGTGCCGCATTAAAAATTTTAAAGATTTGGATTAACAATAGATGCGATCTAGATCTTCATCTTTGTCTGTCTATTCAACCAAACTTTTCTTCGCCTATTTGTCTGTCTGTCTGTTCATGCTTATCTCAAAAATTATATGCGCTTAGGAAACGTAGTTTTTCCTTTAGCTAATTTTTTCTCTAGGCAGCTCTCTCTATAACCAGTTCTTCCTCTAGCTAATTCTATCCTTAGCTTGTTCATCCTTTAGTCAGCTTTTACTCTAGCCAGCTCTTATTCTTACTCTAGTCTTCCTCTAGTATTCTTTCTCTAGCTAGGTATTATTCTAGCTAATTCTTTATATAGCCAGTTAATCCACTATCATATGATCTATATATTTTACTCTATGAAATCGATTAATATCGATATCAAACTTCAATTATTACACCATTTTTTTTACAAAGTTTCACATAAGCAAAACTTTTAAATACATATTCTCAATCTCCAATGTCTTCCGCTTCAGGGAATAAGCTAGTCGTATAGTCTCCACCTATGCACTCTTAGTTTATAATTCCTTGAATTCCAGCTTTAGGCTTTAGGGTATTTCCTAGTCACACACTCAAGTCTATGTCACAAATTGTTTAGATTGCAACGCCCACCCAACATTTCGCATGATATTAATCATACAAGACCATGGTGTTTTATATTGATGAATATATTGTATTTATATATATGTATAGATATATACATATGTACACATATCTGCTATATATACATATTTATATTTACGCATATCTAAACACCAATCGACTATGTCATCTATGTTAATTCGTGGCTGATTGTGTAGCATTTATATGTATGTTTAATATAGCATATGTTCTCTGACTCATCAGATATTTGCTTTTATTTGTTTATATTTTCATATAGAATTCATATTTAAATCTTCATCTGCTTTTTGGTAATGAAACTTGTTTTTTTTTTTGGATTGTTATTTTTGCTGTATATTTTTGTTATTGTTGTCTTCGCATGATTTGTGGCTTTTAAATAGCTTTTGGCTCAGCGTGTTGAGGAATTATTATTGAAGATCGTTGATAAGCGTGTGGAATTAAATTAATGTATTTTATATAGCTATTGTTTTTTTTTATTTTATGAGAAAAAAAGCTGTGTCTAGGATTTTAGAAGTACTTAGCTGAGATGACAGAAATTTAACTGAATTAAGTTGATGGTGGATTAGAAACACAGTTTTATGGGGATTTTATCAAGAAGAATTTGTGTTAGTCTAAATACATATATAAGAAAAAAATATGTATTTAAATGGAATATGTGAGGTAGACTTTTCAATGTTAAGCAGAATTAATATAAGTTAATATATGCTTGTGTAAAGAGAACGAATAAGCAATGCCCTGTTTATAAATACTCTAAGACTTAGGCTGAACGACTAAGCAATGCCCTGTTTATAAATACTCTTTAAGACTTAGGCTGAATATCATCTGATATATTCCATACTATAGAAACTCTTGTCTTGCTTTTATAGCTAGTCAATATGAAGGAGTTCCATAGAGTTATTTTGTTACTCATCTCATCTCCTTGATGAGAGAACTTCGCTCATCTACTCTGCACTCAAACCATTTAAGAATTATATATATACAAATTGAGTAGACCTCATTGAGTCAAGTTTTGAGTACCTTTTCTACAGCTATACCACCTCTTGGAAGCTAGGAGGCTACTCTCTGTCTTTTCCACACACTCTCTCTCTCTCTCTCTCTCTCCCCACTCTTGCAGCTGCACTTGAAGCAACAGCAACACTCCAGCTGCACTTGCAGCTATTAACCATTTGATTGCCTAATTGCTTAATTGATTGCAGATAAAGACATAATGTGTGTAGTAGATCCAATTTAATTGCAGCTCAATTGATTTTTGTATATAATATATCGTAGTATATCGCATGCTGGTAGAGCTGAACAGCAACCCACGCATGTAGTTCCAATATTTCCGTTCAAGCGAAACAATTAAAGAAACAAATAAATAATAAATGTCAGCCGTATATGGTGAAAGGCCTTTAGGGCCCTCTGTCTGCCTGTCTAGCTATATGAGGCCATATTATGCACGCAATTTCCCACTTGGGCGGCTATTTGAAAGTGGCAACAACAGTTGACAATTTCCATATCGCATTACCTGAATGCAGCTTCCCACATGCAGACAACATGTGGTTGGCTTCCTCGATCGTGTGGCTAGCCTCGATGGCAGGGGCGTGGCCGCACTGTCAGTCAGGGGCATTGGCAAGGCACTTGGCGAGCATCTGCATAGCATTTAAGCTGGTCAGTCGAGTCAGTCAATCAGATTGTCAATCAGCTGCAACCAGTTTCCGCCTGTCAAAATAGTTCATAATTGAGCCTAAATGGCACGTTGCAGTCAGCCTTCAGTTGATTTGTTTCACTCGAACCGAATGCAACTCGAACTTCCAACACACCACAGCTCAGCACAGTCAAACTCACCACAACTCGGCGCGAAACTCACCACGGCTGGCCGTGTGTTTGTTTACGTTGAGGCTTTTTGTTTATGGCGCTCGTTCTCAGTCTCAAAACGGCTTTCAGAGCGCTTTGGCCAGTGCCGCGGACCTAACTGAGTGTTTGACTGTTGTAATTGAGTTGAGGCAACGTGTTGCATGTCCACCATCAATTGCCATAAACAGACCGGCTATTAAAATTATTTACAACGTGAATTACAATAATAAGAAAAAAAAGTATTTTTGCACCTTCCTCAATTGTTTAACGGAAATGTTCTTGTAAACATTTCCATTGCAGCTGCCAGCAGAGTCATAAACTTGCAACTGATATTGAACAGGCTGTGGCATGCGGCGTATGCGCAATATTTCCACAACCCACACGCACTTGGCGACAGTTGAGCTGAGGTTTGACAGGCATTGCATAATATTGTAATATCTCCAGGTGTCACTAGCTAGCCAATAAATTATCATTTTTCATATACATGAAACGTGCCAGACTTAGCTGGAGTCCAATTGGATTCCGCTTAGAAATTGCATACCAAAACCGGAAACGAATTTGAGCTGCTTTTTGGGCTGCATTTAAAAGAAATGTGGCGATAGCATCGACGTGTGCCACATTTAAAGAGTTAAATGGAAAACATGAAAAGCAGCAACACACACACACACACCAACGCACACAGACAAAACAACAACAACAACAACAACAATCAGCATGAATATGCACGCAAAGAGTCAGGTCGAAACCCACTTGAGCTGGCATTTCTTTTTTATTTATTGTTGGCACTGCAATTGAATGCCAATTGAAATGAAATCGAAATCAAAATCAAGAAATGAAATCGCATTGAAATTATGACGAAAGACTGAACTTAATTAATTGAAGAGCATCAGGCATATGAAGCTAGGTAGCTGACCCAAAAGGAAGAGCAGATGTTCGCTCCCAGAGCCCTTGATCAAGTGTTTACATCATTCAAACATATATATATATGTATATATATATGGCATACGTAAGAGGTGCTTAAGCAAATGAATTGAATGTCATTTGTCTGTTTGGCTTATCAGACAAGCCGCAAAGAAACCAACAACAACAACAACAACAACAGCAATAGCAATAAATTTCAATTTCGGTTTCAATTTGAATTTCTCTTTTCTGTTTCTGTTTTTTTTTTCTTTCATTTTGGCTGACAAAAACTAATAAATCTCTTATAGTTTTTTCTCTCCCTCTTGTTTGCCCTGCAGCCGTTGACATTTGTGCTGGCGGGTCAAATGGCTAAACAAAGAGACATCTTTGACAGTCTTGAGCGAGATCAGATCGTGATATTGTCATGTTTAACCAGCTTAAAGACGTTGCCAAAGGTCAGCGGGAAGTGTTTGGCTTGATTGCATATAGGTTGGCCACAGCTCAGTGCAAATTGAGCTACTTGGCTTTTAATTTGATTGAGTTTTATTTGGCTATTAATTCGGCTTTTGATAAATATCTAAGCTCTGCTTAAAGCAGAGTTGCCAGGCTTCAGTAAATGTTTATTTATCGTATTTTAAATTCTTTAAATGTCAATATATTTACTATTTTCTTCTCAATTATATTATCAGAAATAGAGCTACCAGACTTTTGATAGAAAAGTCTTGGATAATTCCTAGTAGGTCATCAGACAGGATTGCATATGCTTTTCTTTTCTTAACTTTATTTGAGATAGAGCTGAAGAGATCAGCATCAATGTGTTAATGAATTTGAGATTGAGCTGAGTAGATCAACGTCAATGTCTCAATGAATTCACCTTTCCTCACTAAGCAGCGTTGCCAGACTAGCGCAGCTTAACAGCAATCACTTCCTAAGCAGATCTAAGAGAATGTTCTTTAATTACTATTTCGCAACTTCATTTGCTATAAATACCTTAAATTTGACTTGAGTAACTTAAAATTGTTTTAGGCTTGCCAGATTCTTATGTAAGAGCTCTAGGTAAATTTATAGAAAGTGCTGCTGAAATTCATATAGTTGGCCTTATCACAAGTACCAAATAGGTAGTAAAGCTTTGAATTTAGGTATTTCTTGACTACTGTTCAAATACCATTTGAATGTGTCGTTGGACTACTTATCGCATACCATTTCAATTTGTCACATATTAGAGTTTAAATTTGTATACTTATAGTTCAGTTGGAGTTGCCAGACTTGTGCTTAAAAATCTACCAACTTTTGATTAGCATGATATTTTTATTAGCTCAAGACATAAAGTAACCATAAAATGATAAAATATATATATTTTGATTAAATTTCAACTATATTGCTCTCTAATGGTCATTTCACTTCAAATAGAGTTGCCGGACTTTAACTAAAAAACTTCACTTTTAGCTAAATTCTTCAGTTTAAATACAGATTTTATTAGTAACTGACATTTAGTCATAAAACATTGAAGCTGACTTTTATGCCAACTCTACTACCGCATTTTTATATGAATAGAGTTGCCAGATTTTAGTTTATGAATGTGCCTTTTCCAGTTTTTAATTAGTAACTGACAGTTAGTAATAAATTACTTATGGTTAAAGTCACTGCTCATTAGATTCTCAGTCATTTATCTATGATTTGGCTATAAACAATTTAACAGCGTTGCCAGATCTGCTCATAAAACTCCATTTTCTTATACCCCTATTATCTCAAAGCATTAAATGCCCGTTAACTGCATAAGCAACAGTCAAATTGTGAGCACAAATTGAAGTAAACGTAATTTGAATGCTCGACCGCCCGCAATGTCAGCTGCATAGCAAAAAGAAAGAGAAAAAACTTCAATTTTTAGCTGAGCTGTGTGAAAAATTTATTGCTTATAAATGCAGAACGCGTTTTCGTGCGACACTTTCCATTTCGGTTTGGCCACGTAATCCCCGAGCAGTGTCTCAAGCCGGCAATCAATCAATCAATCAGTCAATCGTACAGCTCTCTGGCTGTCTCTAGGCTGTAGCTGAAGCATTTCAATGTCGCCGATCCGCACTTGACCTCAGCGGCGACGATTGGCGGCGTCTCTACATGTTTTTATTCTTGTTGTTGTTGTTGCTATTGTTGTTGTTGTGGGCGTTTTGTGTGGCAAGTCGTGGGCGAAATCTTTGGCGCTTTGGCGAATCGACTTCGCTTCAATTAGTTATAATTATTTATGTTTGTTGAGGAAACCCAACGAATGCTCGAGTCACTGTGGTTTGGTAATCCAAGCCATGCCACCTAAATTCTTAGCCAGATCTAAATTACCTGACCAAATATATGTAGGTATATATAGATGGTTCTATATGTATATATGTATTAGCTGACTGAATTTCCTGTGGGGCAAATAACTTTTTTCTTTTTTGTCAATTTCCTGCCTCGATTTGCGCACGCGCTCAGCCAATTTTCAAGCAATTTATTTGTTATTGTTTTTTTGTTGTTGTTTTGAGTTTTGTAAAAAGTTAATTATTTAATGATTTATGAAAGGCAGCGACGTCGTCGTCGTCGTCGTTGTGTTGTTGTTGTTGTTATTTGCTGTTTTGTTATTTATAAACATTCTCTAAGTTTTAATGAAACTTGTTGCTTAGCCAGCCAAATTTCTGTTGGATGTGATGTCATTGCCTTGAAGCTGGAGACTCGACGTCGCCAAATTTGCGAGCTGACAGGCGTTTGTCTAGATTTATAGAGTATATTGTTAGAGTATCTGTAGCTCAAGCTGCGATCAGCGGACCCAGTTAACAAGTAGTCGATGGCATCTCTGTGGCTCTGTGTTTAAGCCAAGTCGTGACTTATTAGGCCAGTTGCAAGTTGTTGGCGCTGCTGAGCTCTGCATTTAAGTAACCCACTCACACACTCACATTCACACTCATACACTCAGTTGGTAGCTGTCAATCATGACTGACGTTGATGTACTGAGCTCTCGCATGAAGTCGCGTTTGCATTTGCAAACCAAAACAATTGGCGCCGATCGCATTAAGAAGGCCAAGGATAACAACGAGGATATTGCCGTGCTGAGCATGTTTCTGCCCAATGCCAGCGCCGTCGAGGAGAATCGCAGCTTCTATTGCTCATTGGGTGACTATTGCCGTCTGGGCGATCCCCGTGCCACCAAAGCAGGTAATGGATGGACCCAAATCATGCTTCTCATAAATTAACTATGTTAATTAAATCCCGCCATACATCATAATTTATCAATATTACGGGCCATTAAATAGCCCGAGTGCTGGCCAAATTGGTAAAAGTCACAAAACAGACAAAAAATAGATTCAGACGCCCCCATGGATTAGGTTGAGGTGTTTGGAGCCAGCTCTCTATAACGTCATCGCAGCTTTCGAGCAGATCTGCTTGAGTCTGCGTCTGCGATGAGTAATTGGAAGTCCAAAAATATACACTGCAAGAAAATTGCTGGCATATAAATGATGTGATTAGGCGGGCATTGATCGTGTTTCATAAATTATTCTAATTGGAAAATTGTTTAATTTGTCCCACACTTAATTTTGTAATATATGTCATATGATTAATGAGTTTTTAATGATAATCTGCTTGAATTAGGTTTAAATAATATATAATTAGCTTTTTCACGTTTAGCTAGATTTTGTTTTCTATTTATATGTTGCCACGATATTTATAGAAAATAGAATGTGTTTTAAATTAAGTTTTATAAATGGTTAAATATTTATATGTGCCCACGATTTTTTTTATTAATAGCCTATTGAATTTTTTTGGAATATGTATAACTAAAAAATTGGATTCTTTGCCCATTTAATATTTTACACTTCCTAGTGAACATCTATATTTTTATTGTACTCCAGCTTAATTTATGATTTATCGTCTATTATTGGAATATTTTTACTACTAAAGAATTCGCCTCGTCTATCAATTAAATATTTTAAATTTCCTAGTGAAGTCGTCTAAATATTTTTATTTTTGTATATAGCCCATATAAATTTTACGACATATCGAATTTCCTGGGAATATTTTTAAAACTAAAGAAATCACTTCTAGAATTCTGTAAATTAAATGATACTTCTAAGGGAAATCTGGGAAGGAAAAGTTAACAAAAATTCCCTGCCAACGCAATTTTATACTAGAGAAGATAGCTATAATAGAAAAAAAAATACCACGCTAACTTCGCTTAGCTTTTTCACATATGATGGCACTAAAACTTTCTTCAGACACTTAACTTTTATGTCATAAATTTGTCATGCAATTTAGTCAACTTTTGTGCTGCTATAATTTGCCAAAATATAAACAGTTTATTTTCCCTATAGAGCCTAGAATTAAAGCAGAACAATAGAATTGCTGCCCTGACATTATTCAAGTCAATTAGGCCTCGATTGGCGGCAGTCAGTGAACCCAGATTTTGGTAAAAGTTTTCGCTTCGTTCTTTATATTTGGCAACAAATTTCGAGCACGCAATAAATAAACGAAACAGATTTTGATGCACACTACCAAAGCTGAAATAAAGCTATATGAAGTCAGGGTATATATAGTATATATGTATGTATGTATATATAATGGGGCTCATATTTCGCTCTTGTCTCTCGAGTCTCTGCAAAATTTGAATAATTTTTGCATTAATTGTTATGAAAATGTGAGCTTTGAGGTTGGGGTAGTTAGGGGTAGAATTTAGGAGCTCTTCGACAGTTGCATGTCAGCTGCACATAACGGTAGCTCTTCATTTATATATTTATTATTTTTTTAGTTATTATTGCAACTAAATGCTGATTGGGTTTTCTTTCTGGTGATGGTTTTGGCCTGAATGTGTCTGGTTGGAATTTGGGTCTATTTGTCGATTTGTGGAAAAGTTCAAGGTTGCAATGAGTAAAAATTGATTTGTTCTGTTCTGTTGTGCAGGTACCAAGAAAATGGAATACAAAACCCGGCAGTGGCACGAGAACTGCTTCTGCTGCTGCGTCTGCAAGATGGCCATTGGCACCAAGTCGTTCATACCGCGCGAACAGGAGATCTACTGCGCCGGCTGCTACGAGGAGAAGTTTGCCACGCGCTGCATCAAGTGCAACAAGGTGAGTGAGAGAGAGAGAGAAAGGGGGAGAGTTTTAACTGTTACTAATTGATCTGCTTTTGATTGGCATTTACAGGTCATCACTTCGGGTGGCGTGACCTATAAGAATGAGCCGTGGCATCGCGAGTGCTTCACTTGCACCCACTGCAACATCACGTTGGCCGGGCAGCGTTTCACCAGCCGTGACGAGAAGCCCTACTGTGCCGAGTGCTTTGGCGAGCTGTTTGCCAAGCGTTGCACCTCGTGTGTGAAGCCCATAACAGGTGAGCAGCAAAATTGGAAGTCTTATAAGACTGATTACTAACTCTAACTCGCCCTCTCCCTCTCACTTTAGGCATTGGCGGCACTCGCTTCATTTCGTTTGAGGATCGTCACTGGCATCACGATTGCTTTGTCTGTGCCAGCTGCAAGGCCAGCTTGGTGGGACGCGGCTTCATCACCGACGGACCCGACATCCTGTGCCCCGACTGTGCCAAGCAGAAGTTGATGTAAAGCTCGAACGCCCCCCGCCCCTCCCACTCCAATCAAATCAAATCAATATGGATCAAAAACTGGGGCCAAGTGCCAGCGATAATTAGCCATACAGAAAAAAATGAAGAAAATCGAGTTAAAAATGGATCAAAAATCAGAATATGTATTAATCTATATATACATATATATATAGCAATATATATATATATATGCAAACAAAATAATGCCTTACACTTACACATATATTAGATATCGAAAATTAGCTAAAACAAAAAAGAAAAAACAAAGAGAAAAAATCCTAAAGCAAAGCAAAACTTTTTATGTAAAATTTGACTTCTTAGCTATGAGAAAAATGTTTGAAACTATTTAGAGCTATAGCAACAACACTTGATATTTGATATTATTTTTGTGCTTTATTTGTCGAATTGTATAAAATCATAAAATATATAATTATTTATTATTTGTAATTGCATTTGAGCGCGCGACAAACCGAAAACCAGAAAACCAGAAAAGTAAAACAAAACACAAACAATGGAAATACTTGTAACTATTGTATGTATATGTTTATTTATTTATCTTAAGTTCTTTTAACACACAAACACACACACAGACAGAGATCGAAAGAGAGAGAGAATGAGAGTAAGAGAAAGAGGGAGAGACAGAGAGAAAAGCATGCAAAAGTTTCCTAACAGCGGGTTTTTTTTCTTCAGTTAAATACTTACGTATTAAAACGCAGTTTTAAATATCTTTTATCTATGTTATTAAACAATCAAAAACCATATTTAAACACACCATAGCAATTGAATTGTTTAGTTTTTTTAAATTTTTATTTTTATGTTTTATGTGGAGCACAAAGCGCAAACTAAAAAATACCCACACACACATAATTATTTTACAAATGCCAACAAAATGTCAATGTCCTTAACTATTTAATGAAATTAAAGCTAAATAAATTAATAATATTACAAATGCGTTTTTAATTATAGATTTTAAAGAATTCAATTTTTGATTTGAACTGGAATTACTTAATTACTAAATGAAGGCTGAATTTAGCCAGCCAGAAGCTGTCTCAATTTCGACTTCGTAATTTGCATTCAAACTTGAAAAGTCGTTAAAAGCTCTTACGTTACGTATGCTAACAGCGCTATAAAGAGCACTGAAAACGCATGATGAGTAGAGCAGCGCAAAAATGAGCACCGCTGTAGGCGCAATGTTAGATGTTGCTGTTCGCTGTGAATGGCAAATGAACAAAACAAAAACAGATTGATGATGAGCAACACAAACTCGCCGGATTTAGAAATAATACTGGAGTTCAGGTAATATTGCATTCTTTATATACTTGGCAATATTAAAAAAAAAAACTGTGTTTTTAGTGCTGGCGCAGAGCTGCTCTTTGGCAATATCAAACGACGTGAAATTAGCTTGGATGGCACGCAAAAATGTGAGCATGATTTAGATTTTGCCTCCATTTAGTTGAAGTTGCTAAAAGTTTTTTTGCAGGGACTATTGCGAATTTGCTAAAGTGGATGCACGCAAACATTTTAACGGAGCGCCCAGAGTTATTCATACAAGGAGACACAGTGTAAGAAGGAGAGAGTGCAAGAGCAACACGTGCAGTTGTAATATTTGTATTTCTGTTTCAGACGGCCTGGCATACTGGTGCTGATCAATGATACAGACTGGGAGCTGCTGGTAAGTGAAGTTAATCTGAAGATATATATATATTTTATTTAATATATATTATTAGGGTGAGCTGGAGTACGAGTTGCAGCCGAACGATAATGTGTTATTTATATCCACGCTGCATGGCGGCTAACACTGAGCGCTGTTAAATAACAGAGACTATCATGTTAACTAATATAAGTAAATAGTTTTGTATTTTAAAAAATTAATAAAAATATTTAAAAATTAATTATAAACAAATCAGAATTACGTCCCTTTGACAAAAACGGCAAAGGCCCACATAATGGTTCGGGAGGTAAAGTTTTCTTCATCTTAAGCTAGAATTTTACAATTCAGCTCCTATATAAAGCAGAGGCATTCAGAATACGCAGTTGGGAATTACAAGCACAACATGCAGCACAGAAATTCTAAATGAGCACATTCTTATAAGATTAATGAACACCTGCTGACAGCTTTACGACTTTCAGTTAGTTTTTTTTTGTATATTTCGAAGCAACATTTATTCAATTCTTTGCTTATATGTGTATACATTATTCATATATTAAAAGATATGCAATTATTTATGTATATTTTTTGTTTTTCTTTTACGATAATTTAAAGATAGGCACTTAATTTACATATATTAACTAACTGTACGTTATGAATTTCGATTTCGATATATGTTTCTTTTCTTATATTTTTCTTCTATTTTTCTTTTTTTTATTTTCCTTGTCGGCTGGCACTTTGTGGTATGCCCCTCGATTTGTGTGTGTGTGTGTGTGTGTTTTGTGTGTGTGGGTTGAAGGCGTAGATTAAGGTTGATTAAGAGCTATGAAATATATTTCGACATTGACACATTGAATTCAATAATTTCAAATTTTCTATATGAAGAAAAGAAAAGAAAAAAAAAACAAAACAAAAAACAAAGAGGAAAACTGCATCCAGGGCAAATTATAATAATACAATAGGATGAAAATTGATGACAAAAAAAATTAACGCAACTAAAATCAAATAAATAATAAATAACAAAAATTATAATAAGTATATGCATGCATATATATGTATGTATGTATATGTATGTTCGTATATGATAATTTGAATCTGATGAAACCGTTTCGCTAAAGCTATGTATACTCTCTGCGCCTCTTCCTCTTCCGCTCGCTCTCGCTCTTTCGGACCTCTTTCGGTGTGGAGGAAGACTTCACTTATTGCTCTCGGGCGGACTCCCTGACTCGGCTGCGTGGGCGTACGACTTGTAGCGACGCAGTATGACGGTCGAGGTGCTCGTGTTGGTGCTGGAACTGGCGCTGGCCAGGCTGGTGGACCAGCTGCCTCGGTTGCCCGACAGCTGCTCGGCGGCCAAGTGGGCGTGCTCCTGATCCGGCGTTATGGACATATCGGACAGAATGCCGCTCTCTGGATATATAGAGTATAGGAATAGGTTGGGTTATGCACTATATATCATTTGAAAACTCTTCTCTCTCTCTCTCTCCAGCAATATACATAGAGCATGCAGCACAACTAGTTGTTAGGTGAGCGGGAGGTGTTTGAGGTGGGGTCTATATACATATTTACAGTTGAGTAATACTGGGGATTGGTGTGTGTTGGTGTGTGTGTGTGTGTGATTTTATATACATAGGGTTTGGAAACATTAAACAAACATATAAACAACAACTAAAAGGAACCCTTGGCAGCTAGAAGAAGTAGCACAATTCAAGCTCTATACCCATGGACAGCTGGCTGACAATTGTCGTCGAGCGTTTGTGATGTCGCTTGTTGCTGCGGCTCGAGCCAGTGTTCGTGAGTGTGGGCGTGGCCTGGCCTCTGGCAGTCGATGAGTTGTTGTTATCTTGCTGCTCGTTGCTGCTGCTCAGCTTCAGCGCCTGCGTCTCATTGATCAGCTCCAAGGTGGCCGGACTGCTGTTGTTGTGGCTATTGCTCGAGCAATGCTTGCCGAAGCTCAGATTCAAGCTGTGTCTGCCCGTCTCGTGCGCGGCATGGCCGGAGGAGCAGCCGCCGCTGATGGAGCCGCTGCTCGTGGTGCTGGTGCCGCTGGAGAGCGAGCTCTCCGAGATTAGCGAGTTCGGACGACGCATGCTGCCCTTGCCGGGCTCGGTATGACGCAGCTTGGGCGCTATAAGGAATCGGGTTAACAGCTGCTTCTCCTGCTTAGCCTCGGACTTACTCTTGTTTAGCTGTGTTAGGGGTATGGAACGGTCGCTGATCTGATTGTTGCTCGGACGTATGTCCAGGCAGGGCTTGCTGCCAATGCCCATGGAGGACATCTCTGCCAGGCGAATGTCTGCAAAGATATTGATTAGATATCAAGAAAGCAGGCTCAGCTCAGTTCATCTCACTCACCTCGATTTCGTTTCGCTTGCTTCCAGAGCAGCTTCGATATCTCCTCGGTCCAGGCATTCTTAATGTCCTCCGACATGCACTGCAGCATCCAGGTGTCATCCGGCTTGCGTTTCCTAAACCAAATCTCAAACTTGGTCGTCGAGTCCCCCGTATGCGCAGTCAAGCCAATATCCGAGGTCTTGATGCTGTTCTTGTATATGTAAATGTCCAGGTTCTGCAAAGGAGGAGGTGAATTTAAGGAGTTGCGAGGACTAAAGCACATCTGGCCTACCTTGTGGTCGGGAAAACGTCGCGCCTTGCTGAACAGCACCAGCTCCTCGAAGAGAAACACCTGTCGCAGCGTCTTCTTGCCGCCGCGTCCCTGCCACACCAGAAACTCGTTCTGTCGCAGCAATCGTCCCTGCTCCTTCACATTGACATCGCAATCGCGGAGCGAGTCCATGGCCAGCAGATCGTTGCCGTGTCGCAGCTGGAACTTGACCATCTCCTCGGCACGCTGCAGCTCCTCCACATCGGCGGCAATCTCTTGCAGCGCAGCGCCCTCCACGCCCTTGACCGCCTTGACCAGCTGCTGCAGCAGCAGCGCATACTTGCCCATGCGCTGGACAGGCTTCAGCAAGTAGGAGGCCAGGTCCATCTTGTCCTGCAGCTGCAGCTGCTTGGGCTTGAAGAACGAGCTGCCATATTCACTGAGCAGCGTGTCGCTCTTGGGCTTGTTCTTATTGTACAGCGCGTACAGATAGAACTTGGATTCCATTTCCAGGAAGGCGGCGCCCACCTTGAGCGGATTGCGCTCATAGCGCTCCAGTTCGCCAAGGAAGTGCGAATTGTGGAACTCGAAGATCTTCTCAATGTTGCCAAAGATCACGTTCCGCTGACCTCGCAACGGCTGTGGAATATCCTCGCGCAGCAGCTCATCGATATAGTTCTCAATCACGTAGTACAGGGAGCGCACATAGTCGCGTTCGGTACCAATCATTTCGCGCATGATCAATAGAAGCGTTCTGGAGAGATGGAAGACGAGGAGGTGGGTGAGAATGGGGAGAAGAAAAGATAAGTTTAAGACTACCCAAAGAGAAAGATAGAAGTCGAGCAAACCAAGCAAACTAGGAGAAGGAATAAAAGGCTAAAAAAAACTTCATGGAGATCAGAATAGGCTTAAGATATCCAAAAAGGGTATATAGAAGTCATGCAAACCTTTCCAATTGGGAATGGGAAGAAAGGGCAAGAAAACTTCAGAAAACTCTAAATAGATTTAAGACTGAAGACTTCAAACCCTAAGGTAGAGTAGATAGAAAGCGAGCAAACCTTCCCAGCTGGGAGAAGGAAAAAAAGCCTAAGCAACTGTACGGAGATCAGAAAAGATTTAAGATTCCCCAAAGCCCTAAGTTAGGGTATATAGAAGTCATGCAAACCTTCCCCACTGGGAGAGGTAATAAATGGCAAGAAAACTTGAGAAAACTCTTAATAGATTTAAGACTGAAGACCTCAAATCCTAAGGTAGAGTAGATAAAAGTCGAGGAAACCTTTCCAGCTGGGAGAAGGAATAAAAGGCGAAAAAACTTGACGTAAATCAAAATAGGTTTAAGATTCTCCAATACCCTATAGTAGGGTATATAGCAGTTATGCAAACTCTCCCACTTGGCTAAGCCTCTGCAGCAAGCTTAAGAAATTCACTTACTTTTGTATTTTTGGTTCCAAACAGCTGAGCTCCTCCAGAGTGGTCAGCTCCAGATTGGAGGCATGGCACTGTAGATGAGCATTCGCCTCCATGGGCGAATGCATGTCCATGTAGCGCTTGGTCGTTCGATCGAAGCACTCATCCTCGAGTAGCTCGTCGTGACTGCAAAGGAATGTCAGCTTTAGCTTTAAGCTCCCCTTCTTTACTAGACTACAACTCACCTCTTCTCATTTAGGCTCTGGCAGCTGCAAATCCTCGCCAGCTTCGGATTGCGTTCGCAATTGTCGCAGACGCCGACGCCGGAGTCGGCGATCTTGGACTGTTGCTCCTCGCCATCGGCATCGCCTAGGCACACCCGATCCGGCTCCTCCTCTGGCTCATCCATGTCCTCCAGATTGCGACTCTCGCGCCAGCAGCTGCACTGACTGCCGCCGGTGGCGCCCTCAAAGGAGCTGCCATTGCCGGAGCTGCAGCGATAGCTGCCCCGCTTGGCGGCCTGAGCCTGAGCCTGAGCAGGCGTGCTGCTGGCTGCCGGCAGTGTGCTGCATCTTCGAGCAGCTGGCAGGTGCTTGTCCAGCAGCGCTGTGGCATTCAGCTGCGCCGCCAGACGCTGCAGCTCCTCCAGGGCGCTCGTCTCGCGCTGATGCTGCGTCAGCAGATGCAGCAGTCGAGCGCCGCCTTCGATGCGCTCTCGCGTCTTCTCCAGCTTCTCGGAGAATTGATCCAGCGCCGTCTTCAGATTCTGTGCGCTCTCGCTGAGCACGGCAATCTTATTGGCAGCCAAGTGCAGATCGCGACCCTTGGCCAAGTGTTTCTGCGGATCACAGAGATTAGATCTAGCTATGGAGTCTTTCTCTGCCACTTACCCTGGCTATGAAATAGTATTTCTCAAACTCCAGCTCTTGCGCCTTCAGCTGCGCCTCGCTCTCCAGCTGCAGCTGTGCGAATCTCTGCAAGGTCTCTGCGCCGTCATTGCCCAGCCAAGAGGTGACCTAGAAAGCAAGCAGACAACAAAATGAGTTTGCATTAAGTGTGGCACCTTCAGAGACGCGCCCACGCCTATGTCAAGGCTTCCCTCTCCCTCTCTCCCACTATCCCTCTTCCCTCTCTTTCTGCTGATGAAAAGTGAAATTCATCGACGATCTAATTAGGCTCCACTTTACAAATTAAAAACCAATCGCGCACAAATCAAATCAAATGATTCCTCGTTGGGGTATTTCAGCGTTCCCAAAGGTATTGAAAGCAATAACAACAACAACAACAAAGACAACAACAGCAGCAACAGCAGCAGCAACAGCAACAACGACAACAACATTGACAACAACCACGAGCCAATCAACGATCTCACATTGATAATTTTGTAGCTCTAACCAATTTTTAATCACCTGCTGCGTCCAATTGAATTGATACAATCGATGATGATGATGATGATGATGTTTAGTATGATGATGAACGCAGACTAAGACCCAACCTTAACTAACTAACCAGCTTCCAGCTATTCAGCTAGTCAGCTGACGACGCGTGTGCTACGCCGCATTCACTTTCCGTTTTTGGTTTTTCGGTTTTTGTCTTTGTCGATCTTTGGCTTTGTGCAGCAGCACCAACTATTTATTTTTGGGGGCATGTCCATGTCCTGCCCAATGAATGAAACTGTCTGCCTACGTCTATGGGGGCAGTGTCAAAGCTGTGCACCAGCTTCAGCTGCTGCTCCAGTTTCAATCAGGCTGACTCGGACTTCATGCTCTCATCAGATATGGCAGGCATGACCAAACAGACAAGCGTGCATATATGTATATATATATATATATATATATATATATATATATATATATGTATATGTATATAGACATCTACGATCAAGAATACAGGGTGTTGCAATAGCTCAGAATTGATAGAGGAGTTGAGTGCTTTCTCAACTTGATGGCAAGTTCTGTTTTGGTGACGAAATGAAAAGTGCTGCTCATTTTCTTGAAGTGTAAAAAGCAATTGGCAATTGATCGGAAAAAGTTGTACATTCAACATATGCCAAAAAACCTCTTAAGTATTATTGATTGTTAATAAAGACAAATTATATTAGAAATACTTTTTGACTTTCGAAATTTGTCGCTCAAATTCTTTTAAACACTTTGGAAATGCAGTCAGAAAAATCAAATTTTCTTTCAGTGTAAAAGCTTTTAACATCTGATCAGATATTGATATACAATCAATTTTAAGAATATATGACAAAAAATACTTTAGAGTTATTGAGAAATATAAATTTCTATGAATTTTTGTTAGGGAATTTTTTGATTTCATAAATTTTACTTCATATTGCAGTAATATCTGAATGGATGCATGGTCTTAAAGATAACTTTCTCACATATTAAAAGCAATACATAAAATATATGACTGGAGAATTTTAAGTATTATTGAAAGACATACATTTTGATGGGGTCTTAAGTATTATTGAGCATATAACAAATTATTGAAAACATCAACTTAATGGAGCTTTGATAATTAAAAGAAAATGCATATTTGCCTTTAGAAGTTTTGAGCAATTATTGTTCAAGCTGGAGTTTTTTGTTTAGCTTTTTTAAATGAAATTTCATGCTGATGATTTTGATTTTTAATAACTATTTAGATTTGTTATATAATTTTAAATATAATATATTTTATATGTAGCACAATTGTACTGTATTCAAAATTACTATAAGGGAAATCTTTTTATACCCTGAACCTATCGAACATGGAAAATCATTGTATGATGGTTTTGTTTTATATGGAAAAGTTGTGGAAGATCTCTTCGGGGGTTTTTTTTTTCTTAATACTTTAAATTATAATAAATTATATAAATTTAAAAAAAATCTTTTTAGATAAAATTTTTAATAAGATTCACTACACTTAGTTAACATAGCTAACCTCTTGCAAAACGTGTTGTAAAAACATGCTGCAAAAAACTTCGTTTAAAGACATCAAATTATTTTTGAAAACTGAATTTTCGAGCACTTTTTTTTTGCACAGATTTCAACACTTGTTTTTGTAATTATTCCACAATTTTGTATTGTTTTATTTATTTATTTATTTTTTTGCACACCCTGTTTTAGTCAGTTGTTGCTGCTGCTGTGTGTAGCCGGCTCAGTTGTTTGCATTGTTTACATGACGGAGCGCAAGGCCTTTTTTAGTTTTATTGGCTGATGGCATTTGAGAGATTGCCACACACACAGACAGACACACACAGGCACAGATAAGCACACACAGAGTCAATAAGAGAGTCAATATAATAAATAAATTAATTGATTTTGATTTAGTAAATCGCTGCTTCAATGAAATTTGTAATGCCAGCGCCGATGCGATAAGACGCGCCTGCAGCAGCCACCGATCGAACCTTAATGCGAATGACGCGCAAGTGAAATCAAATGCAGGCAGAGGCAGTTGAGGCAGGCAGAAGCAGTCAGCGCAGCATCACAAAAAGGCCAAAACAAAAAAACAAGAAAACTTTAACAAGTTTCAGTTGGTTGCACGTAGAGTTGGCTGATGAGGCTGCTTTGGCTGATGAGGCTGATGAGGCTACTGAGGCTGCTGTGGGTAAGTGTAAGTGGCTGATGATGACTCACATAGTTGGCGATTTGGGCTGCCAAATGGCTGGCAGCTGTTTCACGCTCACTGCCAGCTGACGCCGCAGCTGCAGGGGAGGAGGAGCTGCTGCTGCTGCTGTTGGTGCCGATCATAATGCGTACAGAGCTCAAAATGCGAAACAATTAATGCTGCCCGCTAAGCGCGACAACAGCAACAACAACATGCCACCAACAGCTCTGAATTGCGACTGGAATCGCATTGGAAGTGAAACAATGAATTGGAATTGGAATCGGAATCGAAACTGGAAAGCGGTGCTCGCTGCTCACTGCTCGCCGTCAACGTCGGCATCGCTCAATGAAATTCAATCAAATCCAAACAATTTGTCTGTGCAAATATATAATAATCAGGCAGAGGGTAGTCGCATTTGGCTGGCAATGGAAATGTCGCTGGAATTGGAAGCCCAGAGCTGCTGTTGCTTCTTGCTGTTTCTGCTCATGCCAACCAGCAACAGGCACTGGCACTGGCAAACATCATTATCATGTTGCTTTACTGAGATGCTAGCGATGCTAACTCTACTCTACTAGCTACTTCTTAGCTAAAAAACTAGCCTTTTATTATGTTTAATTAGCTAACTAATGGAAATTGTTTTGGAATATTGGCTATACTTCAATGTAAATTTGTAAATTTGTATTATTTGTTTGATTTAACTGTTATTAAATGGAACTGAAACTAATCAATGCAATTTGAAACTGAATAGAACTGAGCTTAGCTGAACTTAAAATATGTTAATTTAATTTTATATATATATTTTAAGGATTTATGAGCTTTATAGAGCTATATATATTTTGTTTAAATTTTATTTTATTTTATTTATTAAGGGTATAATTAATTTTTTAATTAATATATTATACAATTTTAATTGATTGATTATATAACTAATTAAATATATTTAAATAAACAATCAAGTTGAAATATAACTTTGATTTTGAAATTAGAGAGAAAAATCGTACATATGAAGGCACGAAATTTTTTTTTTTTTTTTTATATATATATTTTTTTTAAGTGTAGAGCCTGTACTATAACTATCACTACAATAACAACCGAAGGCACGAATGGCATTAAAAAAGACTTTCCGAACTCTAATTTATAATGTAACAATGATACACAAAGAATCATATACGCATACATGTATGAATAAATATATTTATAATATGTATATATAAAGATATACACTATATATTATAATATCTACAGTATGTGCATATATCTACATATATATTTATATATATATACACGTATTCGTATACATATGTATGTCTCTGAGCAACAATCTTTGCCTAGTTCGATCATATGAATTCAATACGTCTAAGTTACTTTATATTATATATATGAACATATCCGAAATTCGTTTTCTACAGCTCTTTCGACTTCCTTGCTTTGGCAGCTATTGTATTTCACTTTTCATCTAAATTCAATATAATTGAAGTAGACAATACGTATTAGTTTACTATTCCCTTTCAAGCTTTTGTGCTCTAGTGAATAGAATTGAAACATTCCGATTGGCTAAGTCAACTTCAAGTTAAGGCGTGTCGCAATAGAATATACACATTAATATATATGTATATATTCTATTTTCCATATAAATATATATGTGAAATATATTCTATTTTCTATATAAATATATATGTAATATATATGTAAATATATTCTATTCTCTATATAAATATATACGTAATTTATATGTGAAATATATACTATTTACTATATAAATATATATGCAATATATATGATAAATATATTCTATTCTCTATATATATAAATAAGTATATATAGCACATAAAGAATTTCTATATACATAATGCATTTTATTAGTAATTTTTCACAATTTCATATATATTTTTTTTATATTATTTATATTACTCATTATTATACGCATTTAACAACTTCTTTTTAGCTATTTATTAGCTACATTCTCTAGCTACTCTAAAGGCTGTCAGCTCTATTGCTTTGTCTGCTTGTTGATTATGCTGTCGCTGTTGAATGTTGCCCTGCTGCAATTTGCTTAGCTAAGTAAATATGTGAGCTGCAGGCACATCTCCCGCAGCAGCAGCAACAGCAACAACAACAACAACAACAACAACAACAACAACAACAGAAACAGCAGCAGCTGCAGGGCCTGTTGCTGCGAAGGCAGTGATAAGCTTTCGATTGGAGACTCTATTACTCTATTATTCTATTTGCCTGCCGGTGGCAACTGTCGTTGGTCTACAGTGCTACAGCTACAGTTACAGCAACAGCAACAGCGGATGTTGTCTTTTGTCAGCTTTGCTGATAACTCGCCCAGTTGACTGCACTCTCTATCGCCAGTCGGCGTATGATGCGGCACATCATAGAGAAGCTGCTAAGGCAGTTGTTGTTGCTGTAGCTGTTGTTGTTGCTGTTGTTGTTGCTGTTGCTGTTGCCGTTGGGTGTTTGCTGACATAAAACGCAAATTTAACGTGACAGTTTAACAAGTTGATCGCATGCGCCATAAAACACATGCAACACCTACAACAACAGCAACAGCAACATCTATGTTGCGCATGCGTGGCAACTGTTGCTGCTGCTGCTGCTGCTGCTGCGACGGCGGCAACTGTTGCTGCTGCTGCTGCTGTCGTGTAATTTACGCAAATGTCGCGTATTTATCTCGCAGCCATAAACATTTTTTAAGCCACAATATCGAATTTATTTTGACACTTTACAAAGTTGTCGCCATTGTCGAAGCTGTTGTTGTTGTTGCTGCTGTCGAAGCTGTTGCTGTTGCTATCTTAGAAAATTGCGACAGCTATTGGGATTTTCGGTCTGTGTCGGGTTCTGTTTCTATTTCTGGTCTTGTGTAATTTATTTGAAGTGCGTCTTAAATGATATGCGTTTGCCATTTGCTATTGCCATTGGCCATTTGCCATTGGCCATTTGCCATTCGCCAATCTCCCATTTGCCATTCGGCCTGTCTCATTTCCAACTCGAGCTTAACTAATTTGTGGCTCTTCATGGTAGAGGCATATCTGCCAGCTGCTTATCTGTTTCCCTCTCTCTCTCTCTCTCTCTGTTTCCCTCTCTCTCTCGCTGTACATTCTCTAGTCTCTTAAGATGTTCTTATTTTAATAGCCATGTCGTGTAATTTGTCCGCAAATTTATGGCAGTTACTCAGAAATTACAGCGCCGATAACTAGCTCCAGATCACCAAAGTGAGTGTGCCATAAAGCACAGAGAGCGGGCGCCAGAGTGGGGTTGGGGTAGTTGGTGTAGATACTCGAGAACAGCTAAGTGACATCTGTGTGAGTGCTCCAAATGAGACATCAAACATGAATGTGGCTGGCGAATGGCAACACTTAAAGTGCACCGAAGCCTTAAATATAAAAAAGCTGTGGACCAAATCAAAAAATAACACTTGGATATACCCTATGAAAGTTGAGAGGGGCAGAGCCTTGGAGCATATGACAGCTATGTTGATAGCAATTTAGAGCACATGCATCAGTTGAGAGGTACAGCAGAAGCAAGTGAACTGAATTCTTTTTATATATATCTCATAAAGTAGTAGTGAATACCCTGTAAATATTGTTTATTAATAGCTTCACTAAAATAAATAAATAAATAGTTTTTCTTCTATCGATTTTATTTTAAATGAAATCGGTTTTTTTAATACAAATATCCATATTTTTTGGGCATATAAAATTTTGATTAAGACACCTCTAAGAGACCCGAAAAAAATCCATAAATTCTCGCTATATTTCCTAGACATTAAACAACCTTATTTTCGAAACTAATGAGATTTACAATCATATTTTAAATATTTCAATTTCATCATAAAAACTTCAAACTTCATAAAAGTGTGAACACACCAATAAAAAAAAATACTCACACAAAAAAAAAAATAAAAATAAAAATAAAAAATAATAATAACTAAAAAAAAAATATTAAAACCAAAACTAACTAAAGATCCTAACCCAAGCAAACGAAGCCGAACAGTGCCTCAAATACTTTCGCACTTTCATAACTCTTTTAAAACTGAACCGATTTCCATGTCTAATGGATTTGTTGGGTTTTATGCTCCGGCTTTGGCAAGTCGAAGCCGAAGCCGAAGCCGAAGCTGAAGTCGAGGTTAAGGCGCCTTTTTGAAGTGCAATGCGAATGTGCATTAAGTTTTAATATGCGACATAAATTAACGGAATCGCAGCATTAACCTGTGCTTAAGGCTAATGACTGGACTAAAAACAAAAAGCAACAAAAAATATATATTTCAACTAAAATGGGATCTTAACTATAAATTGTAAATCAAGTCGGTGACTTTAAGAGCATCGTTAAAAGATGCCAAGTCGTGTGGAGATATTTCGTTGCCAAAGCGAAAACGAAATGTGTAATGGGACTTAGGTTGTTTTAGGATTGGTGTATGCAACATACATTATGGGTTGGCTGAGTAGTGTTCCGATGCCAAAATGGAGTGGAAATTGGTACATTAGGATTAGTGTTTAAGAGATCTCTCACTTGTGAATTTACCAAAGAGCTATTGTTGTATTATTGTGTTGGTGTATTGGTGTTTTATATCATTGTTGTATTGGTGTATAATTGTATCGTGTATTGGTGATTTATGTTATTGGTGCATGGGTATATTAATGTAACGTCTTATTGGTGTTTAGTTGTATTGTGGTATTGGTGTTTTCGATCATTGTTCTATTGGTATATAATTGTATTGTTCTATTGGTGAATTGGTGTATTGGTATATTAGTTTATAGTCTTATTGGTGTATAGCTGTATTGTGGTATTGGTGAATTGGTGTTTTCGATCATTGTTCTATTGGTATATAATTGTATTGTTCTATTGGTGAATTGGTGTATTGGTATATTAGTGTTTTGTTTCATTGGTGTATAGTTGCATTGTGGTGTTGGTGTATTGATGTATTCGTGGTATAGTCGTATCGTGGTATTGGTGTATTAGCGTATTGGTGTATTGGTGTATTGGGGTATTGATGTATTCGTGGTATAGTCGTATTGTGGTATTGGTGTATTAATGTGTTAGTGTACTAGTGTAATGGTGTATTGGTGGATTGTTGTATTGGTGTATAGTTGCATTGGTGTTTTGATACATTGTTGTATGGAGACATTGGCGTATTGGTGTATGGGAGAGTTGAACTACAAATGCTCGCCTGTTGTTATAATAAAGTAATTTAAGCTGAACAGTTTGACGCGCGAAAAGGCGATTAAAATTTTACTTATTTTTCACTTTCCAAAAAGAGAGAGAGAGAGAGAGAGAGAGAGAGCTAGAGGGGAGATAGTAGAGTAGAGTGGGAGGGGGAAGCTGCACGCACAAAGTCATAAATAGTGAACACAAAAGGCCAAAGACGTTAATGTGTTGACAATATTGCATGCAGCCGTGTTTTGTGTCGCAGCAAGTGCAACAACAACAACAACAACAACAACAACAACAACTTGGAATAGAGTGACAGTGAGCGCAGCTTATCGCTGGCATCAGAGGCGCAGCAGCAGCAGCAGCAGCAGACGTGACGACGCTTAAAAGCGGGAAAGAAAAACTGAAAACTGAAAATGAAATGGAAAATGATGACAGCCGTTGATGAAGTTGACGATTTCTAAAAATGCGTGTAAAATTAGTGTAAGAGAAAAAACAAAAAACAACAAAAACCACATGTCAAACTCAATGCGACGAATTAGATTTTGACATGTGCTGCGAGGCTTAACTTGATTCAATAAACGTATGAAGATGCAGCAACAGCAGCAGCAGCAGGAGTCGCAGCAGCAACTGCAGCAACTGTTGCTGCCGACATTCTAGACATTGCAGCGCCTTTGGCGTAGTCCGTCCGAGCTCTAAGCGTATGATTAACGTTCACATTGATGACACAGAGCGACAGGCAGGAGTTGGCTGGCCAGGCCTTGCCATGCCTTGCATTTGCATGCATCAACCGGTTGGAAGCCCGTCGGGGTTATTATTAATGCCACGCGAGTCCAAGAGGTCTTCACCTGACGCTGCTTCTCTCCATCTCCTGCTCACTCCTCATTTGCCCTGTCGACACTAAATAAGCCTTCATATTTCATGGCCAGTTTCTTTTTTTTTTTGGTTTTTGTGACTTTAGCTGACCGAAATTCTATGCTCAGCCAAGTTCTCAACAGTTGCTGCAGCTGCTAATGTTGCTGCTGCTGCTGTTGTTGCTGCTGCTGTTGCAGTTATGCAAGGCACATTCCTGTCTGGCACACGAGCTAGCCGCGGGTTCATATGTCAGAGGCCATAAATAAGCTAAGGCGTTTGCCTGCTTCCGCAACAACAACACAAACTTGTCGTTTGATCAAATGGTCAAGACATCAACGGCAGCAACTGTTGCCACTGGGACTGCTGCTGCTGCCACTGCTGCTGCTGTTGCTGCTGCAATTCAAGGCGCGAAACAATTAAACATAGTTTTCATTGCACAAAAGCCGCCGACAGCGCGCAAATTAATTTAATGAAAAAAAAAAAAATAAATAAATATATATATAAAGCTGGCCAGCTAGAGATTCAGCTACAGCTACAGGCAGCACTCAAAGAAAGCGCCCCAAACAAATCCAATTTCACCGCCAGCGTTTGTGGATTTTTTATCGCTATCTGCAGGCAGCTATCGTCAGCTCTTTCACCACCACCAGCAGCAGCAGCATCGGCAGCAGCAACAGCATCGGCAGCAGCAACACCCAAGGCTACCCATACACGCTTGGAGACTTGTAGCACACACCCAGAGCCAGAGTCAACAGTTTTGGCCATAACTGGAGCTAAAGTCAACGACTAATGCAGCCGATCAACAATTTAGATATAATATCGCATATCGCATCATAATGTTGTTGTCGTTGTCGTCGTTGTTGTCGACGTTGTTGCCGTTGGATGTTGCAGCAACAAAATGGCGATGGCGGCATCTTTTTTCGCACCTTGTTTGAATGCGCGCCTAATGGACGACAGCGACATTTGTTAGGTGACAGAGCTGCATTCAGAGTCGCAATTCGCGTTTCGATTCAGTTTTGGCATTGGCTTTGCCGAAGCTCGCGTTGACTTAGTTTAGTTGCGCTTGGCTAGTTAGCTACATAAATACATTGATTTAATTAGCCCGAGAAACAACAACAAGTCTAACGAAGATTTAATACGCTAACGGGCTACAAATTTGTTGAGAAATACTCGATATACCTATGCATATATATAAGATATCAGCTATTGCAGTAACTATACAAGTTCATGATAATAGTTGAGTTTAATATATGAGATGTTTTAAATGGGATGGTAATCTGCATAGGATTCAATTTTACATCTGAGTAGAGTATGCCCTGACCAGCAAAGCAGAGTGTTTAGTTTTAATGATTATAATACATAATACTCTCATTATATATCTGAGCATATATAAGCTTATTATGTATGATATTATTATTATATTATACATGAGTATACATAATTTTATTATGCATAATATTATCATTATATATATGATAGCATACATAATCTCAATATGTATGGTCTGCATCTTTACATCATTATTCCAATCTTTAGTTAGGTACTCGCCAAATACATTCTTATATAATAAATGAGTTTCAGCTATTACTTATCAGCAGAACTATCGCTATTTTTTAGCAAAACATAGAACTACTTTTTGCTCATGTCCCATGATCTATATATTTATTGCTCAACTTATTAAAAGGTTAATGCTATCTTCAGTTGAGATTTCAATACTTTTTATTCTTCTGATTATCTGTAAATACTTATTAAATATGTCACTAGCAGATTTTTGCGCAGGTGACAATAGAAACTTTAGTTATTCGCTGAGTTCTACCTAGAATGCTATATTTTATTTAATCTACACATACAAATGTTAATATATAATTTCAATTAATATTTCTACTAAGTAGCCAAAAAGCTTGTTTACCTAAGAAATTTCTCGTTGTCACCGTAAAATATTAGAAATTAATAAATTAATAATCTAAATCAACATATAAAATAGATTCTATATACAACAAAGTCTGAATATCATAGAGATTTTAATCAAATAAAATAATGTTTATGCTAGTTAAGACTATAAAAAGCAGGGAAATTAAATGTTATATAACTATTTAAACAGTTGTAACTAAAATATATCATAAATTATTACAGCATAATGCCTGCTCAAAGATCTCTGCAAGCTGTCATATAAACATAAGCAGCCAAGTTTGGTCTTAGTAAAACTAAAGAATATTTACAAAGACACAAAATGTATCTCAGCTAAGCAGAGAAACCAGCGAAAAAAAATCTTTGCATAATATACATACCTAACAGATAATAAATATCAACTTGTATATATTTTTCAACACAATAAATCAACAATATCTAAATCGAGTTGTTCGTCAACTCCAAAGTGCTTCACTTGAAACCCAAAATTCACGACAAACTTTGCTGAAATCCATCAAAGTTGAACTCAAAGTTCAAGCGCCTCTTTAGCACCTCATTTGATATATGAGCAGCCAGCGAAACAAACTAAACTAACTGATGAGAGCTTTAGATAGTTACAGCTTTCTAGTGAAATGTGTTCGACTTCCCACGGCAACAATTGTTGATCTCTGATGACAACAAATCAGAAACTCTGTGGCTCTTTGGCTCTTTGGGTGTCAACAACATTTGAATTTGAAGAGCGCGTGTTCAAAGTGCTGAATGCTGTTTGCGTATCTTTTAGTTTAATTCGAGCGGCGATTGACGATTGGCGATATGACAGACATATTCCACGATGACAGAGAGCGATTGACAGAGAGAGAAAGAAAGAGAGAGAGAGAGGGAGAGGGAGAGAGAGATACAGATAGAGAGGGAAAGACAGCCTTGTGTCAGACGCTTATCGCCTGAACTACTTTTGAATGAAAACTAATGAAATGAGCTGCCAGCGCAGCCATCAATGAAGCAATCAATGGGGTAACAGACAGACAGACAGTTAGGGGGCTTATTGCAAAAAAAGCATTAAAAAAATAATATAAATTATATAGAAATAAATCGATTGAAAATCGCACAAGAAACGCATTTAATTTCTTTAACCTTGCTTTCACTTTTCTCATTAACTTTTCGCCGGCAATTAAAATTCAATTTTTGCCAAGTTAATTTTTTTGTTCGTTGATAAATTGAGCCAAAAGGCGGAGAAGCGTGTGAAAAATGTACGAAAAAAACTGTAAAAGCCAAGGCAGCAACAACAACAACAACGACAACAACAACAATGATAATAATAAACAAGGTGGAGATACGTTAACAAGGCGCTGGCAAATTTTTAAATGCCAATTTCCGCAAATTATTAAATGAAATGTGAAGATGATGAAGTTGCAGCTGAAATTGAAGCTGATGTTGAAGTTGAAGTTGAAGTTGAAGTTGAGACTGAGGCAGCAGCAGCAGGAGACGTTTATCTATGAGAGTATCTGCGTAGCTGCGTATCGTGTGTTGGCAATTTGACATACTTTTGTTGCCGTTTGTGGCATGCAACACACACATGCAACAATCATAATAATAATACCAAAAAAAAAATCAACTTAATAGTAGCTGCGAAAGTATGACGAATATGTAAACGTATAGCTGGGGAGTTGAAGTTCGAGTTGGAGCTGGAGTTGGGGAGTCTGCTGTTTGGGAGCCTTGCTTTATGACTGCGCTAACTAATCCCACAACAAATTATTGTGATTAATCAGCGAAATTGCATTAGCAACTGTTGCTCGCAGCAGCAGCAACAGTCGTTGGGCGTTGCAGCAACTGTCATTGCCGCTGATTAAGCGCCAAGCGAAGCCAAAGTTAAAGCCAATGTTAAAGCCAGCTCAAGATTAGCCGAGCAGCGATAAAGCCCAAATGGGAAGAGCTGTTGTGGGTGCGTGCGTGCTCAATTATGCAGCAACAGCAGCAACAGCAGCAACAGCAGCAGCAGCTGAGCCTGGGTTAAAGGTAGACAATGATCATGATCATGATCATGCACATGAACATGATCGTGGCCAAGTCAAGTCAAGTCATTCATCTGAGCCCTTGCAACTGCACTGCGCATATCCATTAACAAGTCAATTAAAAACAGTAGAAGAAGAAGAAGAAGAAGACGATGAGAAATGCCAGGAAATGCAATTGGCAATGAGGATGACAGCGATGATTGCAACTGCAACAGTTGCTGCCACAGCTACTGCAACAGTTGCTCATCTTGGCAGGCTTATCTAACGGCTCCATTTGGCTGACCAACTTCAGCTCCAACTTCAGCTCCAACTTGGCCTAAGCGGATGCGCGTAATAAATTAATAAAGCCAGCTTTTAAGCCAATGCATATTCAATTAACAATGTCGCCCGACTATCTGACAGTTGCATTTGGCATTTCGAGTGTGTGTGTGTGCTCAAATGTGAGCTTCAGCGCATTTCCTGTCCACAAACTTCAACAGCTGCCCCTCTCTCTCACTCTCTTTCTCTCTCTCTGTCTCTCTCTCTCTGCTGCTTGATTAAACTTTGTTATTATCGTCACATACATCAAAACTCAAAGCGTGGCACGTTTCGAGCATATCAATTGACTGACAACATGCAACATTTTCTTTTCTTTTTTTTTTGGGTTTCTTAGAAAAAATATATCAACAAATTTAGTTAGAATTGATTTGACTTTTTTTTTGTGTGTGTGACAAAACAGTTAAGCTGCTTGAAGCAGCGGGTGTAATTAAATAGAAAAATTGTGTTCGCTTGAACAAAATTAAAATTCTCAAAAAGTTTGGCGCCAACAACTTTTATGAGATATTTAGAAACTGGACAAATGTTTTGATGAAAATCAAATATACAAACATATATCATAAATATATAAATTTATAAATAATTTTTAAGTTCTCTCAGATTTTTAGAAACTGGCAAATTGGTGAAAAAGAAAGAGAAATTAAATACTTTTAATAACTAGATCAATTTAAATGAATACTTTTAATAACTAGATAAATTTTAATATATATAAATATATCAATTTTATCATATATATATATATATATATATATATATATATATATATATATACATATGTACATTTTTAATATTTATATGAAAAAAAAAAATATGAATTGGCTCAAGCCAAAAGTTCATATTTATATCCTACGAATTGTTCAAAACAGCTAGCTAAAAATCTAATTAAATGGATTTAATTTGTAAAACGGATTTCATTATTTATCCATATTATCTAATTAAATGGATTTAATTATTTTTCCATATTTTTTTTTTTAAGCTGCATTTAAATTGCTACGCAATTCACGTATTTGAAAATACCGAGCAAATTCAAATTTCCGAAATTTAATTTATGAATAATTTTTATTAAAAATAATATTATATTTATAATATTAATATTAATAGTAATAGTAAATGGGGTAATGTATAACATTCAAATATATTAAAAATATATTTAAATTGATGAGAAATCAAGACTACAAATGTAAAAAACAATAGAACTCTGCTTTTGTTACCAGAAATTTCCAACTAGCTGAAACCTACTGAAAGTATAAAAGGCAATGCGGAATTTTTTCGACAAGTAAATCGATTTGATTACAGTTTCTTGACTGACAATAACTTTTGGCTGTCTCTGTTGAGGTAGAGTTTTCCTATAAGATTTTTATCTATAGCATATCATGGTATGCCCACACCTATCCCCAATCAATATGCAATTCAAAAGTTGCCCACTCACCTCACTGATCTCATCCTCCAGGGCGCGCTGTCTCGTCAGCTGGCGCAGTCGCTCGCGTCGCTGCTCCGTCAGCTGCTCCAGACGCTGGGCGGCGCGATCCACCTCGCTGTAGAGCAGAGTCACCTTACGCAGCTTATGAGCTGCATCCAAATGGTAAGCAGTTGTTGCATCTGTAGCAGCAGCAGCTGTTGCTGTAGCTGTGGGTGTGGCAGTTGCTGTTGCTGTGGCTGCTGCTGTTGCTGTGGCTGTTGCTGTGGCTGGCGCTGCATTGATGGCACTGGCTGCCGCTTGGAGGCGCGAGAGCTGGTTGGCGCCATTCTTGCGGAGATTATGCAGCTGGGAGTCCATGAGGGCACGGCTAAGGGCACGATGCTGGCCATAGAGCTGGCGGCGTGTCGGCAAGCCCAATAGATCGGCGGCGCGTATGTCGCTCAGAGCGCCAACGAGACGACCCCCAGCAGTGGAGCACTGCCGCTGGAACGCCTCCAGCTGGGCAAAGAACTCGCGCCACTTGCGCGCGTCGTGATGATGCTGGCCCCGGAGTACTCCGCTCGGCAGCTGCGATGGCGCAACACTTGTCGTGACTTGGTCCACGCTAATGAATTTAACCAAATGCAACTGCAACTGCAACTGCAACTGCAATTGTTGCTGCTGCTGCTGCTGCGCCGACTGTTGTTGCTGCTGCTGCTGCTGGTCCTGCATGTGGTGGGAGGTCAAAAGAAACAAAATTTAAAGCCATCATTAGTTGGCCAGAATCTGTCCATGTAAAGCGCTTTAATTGGGCGTCTGCGCGCAGTTTTCTTTTTGTGGGGCGTTAACTTGAACCGAGTCAGTTAGTTGGAGCTGGCCCTCGCCTAATGATTTCATTTTGTGCTGCAATCGCCAAAGGTCAAAGCCTGAAACTTACCTTTTGATCACAGCTATTGCTGCTGTGCTGCTGCTGTTGCTGTTGCTGCTGTTGCTGCTGCTGCAACTGTTGCTGCTGTTGCTGGTTGCACAATTGCAGCAAATTCGCATCGAGGCAAACGGCCAAAATTTCACAATTGCCAATTTGCTTGCTTAACAATTTGAGGCTTTGGCAAATTAAGTCGATTACGCATAAATGTTGCGACTTCTCGATGGCAATTAAAATGGTAAATGTGCGCGAGGCTGGCTGCAACTGTTGCTGCTGTTGCTGTTGCTGCTGCTGCTGTTGCTGTGAACTTTTATGGCCAATGCTGCAAATACATAAGTTAAAAGGCAATGAGTTTTTTTCCTGCTTCTGCTGCTACTTTTTGTTGTTGTTAGTGAGAAGTGCATGGCCAGAGCAGGCGCCCATAAACAACGCCTGGCTGTCTCTCAGTCTCTCAGTCTGTCTCTCTGTCTATTTGGTGTAAATTGTGGCTGTGGCAGGTTGCAACTGCAACTGCAACTGTTGCTAGCAGAACCAACTGGCAACGCCCAAAACAAGTTCAGCATAATTGGCAATAAGCGGCCTCTGCCACTTGGCCAACACAGGCACAGCCCACAACTAGATGCTGCCTGCTGCTGCCTCCCTTTGAGTATATCAAGAGTGCTACGACTGCTGCTGTTGCTGCTCGACTGTAAATATGACAAGTTGGTAGCCACTTTTAATCAGCGTAAATAAAAATTGAAAATTGCTGCTAATGGCAGCTGGCCTATTAATAAAAAGCCCAACAGGCACTTCTTAACACTTTAGCCAAAGTTTTATCCAGCTGTGCACGGAGTCTCCTGCTTCGCTGCCCGCTGCTTGCCAATCTCTGCTGCAGCTCTAACTGTAAATGCATGCCAGTTGTGTTGGCCTCTTGGCCAGTTAGGCAGTCAGTCCCAGCCAGTTCTCAGTGTTCTCACAGCGCACAGTCCACCCCCGTCAGCGTAGTTCAGTTCAGTTGATATTTGCACGCAATGCGGCAAGTGGCAAAAGCGGCGGCAAAGCGGCAAAAGCTGCGGGTTGCAGCTCTCAACTCACAAGTCTCACCAGCTTCATCATCAGCGCTGGCATGTCTCGAGTTTAATGATGCCGCACACAACTCACACACACACACACAGAGGCCATCAAAAGCGTTTGGCATTTCAATTTTAAAGCAACCTACACATGAACTAAGCTGCCAGCAAGATCTAATTGTTGATTGCTGAACGAATTTCATATGCTCTTTATTGTTGACATGAAAATGCTGCTGCTAATTGATAATTTAAACTGTTAGAGCAACAGAAAGTTGAGCCTTATTCATTTATATTTGATTTTACATAAATAGCTAGCAAATGTAGTTATTATTATTATTTATTTATTTTTTTTATTATTTTATTTTTATTTTTTTTATTTTTATTTATTATTGATAATTATTATTATTTATTATTATACTTTTTTATTATTATTATTACGATTATTATTATTATTATTTTATTTTTATTATTTAATTGTCTCAAATTAATATATGCAATTGTTTAAAATACGCTTTAAGCGCATTTTAACAGCTGTCTGTTAAGTAAAGACGTTTTTCATTATGTAAAGCAGAGCACTTTCATGCTATTACAACACTGTTAAAAGACACTGTAAACTTAACAGACCGCTTTGCATAACATACTATTAATATTACAACTTAGCAGCGCTTGCTTAAAATTACCCTATTAAGCACTTGAGCTACATTTGTGCATTCTGTTAATGGCTGTGCGTAGCTATGTTAACTTTGTATATAACAGCCATGTTATTAACAGAACTGTTCCTATTGGAATATCAACTGCAAAGCAAGTTAACTGTAAAGCTGCCAATAAGCGGCCACTTATACATAAAATAGAAATTCAATTTTATAAGTATTCAACTATTTAAAAGGCAAATATAAGCTGAGCTGCCTAAAGCTACTATTTAATATTAATATTTAAAATTAAATACAATTTTCAAATATTATAACATTTATTTTTGAAATTCATTAAATTTTCAAAGAAAAATATTATTTATGCATATTTACTTAGAACTTAACAAGCTAAACCTATTATAAGAGCTATAAATATTTAAAAGGGCAATATAAGATAAGCTGCCTACGGGCTTAATCTTTACATAAACATAAAATGTTATTATAAGGGCTGTATCTGTAAATGAAATATAAGCTAAGCTTGGCGGACTGCAACTGCTAAAAATGTAATTATAAACGCCGTCTGTAAACAAAATAAAAGCTGAGCTGCACTGACCACAGCAGCTGTTATTATATGAGCTGTGACTAATGAACGAGAAAATATAATCAGAAGCTGCCCTGAAGGCAACAGCTTAACAGAAGCAGAAAATGTAAATGAAAAGTGGCAAAACTAATTAAAAGGGAAATATAAATAAAGCTGTATATTATATTGTATATTAAGCACACTCAATTATGCATAATATAACAGAAAAATGTATAAATTAAGAGATTGTTAACTAATAAATGTAAACTAAGGGTTATCTTATATAACCAGAGGGCAGACAAATGCTATGCATATTTCATTAGACTCCAAGTGCAGTGAGTGCAATAAATTTATGAGTGCAGTCCTAGGCCAGGTCGTTCGTGTGTAACCCGAGCTTTCTTTATATTTATATTTGTATTATGCACAGGCATGCATATTAATACCTTTGCTACTCGTTGCAGGCGGCATTTAAAGATTCCCAGAAGTGCAAACTCCATAAAAACAAATTTAATTGCAAGCTGTCACACACACACAGAGAGAGAGAGAGAGAGAGAGAGAGAGAGAGAGAGAGACACACAATTGTTGTGTGAGAGAAGGGTCAACTGGTGGAGCTCTTGTTGATGATGTAAGTTTTTGGATAAGCGACAAGTTGTCAAAGACAACAAGCAAAGTTTGCTGTTGACACTGCGCCCAGTTCCAAGCCGCAGACTCTCCTGGTGAAAACTTGACTCAGCTCAAATATTTAATATTTGCGTGCAGCATAGACATAGACGGGCATTCGGATTTGGACAGCCAGCTAATGAATACCTTACACATGTCGACAAACAAACAGCAAATAATGTCAATGGCTGCACTTGAAGAGCAAGAGAGCGAGATAGAGAGAGAGAGAGAGAGTGGGGAGATAGTATACATAGTGTGACTGAGCTATGTCCAAACTTCAAGTCTTTAGTGTCAGACGCATGTTTGATGACAAGTTGTGCTAGTTATCTAGTAAGAGAGAGGGAGAGAGAGAGAGGGAGGAAGGTGTCTTCAAATTGCTTGAGCATAACACAAAATCTGAGCAAATGTTTGTCAAAGTTTTCTACACGATTTGGCCGCATTTTAGCAATTGGCATTGAAGCAATTAACATGCAGCTGGAACTCAAGTCGAAACGGGATTCTGCATCCGAATCAGCATCAGCCATAGCTGACTGCCGTCGCTCGTAAGTGGCCGACGAATCCTCTCTCTGTCTCTGCCTCTCTCTCTTCCTCTCTTACGTATGTCGATTTAGATTTCGCAGATTGTTCTGTGATATTTCCAGGAATCGTGGTAGAGCAGCCAACACACACACACACACACACACACACACACACACACACACACACACACACACACACACACACACCTTACACACACACATACACAGAGCATTCATTGCTGGGCCACAAAAGTTCACATCATAAATTCAAAGTGTCACGAATCTGTCTGAAAGATCATTCATATGCCTGCAGCAGCAGCAGCCGCCGCAGCTTCCTCTCTCCTCTCCCCTTCTCACTCAGTGTCGTTGTCTCCCTCTTGCGTTCGCTACAAAGGGAAGCCGCAACCGCAGAGTCCCTCAAGCAATGTGTCTGCCGATGCTTTAGCAGCGCCCGCAAATCTTGCCTGCCTGCCTGCCAGCTAAAGACGAGAATTCTAAGCTACACTAGACAACAAAGTTGCCAGCTTAAGTCTAAGATTCTTTTCTACTAAGTAGGTCACCAGAAATTTACGAGCTTAGACTATTAGGCATTGAAGATAGCATTACAATTTAGGCCAATCAATAAAAAAAAAGTATCTTTAGTAAGTAGCAAAAGTATCTTTAAGTAGAAGACTATCGAATTTATGCTTGTCTTTAACAGAAGATAAGCGCAGTATCTTACTCGGTTTTATAGATATAATAACAGTAAAAATTAACAGATTAATATGTGCTTAACTTCTGTTGAAGATAAAAATATACATACATTTGATGCAGATAGTTTACAGTTGGCTCACATATTTATAATTTATATACTTATCTTTAAAGTAAGATAAAAATACCTCTATTTATCTTTCTATTATTTTATTATTGTCGAATTTTCTATTATATTTATATTTTCCTATCATCACTGATAGAATGGAATATGTAAATTTCTTTTATTTTTATTTTTATTTTATTCATATCTTTTACTTTTGTTTTTACTATTTTTAATGTTCTTTTATTATAAGTATATATTTATAAATTTGTATTGTTTTTTAAATTTATAAATACGTTTTTTTTTTAATATTTTAATTTCAATATTTATAAATATTTATATATTTAAATTTGTATTATTTTTTAAATTTATAAATACGTATCTTTTTTTTAAATATTTTAATTTCAATATTTATAAATATATATAAATATAAAAAAGTATATTTTTTAAATTTTTATTTTATTTATATATATATATATTTTTTAACTTTTATTTGTGTTTTAAAATATTTTTATGTATTACTATTATTGTTTTATTTATATTTAAATATTTATATATAAGTTTTTTTTTTTAATTTTAATTTTTATATTTATAAATTTTGTTTATGTTTTCTTTTGATTTTTTGTTCAATATATTTTATTTATATTTGTTATTCGATTTAGTTTTTTTTATTTCTTAGTTTAGTTTTAAGTTTTTTTATTTATATTTAATACTCGATCACTATGGCATTCTAATTTTCGATAGCTTTTTTAGCTACTGAAAATTTCAGTCTATCCATCATTCTATTTTGGTTTGTAATGACAATTAATCATAATAACAAATCATTCTGACATTAGTTCAAAGATCCCGTTCTTAGTTCACTTCAATCTGCCTATCTCATATAAAGCCCATAAAAATAGAGCTAATAAAGAGCCATTTGCTCTACAGTGTTATTGACTTTTAACTAAAGCTGTTGTTCTATTTTCTGTGGCAAAGTTCTCAGCATTCAATGCAAGTGCTGTTCGATGTTTTGTTGTTGTTGCCGATGTTGCTGTTGTTGTTGTTGTTGCTGTTGTTGTTGCTGTTGTTGCATGTTTCCTTTTAGCCAAAGTGGCAAATTGACTGGCATGCATATTCTTAAGCGGCAATGAGTTCGACTGCCTGATTGCCAGACAGCCAGACGACTGAGCAAGCACAACAGAAAGAGACAGAGACAATGAAAGAGATAGAGAGAGAGAGAGAGAGAGAGAGAGAGAGAGGGGCAGAGCTGCTTTGCCCCTTGCACCACCGTTAGAACATCTTAAAGGCTTAAGTGCAGCGCCGTCGCGTTCTTCGTTCATCGTCTTCGGTTGTTCCCAGCGCACGTTGGTGGCTCTTGGCCAGGCTTTAACTGCACATTTGCATATCAGCTCGTAAATATGGATGGGCTGCTTGTGAGTCTATGAACTTAGCTCTTTCTACATATTTTTTTCTTTTTTCTTTTCTTTTTTGCTGTTGTTGCAACACAAATTGAAATGCCTGGACTGTGAGCCTGTGCTCATTCCCATGCGTTTTACATTTGACATTAAACTGCCCGATTCTGATTGAGGCAATGGCCCCCTGCACCACTGCACCACTGCACCACCATCCACTTGCAATTTGAACTCACCTGCGCTCCGGTATGGTGCTATAGTAAAGCAACAGCGTGGCCAGCTCATAGCAATTGAGACCAGCGCCGGCCACCGCGTCCGCCTCCACATGGACAAGTGGGTCGCCTTGGAGGGTGCGTGTGCCTGCGAATAGATGCAAATCGAATGGAGTCTCAAAATGAATTTCAATTGCTTTCGAACAGCGCCTTGGGTGGTCGCTGTTAATGTGCGAAAAAGTGTGTGAATTAATTGAATTGAATGGCTGGCAAATCACTTTGAATTGGAATTCCAATTGGAGCGCCAATTGGAGCGCTTTTCACCCAGGCCAGGCAGGCCTCTCAAGCCTTGCAGGCTAACTGCCTAACGGGGCGTTGTGAATTTTCCAATTTATATTTATAAGTTTTTTCGGCTTATAGACCAGCGAAAGTCTAGAATTATATGCAGAGCAACAAAATGGAAAGTCGGGATATATGTTTACCTGGCAAATAGACGCCGCTGTTCAACAGTTTCTCGGGCAATTCACTGATCGAGTTGGGCGGCAACAACTCCGTTTCCCTCTCCCTCTCCCTCTCCATCTCCGGCTCTGCCAGCTGCGTCGTCTCGCCGTTGAGCGCTAGAAATTGACAAGTTTTTATACATAAATATTACATTTATCTCTTTATATATATGTATTATATTTTTATATATATCTTTTCTTATATAGGTTAATTGCATTTTAAACGCTCCACGAAAACCTTGAAAACTTGTTCAGGATCTGCTGGCAACAACACTTTTTACTTTTTGCATAATATGGCCATTTGATTAATTTGGCCACACTTCCAGTCCCCTCGTTTTCGGGTAGAGGGCGTGGCCAGGCCAAGCCAGGCCAGACCAGTTGGCCTCCCCATAAATTTTCGAGCTCTGGGCACTTTCGCGTGCGACAATTTTGCGCTTGTAACAAATGCGACACATTGCAGCGTCTGCACAAATTCTGTGCACCACCAGCACCACCTGTTCGCTGCATACAAATGCTGCCCAGGTGCTCGGCATGGTGGCATTGCATGCATAAGCATGTAACTCAATACCCTGGCCACAATTGCCCCCGCACTTGTCAGCTGATTTATGCACGCTTGCAAATTGCACCCACACGCCCGAAATCCGACTGCGAGTCGATCGCATTCCAGCGCACAGTGGTGCCAGATATGAATCTGTGTGCACCGTTTAGGCGGGGCGTAGCCCTCAAGCAATCAGCGAAGGTGTGTGCTTGCCAATCATATTGTAGTTTGCAGTTAACCTGATTCGCGAAGTTTTTATGAGTCAAACTCAGTTTGCATTCATAATGGAAAAGGGCTTAGCTATCCGGGTGCGAATCACAGGCAGGCATAGATACTCTACTCAGATACTCAACTCAGATGCCCTAATGTCAATGTCGACATCAATATGGAAAATTGACAGCATATATGTGGCTAGTGGCTAGAAGTACTCCCCAGTTTATTGGCATGGCGCCATAGTAGTAGAAATGTTGTGGTGAAATAGGTAGCAGACGGATCCGGGTTCTATCAACCCAATAAGAATCATAAATACATAGACAGCATTGGCATCACTGATGCCATGTTAGCTTTTTTCCCGGAAGATTTGTCTTTTTGAAAAGTGCAATCGCGGGAAATTCGGAATATTTTTTTTTATTTTTGGAAATTTTTTTATTTTTTATTGTATTTGTAATGTTTTTTTTAATGGTTTTTGTATGATTATTGCAATGGAAATTTTCTTTAATTTTGTATGTTTTTTTTGTATTACCCATAAACAATTTATTTAATAGAAATCACAAATCAAAATGAAATTGAGCAAAAATCAAAAAAGAAAAGGTCCACAAATATATTAATGCACTTTTATATTTATATTAAAAAAAAAACTTTTATATTTATATTAAAAAAAAACTGCTATAACTTTTTATTCAGCTTTTTTGTTGGCTTACCAGCTAGATCTAGCTTTTTGCACTCTGGAAAAAATTGCAACAATGATTGGCACACATACAAATTCTAATTGGAATATTAGAGAAGCATAGATCATACTCCATTACTCAAGCCTTTAATAAACCTATATGTACAGCATATCTTCATTAAATTTTTCATGAACTTCACTTATTTATTTATTGAACTTCTCAATTTCAATTTCCACATTATCTTGCACCACTGTGCGCTGCACTGCTTTGGTTTCTCATTTAATTTTCATATTTTAGGCTTTGACAAATTAAAAGGCATTTGCACCGTTGTTGCTGCTGTTGCAGCTGTTGTTGTTGCTGTTGTTGTTGCTGTTGTTGTTGCTATTGTTGTTGCTGCTGTCGTGGAGACAACGATATTTTGTGGTTAACCAACGCCTGGCGGATGCTGTGGGCCGCCGTTGTTAATGGCTAATGGCTTTTTGTTGGCTTTTGTGGTCGAGCCGTGGGCGTTGGCAACGCATTCTATAGTCGAATTGAAACGGCTGGCAAGTGGACAAGACTATTGAAAGCAAAAGCTGCAAATATAAGATCTATCGATCTATCTAGCTATCTCCCTATCATTAGATACAAATATATCTTATCAAGTTGAGTTTAGAAAGCTTCTGTTGCTCATGTACTTTTGATACGCTGACTCAGCTTCCAGTGGGTTATGAGATTGGCCAGGAAGAGCACAAAGGCAAACCAATAGCAGTTGGCAAAGACGAACCAGAACCAGCTATCTTCAGTGGCATAGAGGCAGCCACGCTGAAAGAGATTCTCGGGAGTCTCCACCTGGTTTGCATAGCAGGAGGCAGGCACGTTGTCCTTCTGACTGATATTGCCATAGTCCTTGGGGCCATCGATGCCGCAGCAGTGGTACACGATCTCATAGTTCCACAGATTCTCGGTGTAAAAGCTGCGCACAACCACATAGACATCCGTATACCTGATGACGCTGTAGCTGCCAGCGAAGAGCAAAAAGACGCCCAGCGTAAAGCAAAGTATAATAGACTAAGGGATTGGGAATTCAGTAGAGTAGCTCTGTCTCTCTCTCCCACTCTCTCTCTCTTCCACTTACCGCCAGCAGCAGTGTGCCCATTCGACAGCAAATCCAGCACAAATCGAGGAGCAGTAGAAAGACGCAAACACCCTCCACCCACGACATGAGCACATACAGTGTGCTAAACTCATAAAATGTACCAATTTTGACAGTCACATAAACAAATTGGAATAACGTGCCACTATACAAATACTAGACTGAGAATAGTTCGATGCAGACTCAGATATTTTTGCACATCACATTTACCGTCAAAACCCCATTGAGCATGAGACAGGCTCCAGTCAACTGCTGACTTGTGCATTCCCAGCCGGTCTTTATGCACATCTCTAGCTACAATTTAATTATTCTCTATGTTGACATAAGGTTAAAAGGGTGTGTGTGTGTGTGTGTGTGTGTGAAAGAAATTAATATAGAAAATGTTATTCGAATAAAGAAATTTGAAATTAAAGTTTCAGAAGTTTTGAAAGAGTTTCACAAGTCTCAATGATGTTTCATATGGGCTGCTAGCTTGATAGAGCTGCTGAAGCTAAAGATGTTATGGAGAAGAATGTTAAGTAGAAGACTGTTATGTAGAAGAATGTTAAGTAGAAGAATGTTAAGTACTAGCAGAATGTTAGGTAAAAGTAGAAGTAGAAGTAGAAGTAGAAGTAGAAGTAGAAGTAGATGTAGAAGTAGAAGTAGAAGTAGAAGTAGAAGTAGAAGTAGAAGTAGAAGTAGAAGTAGAAGTAGAAGTAGAAGTAGAAGTAGAAGTAGAAGTAGAAGTAGAAGTAGAAGTAGAAGTAGAAGTAGAAGTAGAAGTAGAAGTAGAAGTAGAAGTTGAAGTAGAAGTAGAAGTAGAAGTAGAAGTAGAAGTAGAAGTAGAAGTAGAAGTTGAAGTAGAAGTAGAAGTAGAAGTAGAAGTAGAAGTAGAAGTAGAAGTAGAAGTAGAAGTAGAAGTAGAAGTAGAAGTAGAAGTAGAAGTAGAAGTAGAAGTAGAAGTAGAAGTAGAAGTAGAAGTAGAAGTAGAAGTAGAAGTAGAAGTAGAAGTAGAAGTAGAAGTAGAAGTAGAAGTAGAAGTAGAAGTAGAAGTAGAAGTAGAAGTAGAAGTAGAAGTAGAAGTAGAAGTAGAAGTAGAAGTAGAAGTAGAAGTAGAAGTAGAAGTAGAAGTAGAAGTAGAAGTAGAAGTAGAAGTAGAAGTAGAAGTAGAAGTAGAAGTAGAAGTAGAAGTAGAAGTAGAAGTAGAAGTAGAAGTAGAAGTAGAAGTAGAAGTAGAAGTAGAAGTAAAAGTAGCAGTAAAAGTAAAAGTAAAAGATGTAGACAAAGAAGAAGAATTGATTCTTATATATTTCAGCAGGATTTAGCTTAGTCAGCCACTAAGCAAAGTAAGTATTCAAAGCTGGAGCTTATATACCGATTAATCATATAACATAACTGAAGTGTTAACATTTTATAATATCATAAACAAACATAGTTCACATTGCTTCAAAAACTGACAACAGATGCTTGTAATGAAAGTGAGTAAGAAAACCAACTTTGAATCACAATCAGATCGTCAGTTACGCTACTCATATATGAGACCCCAGTTCAAACCAGAAATCAACCAGATAAGCAGCAACCTCTCTATGAATGCCCCAAACAAATAAATATTTCCCAACAGTTAATCAAATTTTGTTTTTTTTTTCTTTTCAAATCAAAGCAGTGAAAGTCATCATAAAAAATATAGAAATCATAATTAATCAAATTGAACTCAAACATACTTTCGCTAGAATTCTTAACAAAGCGCCACAATCAGCGTCGCCGCATTAATTGAATTAAATGTTGAGTAAAAATTTATGCACAGCAAATATATCAAATTAGCGCTAAATTTGCGCGATATCTGAAATCGTGTTATTAGAGCGCAAAGCGACTTCGACTTCGACTGCGACTTCGACGTCCGACTTCAAAGCGAATTGCAGCGCAGCTCTGGCTGCGGGGCGTTTAATTGAATATTGTTTAGCTGTGGGCGTGGCACTTTGCATAGCACAAAGAAAAACAAAAAGGAAAAAAAAATGGAAAAACAAATAGTAATAAACGCCCAGCAATTGAGATAAGCGCAGCAAGTGGAGCATTCGCCTCGGCCAGCCTGGCGTATGCGTAATGCAATATATTACGTATACGTCGCATTGGCTTTAACTTACCGCGTGTCTGACGCTTCTCGCCAGCATCGGTGGCCTCCTCGTCGCTGTCAATGTGCGGAAATGAGTTGCCCAAACAAAATAGCGGCAAGGCAGGCGATGTCGATGCAACGAGCTCCAAGTTATTGTTGTTGTTGTTGTTGTTGTTGCTGTTGCTGTGATTGTTGTTGTGATTTTTGTTGCTTAGATGGCTGTGCAGCTCCTCGCTGGCGCTTGAGCTGGTGCTGCTGCGCTCGCTGGCGTTGCTGTTGCCCGACGAGGTGGAGTTCATGCTATCCTGTCGATTGGTCAGACGCCGGAGCATGTAACGATTGTTGAACAGTTTGTTTTTGGTAATTAAATCGCTGCGCCTCAGCGCGCACTTTGGCGATCCAATGTTGCTGCTGCTGTTGTTGTTGTTGTTGTTGTTAATGTTGCTGCTGTTAATGTTGCTGTTGTTGTTATTGTTGGCCTCATCGAGCTGATCCTCGTGCAGTGCTAGCGGCATCTGCAGCTCGTTTAGCGACACGCGCTCTATGCTGCGCTCCACGCTCACGAGCAAATTCTGCAACAGCTGCGGCAACTCGATGGCTTCGCTAGCTTCACCCTGAAACTGTCCCCCCTCCTGTGCCGCACTCTGTGCGTGTCCTGCTGCTGCTGTGGCTGTTGCTGTTGCTGTGGCTGCTCCCATGGCTGCCATGGACATCTCTAGTTGCAGCACGCTCAGTGGCTGCCGATGCGTATTTGTGTAATCGATATGAATGCAGTTACTCTGCCCTCCTTCACTCTGTGTGCTCCCCTCTTGCTGCTGCTCGGACGAGCGCCAAACGACATAAAGCTGCGGTGTGGCCTCTGCGTCAGAATCTGAAAGGAAAAAGGAAGTGCAAAATATGAGTAATGAAGGCAGATAAGTGAGTTGAGAGCAAATAAATATGTAGAGTCGTAAATTTACAAAGATTAATTGCATACGAACTTTGCTCATGATCAGCTGGAATAAGTGAAATGAAATCGGAGAAACTATTTTTAGAGTATGTTGAAAGTAAGAGTTGAGACTTAAGCTGAGGTTGATAGTTATTAATAGTTAACTTATACTTTTACGAAAATTGAGGTCTTCATCATAATATATAAATAAAGGAAAAGATATTCATATATAGATTTAAAGAGAGACTAGCTGTGGATTTCTGATTGAGAAATGTAAGCTACCTCAATCTTATGGAAAACAATTCTTGTTTAGTAGTAAAAAATATGCCTAACAGCTTTCAGTACTTTTTGTGGGATTCTGTTTTTTTTTATATTTGAAAAATATCCAACTCATATTATTTACATCAAGTTTTATCTAATTTCGGATCAATAACCTCTCTTGTTTGTCCTCACTCTCCTTTCTTGCATGTGTTTTCTCTTTGTTGTTCCATTTATTTATTCTTTTCCTCTTATTTCTCATTTTTCATAATTTTTCTCAGCTCTCACATTTCTCTCATTTCCTTTCACTTCTAACATCTTACATCTCACATCTGACTACTCTGTTCTCAGCTCTCTCTTCTCGCTTCTCTCTTCTCATTTTAAACTTTTTACTTCTCTCTTCTCAGATCATGAACATCTGCTCAGCTCTCTGACTTTTAACGTCTGAACTTTCTCGTCTCTCTTTTCTCTTCTCTTTTTTTCATCTCTCTGTTTACTTCTTTCATCTTTCATTTTATATCTGAATATTCAGTTTTCAGTTTACTCTTTTATCTTCTCACTTTTATCTTCCCTATTCTTTTTTGCTCTTCTCACTTTTCGGTTCTCGCTTCCCTTTTCTCTCTCTCTTCTTCTCCTCTTTCTAGTTTTCTTTTTCACTTTTCCTCTCTTTATCTATCCTTCTGTATATCTCTATTGAATCACCTTAACTATTTTGGCAAATTATGATATAGCTATATAGATATCCATGACTAGTTCATCCCACTTACCCAATTTGACACACAGATAGAGCTCGGCGGGTTGGAGTGCGTGCGCGAACTCAGAGTCGCTCAGCTGGAGTACGAGGGCTCCATTGGATGTGGCCAGCGGCCAGCCGGCATGCCATAACCAGGACTGCAACGATAGCCAATGAAAGAGATTGAAGATTGAGTAACGAAATCATTTGCAAATTTTTATTATTACGACGATTACATGTTTGTGGCCAAAGCACAGGCTGCGGACTGCGGACTGCGGACTGCGACTGCAACTACAGTGAAATTATGTAGACAACAACACCCGCAAGTGTTAAGCTGCAAAAAGGAAACCGAAACCGAAACCGAACCGAACGAAAAACTCCAAATCGCTTAGACTGAAAAGCGCATTAAAAATGGCCCAGGCTGTCAGATATACATAGTAGGGGTATTCCCCTCCCCTCCCTCTCCCTCTCTCCCTCCCTCTCTATGTATATTTGACTGTGGGCCTATCAGATGGCGAATGTGCCAGCGCTGAAGCCCCAAAATGCCGGGCCTGGGCCGCGTGGCGAGCTGCGATGCAAAATTATAGATAAATCATGCAAGTCAAACTTTAGCAATTTTTAGCTAATTTTTGGCCATTACCCACAGGCTCCAGAAAACAAAAACAAAAAAGAGACGTAAACAAAACAACAAGATTTCACCCCTACGGGAATGTGAAATCGAACTTGCAACTCAAAAGAAGAAAAAAACAAAAAACAAAAAAAAACGGCGACTTGCAACAGACTCTTTGTGGTGGGACCTTTGGACCTTGTGGCGGCTGCACTGGATGGACTGCGTTGCCTGTGTGCGCTATTAATTGTTGCAAGGCGAAAATGTTTGGCGCATTGTTGTTAATTTGCGGAAAATGCGCTGAAAAACCTTCACTCAACAACGAATTGGAGGTGCGCTCACATTTGGCTTGATTTATAGCACCTTTTGACTCAACACAAAAGCTCTGCTATTTGATAGTTGTGGTTGTTGTTGCTGTTGCTGTTGCACATGCCACACAACAGAGACCCCACACAGCACACACACAGAGAGCGAGAGAGAGAGAGAGAGAGAGACAACATAAATCAATTGTTGGCAGCGCTACATGTGGGCCAGGGTTGGGGGAGTAGGTAGGAGGGGTGGAGGGGGCGGTGCCAGGGCTTGGGAGACGCGCCAAGCGACTGCTCCAAAATCCATTCAAACAGAAAATGATCAATTTTGTCATTTGATCAAAGCCGCAGCGAAACGATCGCAACGCATCGTTTACAATCGATTGAACAAAATGATCATCGCCACACACACACAACAGCAACAACAACAACAACAGCAACAACAACTTCCCTTTAGTCAGATTCATGTTGTATAAGCCGCTGTCGCCACATGCTAAAAATGATGCCAGCTCTCATGCAACATTTTCAGCTTGATTGAACGCCAATTCCAGATCAGACTCGAATTGTTGTTGTTGTTGCTGTTGCTGTTGCTGTTGTTGTTGTTGTTGTTGTTGCTCTTCAACATTAGGTTCTAAATCATTGGCATCGTCGTCGCTTCGATTTCGTCGTCATTGACCCAAATGCGCGCGTCGCTCGGACGCCGCTTGTCATTGTCATCCAAAGCCGAAGTCGAAGCCGGAGCCGCTGCCGCCCCCCGAGCCACGCCCCTGCGCCACCGCCTTAATTTCAGTTCTTATTTTTAGCATTTTTTTGTTTTTTTTTTTTTTTTGCCTTTTGTTAGAATTCTTTTCCCCATTTTGGCTTTCAAAGTCAGCTTCGGCTCGTTTTCAATTTGCTGCGGCGACAAATTTCCGTTCCATGGGCGGCATTTGTTTTAGGCTTTTGGCATTTCGCTTTTTATGGCTTTTTTTTAGTTTTTTTTTTAATAATATTTTGTTGCCCTCCATAAATCTGGGAGGATTTGTCTGAAAGGATTCGGCATTGGCAAAAACAAACGCATTTATCATTGTGATAGGCTGAGCGGTTTCGTTTCGTTTCGTTTTTTGCTCTTTTCATTTTAATTTTAATTTTTTTTCTGTGGCTCATTCCCACGCCTTTGATGTTGAAAACTAAATTACAATTCGTGTTGTCCACGCAAAAAGTTCGCATAAATATTTATATACGTTAAATGGAGCAGGAGTGAAAGTGAACGACTAGGAGATACCCTGTAAGGTAATAGTTTATAAACATATGCAAGAGATCTGATATTCTTTAAATTGGCATATACATCTAGAGTGTGTATCACTGAGCATAAATCTATGCGGATTACAGGGTATTTTGAGGATTAAATTCTGACCTAATATAAATATCTATATTTATATTATTGTTCTAGCTTATCATATGTGTTTACATGAGTTTTGGTATTCTTTCGATTGATATACATATATCATGAGTGTGCTACTTGAGTATGCCTCTATGCCCATAAATTACAGGGTATTTTAATGGAATATAAACTGATCTGGTACATATGTATATCTATATGTACTCTAGTTAATCATAGATAATCTTATAATTCATCACAGATATATTTCTTCTGTATATAAGTTGAGCCTGCTTCAGTGCTAATCGAATTGCTAGCTACTTACAGGGTATATATACATGGCTTTTTTAACACACTCTCCCAGTCATCAAAGCAATAAGAAGCAAGCCGCTACACACAGTTGTTATTAAACAAACTCGTTCTGCATAAATGTGGACATGCTCTCTTGCAGTCAATTTACAGGGTATTACAATAGCTTGTATGCACATATAGCTCTTATATATTATATTAAAGCTTTACTTTTCTATGTCTTAATAATGTTCTACGTTTTCTCTTCTGCATAGATCTACATACATACATACATCTTTTATATAAGCGTGTAGCATAGCCCATTGATAGCTGAGTACAGGGTAATATATTATGATTAATCTTAAATCCTATATCTTTAATAAGTTAGCCAACTTTTCACAATTCAACTTCTTCTATATATGAGCGTAGCATACCCCTTTCATGCCTTTTATAGGGTATTACGTATCTGTCAGCGCATTTTATGAGTAATCAAGCCGACAAGCAGTTGGCATTAGCATATATGCAGATCTAGATATATACATATGTATATCTTTATGCATATACAAAAATACATCCGAATTCGAATACGCATACGAATCCATGTCCCGGGCTATCTCTCTCTCTCTCTCTCTCCCATTCTCTCACTCTCTCTTTCTCTTTCTCAGTCTGTGTGTCCCGCTATCGTGTGGCGCCCAGCCTATGGCAATTATTCAGTGCGGGTGCCGTCGCACCCGGAGCGGTGCAGACTGGGCCGATGACGGGGCCATTGGGACCACCGTCAGCGCACCACAAATTACGCATGCAAAAGGCGCGTTGCATGAGCAGGAATGAAGAGATAGAGACAGAGGGGGGGAGAGAGCAAGAGAGAGGGGGACAGACACACTCCCTCACTCGCACACTCTGCATTTGGCTTGTTTTCTTAATAAATTATAGAAATATAAAATGAAAACAGAGACACAACTTGTTGGCCGTTGCCCGCTGGCCGGACACAATTGTTGTGTTGTGGGGTGCGGCCACGCCCAGTTTTATTTTCGATATTATTTTTGTAATTTTGCTATTTTTGTAATTTTTTGGAAATTTTGTTTCTCTATTTATTCATTTTTTTCTCCTTCTGTTTGCTGCGCTCCAAGAGTAATTAATATGTTGGCGAAAAGGGCCACACCTGGCCAAAAAGCGCCGCTGGCGCAATAATTTTAATTACACATACGCCGCGTTTGCCGCCAAAGCCAAAGCAAAGCAAAGCAGCATGAGAAAACCGTTTCGACAGAAGGCCGTCAATTTGGCGAATCAATTTGATATTTGCCTGTCCCTGGCGGCGAACTTCTCGAGTGGCCGTTGGTGTGACTAATGCTATGGGAAATTCATTGAAACCCATTTGTTAAGGGTATTGATTAACATTTCTTTTCTTTTTTTTTGTTTTCAGCTCGCAAATTATTACGTTGAAATTTATTATGAAATGTGGGCGTGGTGTGCGGGAAATGAGAGAATTCGCTTTAAGTGAAGAAAGTTATTGCATCATTCATGAAGCGTATAAAATTGTAAAGAGTTTGCTGAGGCAATATTTGATTAAGCTGTACAATTAAATTCTGTTAGAGATGTTAAGTAACAATAGTAACTGTTAACAGTGTAATAATGTTGAAAGACACTCAATCGTGTCCAGTAAGACTGTCTTCTGAAAAGCAGGCGCATACTTCCTATGTAAACACTTACAAGCACTTACAGATTTATTCAAAAGACTTGTTGCATTTTCAAAAGTACAAAGCATTGAAATAATTAAAAATGCTTACAGTTACTGTTAGAACAACCGCTAAAATTAAGAAACTGTTAAATTGAAATATTCCCTGCAATCTTAACAGCATTGAACTAAAGTTAACTTATGTTAACAAAATAGTTAGCCCATTGGACTAACTGCATTAAGGTTTAAGGCATTGAAATGAGTAAGACTGCTGAAAGGAACTGTTAAGCCAACAGCTTCCTTAATTTATGGCTCTTGCTAAGATGAATAACATTGTAGCAAGAGCAATTAGTGCTAAATGAACGCTCAAGCAACGTTAATTGAAACTGTTAAGCTAACAGCTTCTATTCGTTCTAAAGTCTTGTCAATTATACCAAAGGCAATTAAACTTAGCCCAAGCAAAGCCAGCTCTGCTAGAAGCCAAAAAAGGGCAGTGCAACTGTTAAGTTAACATACTCCCTGCAAGCTTAACAGCATTCAGCTGAAGGGAAATTATGTTAACATAATGCATTGCTGGCACAATCATTTAACAGTGCTAGATTGTGAGCTCCAGCTGTTAAGTTAACATTTGCCCAGTAGGCGCTAAAGTACTAAAATACTGCTGCTAAGATTAACAGCATTGAGCAGAGGACAATCTATGTATGTTAAAGCAAGGCAAGCAATGCTTTACTGCTAACAGCTATTAACACTCACTGCTAAGCAAACAATTGACTCACATTTAACTAAATATAATGACCCCAAAAATGCATTAACTTTAATTAAGCAAAGAGTAATTTTGATGAGCATACGACAAGAAAGTAAAAGTGAGCAGCAATTCCCCAATAGTTTTTATTCATTAATGAGGTCTCTTTAGTTAACATTTTCACTTGCAAAGCACAAGAAACGAACATAATTCAATTGCAGTCAATTACTTTAACTTAGCAGCAGCTGTTGACTTGGCATTTAAGAATGCAATAAATGTGAGCTGAATTAACATAAATATTTAAATCAATTTCAGTCAATTAGTCAAAGCTTAGGAATGTTAATGAGCCACATTAGTTTAACATAAAGTTATTTTTGATATTTTTAACGCAAAGAAAACGCTCAACTGATGATTTCGTATCACGAAATATCAGAAACTTGATGATATTTATCTATCTCACCATAAACATTTGGCATTCCATTGAACACCATCTGCAATGCGCTTCGCGCTGCGTTTCTTTTGAACTTTTTGCACAAACAAAAGCGAGTGAATTTATTGCAGTCAACGTCACATTTCCGCTTCATCTACCAGAACGGCCATCAAGAGAATGCCACCACCACCACCAGCACCGTCGACAGCACCACTGGCAATGGCCAAAGCCAGGGCGCAGCCACACCTACAAATTGTTTGTTTTGCAACAGCAGGAGCAGCACACACACTCACACACACACACACACTCTGTGTGTGTAATGTGGCATATTTATGTATATTTTGCATGTTGCTGGAGCTAACTGACGATGGGGAGCAGTTGGGGGCAGAAGGCGCAGCGTGACCAAAATAGATCAGGTCTAGGCTGTCATGCTCGCTGCATGGCCGGAATGCAAAGGCAGACGAACTTCTGCAATAGACACACACACCCCTCCCCCCTACTTCCACACCTCCTGCTGTCATCTTCCAACTGAGCTGATGGCATGCCAAATTCAGCTGTTGTTGCAATTTCTTCAAAGCGCGGCACTGGCAGCTAGCTAAAGATGATTTAGGCAAACAGCTAGCAGGAAGTACACACTGGCCATATCGATTGAGTGTTGAAATATTATAGGGCAGCATGAATGCTCTAAAAAAAAACGAAAATGGAAAATAAATGGGAATAAAATATGCGAATCAGGCACTTCACAGCCTGTCAACTTAACGGGCTTAAGATAACAACAGGCAACAGTCAGCAGGCAACAGGCAACAGCAAAAAAAGATTTTCGATTTCGTGGCAACATCAAAGCTGCAGCTACGATTACATCAGTTTGCAGCGAACGTAATGCAACAGTTGAGGCACTATGCTTAAAGACAGCCAACGAGATGAAGACAATGATGCGATGCGATGCGATGCGATGCGGCTCAATTACGACTTACAATTGCCGTCGAGTAACAGCAAAAACCGGTACAACTTAGAGCTGATATTCTACAGCTGCCTCGGTGGTTGGCTCGGTGGTTGCTGCTCCAATCAACCACTTTCAGTTCACAGCTGATCATGAACTTCGGCAAAAGCAAAAGACAACAACAACAACAGCAGCAACAAAATCAGCTGAAAACGAGTTTTTATAGCCTCATGGCATAATAACTGAAAAACAACAACAACAACAACAACAGCAGCAGCTGAAAGATGATCTTGACTCGAGGTCTGGACTCTGATTCTGTCGGGTAATTGAAAATGTTGTTAGCCAACATCAATACCAAAAACGTTCATAAACTTGCCACAGAGAAAGAGAGAGAGAGAGAGAGAGAGAGAGAGAGAGAGAGAGAGAGAGAGAGAGAGAGACAGAGTGAGAGAGATGGAAAAACACATTAAAACTAAAGTCAATAACTGAAGTCCGAAGGGTTTTCCAGGCATGCGATTTGCTTTTTTGGCCAATAAGGAAGTCAGAATTCGATATTAGAAAATCAAACAGGCAGCAGTAGCTTTTCTTTTTTTTTTTTGTCTACTATTTGTTGAGCTTCAAATTTGCTCATTCGCAGTTTCTAGGAAAAGTTCTTGGTCGCTAACCACGAAATGTAATTGTTTTTGGTTGCTTTTTCGGGGATAAGAAGACATTGACTTTGAGCTGGAGGTTGAGTATATAAGGACGTGGCCAGCGACAAAGACAACAAAGCAACAACAACAACAACAGCAACAACAAGTAGAAGAAGTAGAAATAACATCGACAACGACATCGTCGGGCAAATCGAAATAAACTTTATGCACGTAAAATTTTAATGAGCACAGCACGAAGTCAATTTCAATGCTAATCCGGCGGCTAAAACGGACAAAAGACACAGACAAACAGACAAACAGACAGACAGACGGACGAAGGGACATCCAGACAGACGAAGGAACATTTAGACAGACAGACAGACGAACGCATATTGCATTGACCAGGAGACCAGGAGACCAGGAGTCGGAGACCACCGGGCCACCGGCCACAGCCTAGGCTTGGCTGCCTGGCTGCCTGGCTGGCGGTTCAGCTGCCACATATGCCCCTAAGCCACAAATCACGAAGGTGGCGCGCGATCTGACAACCCACTCAGAACTGGGCTCCAGGCAAGGTGTCGCTGTTGTCTACACACAAATAACTACACTGAGCAACAGGAATGCACTTCAAGTTCTATTGTGAAGCAAAAGTTTAATAAAGCTTTAAAAAAACTGATAAAAGCCTTGGGAATTTGTGCATATACAGCAAACAACGCCAAGTTTAAAAATCTTCTAAATAAAGAACTAGTAGTAAAGATTTTATATAAGCTTGGAAAGCATATTGAAACTTTTAAATGTAGTTCAGCTTATAGAACATGGACAGCAGGTGGTTTGCTTCAATTTATTAAAATTCTTGGAAATTCAGTTCACGTTGTTTTAATCAGTTTAAGCTTTTATCATTGCTAAGTATCTGCAGACAGCTGAGTGGATAAATTAGAAATAGTTACGAAAGTGCATCAAAGCACATGTGGAAAGCTAAAATGAATGTCAAAAAAGTTTAAAGTATGATTTGAGATTATATATAGATATGAGTGCAAAACATAAAGGTTATTTTAGCTGAACAGCACTTTAAAGCTTTACGATTTAATAATCTTTTATTATTAATACTCTAACGAATCTATTGTATATAGTCTACATCATTGAGACTATTGAAGCTATATAGTCTCCATCATTAAGACTATAGATTTATTTTTTATTTTTATTTTTTTTGTATTATATTATATAATTATTTATAATATAAATCTAAAAGATTATTAAAGCTTGAAGGAAAGGTTTTAAAAATTACATATATAATATCTATCAGGATGCCTATAACTCATATAAAGCTCTTCTTCAAGTCTGATAAAGCTCATATACAAATCAGTGTATATATGAAGCTTTAAGCTTTTCCACGTTGTTTCTAATATATAATAAATCAAAATATGATTAATATGATAGTTGATTCATAACTAATTTGCATAGCTTAATGTTCAACAAAAAAGTATTTAAGCTAATAGACATTCTTTTAAGATATTTCAGACTCTCTAGTTTTATCAACTATTCTCTGCAGTTTATGCAAATTTTTGTTTGACTCCACAACTAAAACAAATTGCACTTTGAACTTTAAGCAACTTCTTTCCATTCATTTAAATGCACGTCTTTTAGCCTCAGCCCATTCAAATGCCAACCGCAACCTTGTCTTGTTGTCTAGTGCTAAAAACAAGCAACGCTTTGAACTTGACAAATGCAAAAATAACGTGACGCCAAATAAAATAATCCTGGCGGCAACTTCAACCTCCAACTTCAACTTCAACTTCAACTCCAACAGCAAGTCTAATTTATGATTGAACCATTTATTAGAGTTTGGTCAAAGGTGCACACACAATTGTCGCAAAGGGCTTGTCAGTCATTCATGGGGATTTGTAGACACTTGTTACTGTAGTTGTTGTTGTTGTTGCTGTTAGCAATTTATTTGAAGCATTTGAAGCAGCCGTTTCTCACAGCGAATGTGTCTACCTGTTGTTTGGCATTGCAGGAAGCGTTCACCTTACCCAGACGAGAGACGAGACGCGTCGAGTTGGGCAGACAATGACGATAATGACATAAAAAAAAGAAGAAAACAAAGTAAAACAAACAGCAACAGCAACAGCAACAACAACTGGCAGTCAGTCAAACAAAAAGGAACACAATGTAGACACACACACACACACACACACACACACATCCATTTGTTGTGTCTCGGTTTCGGTGTCTGCCACTTGATGTGGACCCCAGCTAAGGCAACAAGAACAGCAACAACAACAACAACAACAACAACAACAACAACAACAGCAGCAGCTGCAGCTCGATCTCCAGCTTTGGCTTCAGCTCCAACCGCAGCTCCTGCCGCCCCTCTCCCTCCCTCTCTCTCCCTCTCTCTCGTTCTCTCTTCAAAGTCAATCCAAGTTGCGACTCATCATCAGCCTGGAGCTGGAGGCTTTTGTTGGCTGGGTTAATTACTAAGCAAGTCACACGCGCTTGAATAATTCAAGGCTATCTCGAATGCAATTCTGGACGACGTCTGCGTATCTATTGCCAACTGCACAGCTGCGCAACCAACTCTTTATATATATTTATATATATATATATATATAAAGAAAGAAACGCATCAAATCCCAAACATCACTTAAAGCTTCTTCTGCGTAACATAATCTGCCTAGCTGTGGGGATCAGGCAACTGGGAACTGGGAACTGGGAACTGGGAACTGGGGACAGGGCTTGGGTTCGGGATTGGGATTCCGTTTGTCACTGTCATTAATAAAGCAGCAGCTGCTAGTTAGAGCTAAGTACCTTATAATGAACTGGCTAATGTGCAAGTATATCAACAAATAGTTAGCCAAAGAAGAAGCTGACGCACAGCAGGTATTCCAAAGAGTTGTCTATGGTAAGTGATATGGCAATAGATATGAATTGCATAAGAAGGAAAAGAATCTGCAGAGCTGAAAGTATGTAGTTAATAAAAGCAGAAACAACTGAGTTGGGTAAGTAATATATATAAGATATGAAATGAATATGGAATATATAAAAAAGAATCTATGGAGTTGTTGCTTAAAGCTAAACAAGTTGTGGAAGTTGCAAGCGATCTTATAGAGTCTTAATCTTAAGCATAGTAAGTGATATGGTATACATCAAATTCACATGAAGTGGTAAAGATTGTTAAGCAAAGCAAAAAGTATATGATAAAAGAACAAAAATATCTTATAGAGTATATCTGGTCACTGTCAAATACTTTCTATAGAACTGAATATAGAAGAAGTAGAAGATAAACGAGCAATACTTTTTACCTGCTCTATAGAAGCTTTTCTTATATTGCATATCAATGAGCTAGTGAGCAGACATATCTTAAGATATATATGTAAGTTGTTAGCAAAATTGTGATATATTTTATATCATATAAAGAATAAGGAGAAAGTTACTCGAGGCTAATCCTTCTTATAAATGTTTATAATGAAGGCAACTTCCATTATAAACACAGCAAATTAGGCTGTCAAAAGTAAACAAACCCAGTATTATAAACAACAATCATTTGCTGGGCTCATATATCTAATGCATATATAAAAGTATATACAATGATTTTTCTAGTTATAGAACTCACAAATTCTTTCATTACATTATAGAAGAAAGCTTTTAAAGTTCAATAAAAAATCTTTTTTGGTGTTATCACAATTATGTTTACCTAAAACTAAAATCCATTAACATTTCAATATACATTCAGTCTCTAACTCACATTTGATTAAGTTAATATTCCATTTACCTCAAGCCAATGTCTATTACGATTTCCAAGTTCATTAAAGCTTTAAATCACATTTGATTAAGTTACAATGACTCCCAAGTAAAACCAAAAACTAAAAGCTCTTCAGCTGTTGTCTGTCGGCTGTTCAAAGCGTGTGAGTAAACTTGATGTTTGAACAAGAAAAATGAATGTTCAATAGATTTGTAAACACTTGAATGCATTCACTCATAATTCATGCACAAATGTATATATACGCATTATAATTCATCCATATCCATATCCATATTCATATCCTTAACGACAACTTCCTCTTCAGCTCTAATACGACATGTGATTGTCATGACTTTATAGCCAATTCACACTCACACCACACACACACACACACACACACACACACACACACTCAGTCATGCACAACACGTGTCTATTCATATGAATGTGAGTGCGCACTCGTGAATGCATTTTACAAGTTATTTTATGCAAGCCATAAATATGCACTTTACACTTTGCACATTTCTTTTTCTTTACCTTATGCTCTCTGTCTCTCTCTCTCTCTCTCTCTCTCTCTCTCTTTGTCTATCTCTTTCTCTTTCTCTGTTAGCCTTTTTAATGTGTGCGCACAAGCAAAAAACAAACAGCCAGCCAGAGGATACAGATCGAGTATCTCTTAGCTCTTCGAGGAAGACAGAGTATCAGTGAGAGAGTGAGAGAGAGCGAGAGGGTGTGGAAGGGAGAGAGCAACATGTCCCGTAGTGTCTGCCTGCATACAAATTATGTACAAACATGTTTTTCAGAAATGTTCAATTCATTATCGCTAACAAATGCCGATCATGTTTGTGTTCAACACACATACACACACACACTCGCACACACACACACACACACACACACACACACACACACTCGCACACACACACACACACACACACACACACACACACACACACACACACACACACACACACTCGCACACACAATAAACAGTTCAAAGCACTTTTAGCAGCTCAAAAATTATTGCCAGACTGCAGAAAATCTAAAACGTCTGGCAACTGCATTTGAAATTGGGTCTGCAGAGACTGCATAAAGTGAGGGGAGGAGCAGGAGGAGGGGGGAGTAACTGCCTCTGCCGGACTCAACTCGGTAGCCGTTTGCCATCCAAAGCACTTCGATGCTCAAATCTCTGCAGCTCCGACTGTAATTGCTGTTGAGCTAAGTGATATGCCATGTACCAGCTGCAGCAACAACAACAACAACAACAGCAGCAACAACAACAGCAACAGCAACAGAATCTGAAGCTGAATTCAAATCGGAATCGGAATATGTATTTGAGCGTTCAGGCCTAATCAGTTTGAACAGGGGCAACAAACAAAGGGCAGCTAGCCCCTAGTCTCGCCCTCTCCCCCTCTCTCTCTCTCTCTCTGCCCCTAACTCTCCACTCCTCTCTCACTCTTTGCTTAATACACAATTTCCGCTTACAATTTAGTGGCACTCGAAGCGAACAAAAAGCGTAAAGCGTAGCAAACCTGATGAGAGTTGCGACCCTTTCCCCATATATACATACATATGCACATATGTATATACATACATACATATATATATGCTTATATATGTGACCCCTTCCCTATATACCCTATATAGCCCTTTCTAAGTGTGCGTGTCGCTGCGTCTGCGCACAAAAAACCGAATTAAATTACAGAACGTGCCTCATTCATTCAAAAAAAGCAAAAAAAAGAAGAACAAGAAAGAAGCTGAAAGAACAATCAAATCAAAATAAATAAAAGCAAAGTAAAAGTGTTTGAAGTGTGTGTGAAGTGCTTTGTGCCAAGCTGCCAGATACCTTGGAAATGTTTTACATTACTCTACATTTTCAAATTTTCAACTTCCTTAATTTAAATTCTATCAAAATATTATTTTTTGAAAATATTCAAATACAAATTTGTATAATTTATATCAGCTTTTCCTTTTCTATTATTGTTGGAGGTGCATTTTAATTTCATTATTGTTCAAAGTGAGTTTCACAAATTGAAAAGATCTCGCAAACGTAGTGTTGAGTATAAATTAGATATAAAATACAAACAAAGGTAATATTGATATAATCCTGTCTATATCTTTCATCTGGTACATTGTCTTTCATCCTGTCTCTATCTTTATCTAGTTTGTGCTTCATGAGCTAGCAACAAAATAAACAAAAATTCAACTCTTCATCATTACATTTATAGTTTAATAAAATTTGGGAAATATTAAAATGAACATCTTAATCTAAACAAAATAATTAAAGAAATTATTAGAATCTGTTCTTAAGCTCACTCACATCTGTTCTTTTCATTCTTAAGCTGTGAGATATCCTGTAAAATATTTTAAGCTGTTTTCTATCTGTCTGCCTAAAGTGCCCTAAGTTGACAGCTTATCAAAGTATTCTTCCCACTCAATCTTTACTTTTAATCTTTGAATTTCTAAATTTTTATTTCAATTTGATGTTTTTGATGGCTGATAAAAGTGTTGATTGTTGAGTGGGTCAGGCAGCTACTTTACATATTTCTATTTTTATTGAAAGTTAAATAGAAATCAACAAGATTTTTTTTATATTCAATAAATTACAAATTTAGTACCTAATTAAAAAAGTAATAATAAAAAATAAAATAATAAATAAATCATGACTATAAAAGAAATCATAAATAAAAAATAACAATTATAAAAATAAAAACTTTTTACAATAAAATAAAAATATTATTAATAGTCAAACAAGTAATTTACTTGAGATTTGTGCCTCACTAATAAATTTTCACACTTTTTTTTAGTATTCTTTTATAACACAAAATAATTGAAAATTATTAAAAAGTAACGCCTATAGCATTATAAATATAATTAGGCATTCAGTCTGCTAAGAAATTGTCTTCAGTTTAAAGTTGTTTTTTTTTTTTTTTTTTTTTTTTTTTGTTAGTTGTTTCATTAAAAAATGTTGTTTTTTTTTTACAATTGTAATTGTATTTCAACAAAATTGAAGTCTTCAAAAATTAATTATATTGACTCTTTTTTTTAATGTCAGAGATACTATTTTTTGTTTATTTTTTTTAAATTCAGGTATAAAATTTTACATGAAAATAAAGTTTTATATAATTACAAATTATATATATAATCCTTATATATCTATTATTAGATATATATAGAATTAAGGATATTTAAGCTCTCTATGCCATTGAAATATTCCCCAAAAATTAAATAAAAAAATAAAATATATAAAAAATAAATATTAAAAAAAAATAATAAAAGAATATATTTTACAGCTATAAACTTATTATCAGAAATAAAAATAAAATATTTTATTATAAATTTAAAAATAATTTTTCCATCATTTTAATTAACTTTGATAATTTTTTTATAATTTATTACTTTATTTATACTACAAATTTCTAAATAAAATATTTTATTTTTATTTCTCTTCTTATTTTTTCCCAATTTTTTATTTCAATTGATTTAAAATATTTAAATTTTACAACCCAAAAATTAACTATTACTTCTGCTATATCCAAAATTTCTACCTTTTTCAGTTTCCCAAAAACATTTTATTTTATAGGGTATAAGAACACATCGAACGCCACTTTATTCACACGCAGCTAAGATTCTGGGAAGCGAATGTTTTAAGTTTCATTATTAAACACACGCACACACTCTTAAGCACTCACACACACTCTTAAACACTCACACATGTGTAGAGAAGAGAACGCACAGCTTGAGAAATTAAAAGGCAATTAACATGCAACAAGGCAGCTGCAACAGTGAAGTTGCAAGTAGCAGGAGGCCAGAGGGCGCCCTCTGCTGCTGCTGCTGTTGCTGCCACGCCGTGGGCTCAACAGATATATATATATATATATATGTTCTTTTACGGCTTCTCTACAAAAATCAGCTGCAAATGTGCGTAGTAATTTTTCGCTGATTGATTCAAATAATAAAAGAAAAAAAGAACGTTTGCCAGAGTCAAAGTTGTTGCAGCTCGTATGTAGGTCACTTCAAACAGAGAGAGAGGGAGGGAGAGATGGAGAGAGGGGGATGGCTAGAGACACCCACAGCTAAATGTGTTGTGCGTGCCACGCTGCGTATGCGTAACGCAAATCAACATAAATTACAGTTTAGACACAGCAGCAACAATTGCAACAGCAACAGCAACAACTTGTTGATAAGCAACACACCAACACACACAAACACAGCCACACACATCCATACTTTGTCAAGAACACATTTCGATTGTAAGTTTCAATATTTTCAATTTGATTTAATATTTTTTTTCCATTCTCAAGTCTCAGCCCACACTTAGTCTTTGGCTTTGTCATTGAGTGACCAAATCCAAAAGCCTCTTATCGTGTGAAGGTTCTTAAAGTCTTAGCGTAGGTCGAAGGACGCATTTCCGTACTTATTTCTCTTATTTTATTTTATTTTTTCAATTTGTAAACAGACAAAGCAAAACACCTTCCAATTTACAGTGCTAATTGCCTGAAAGTTCAGGGACGCCACTCGATAGAAAAAGCCGTTATGCAAAAGTAAAAATAATATAATTTATACTACTATAAAGTTTGAGCTTTGGCTCTGCATAATAAAATAACAATTGTTGGAAATTACCTCAAACTATATATTATAAAAAATATTGTAAAAGCTTTGATTAAGTATTTTGATGGGCACTTTTATGGCTACTTTTCTTTTGAGGTTTATTCTTTGCTAAATATTCAAATACTCATATATTTCTCGGACTAATCACACTTTAAGGCACTTCACTTCACTGAGATTAATTTATAGACTTTTGATTATTTTCATTGATTTATTGATTTATTATTATTTGTTATTCCTGTTGCACATTTCTTGTTGTTGTTGTTGTTGTCACAAAATAACATACGAAATACGAAATGTTTCGTTTCGTCTTCGCTGCTTGTTTTGCTTTCTGGATTTTTATTTGTTATTATTTTTTTCAGCTGCTGTTCGGTTTTTCAACCGCTCACAAGACTGCGCGCCGCGAATTCAAATCTCAAACTGACAAAACCCGAAGCCGAACAGCAATGCGACTCATTTCGACCTATTCGTACAATTCGACCTATTCGCTTAAGCGCACGAAGCTGCGGGCAATCCAATTGGCAAAGCGCATGCATGTTATACTCAAAATGGCACTGCTATGCTCAGTTTGGCGCTGTTAGGCGTGTGCAGTTGAATGCAGCAATTTTGCCGGTTTTATTTTATACCTAATTTAACAGTGGCCAGGGCTGCGTTAACAGTGTTTTGATTAGAGAATATTTTGAAGGGATTTATCAATAATTTTGAAAGATATGAGTGGAATTTAGATATATAAAATATATAAAAATATTGTAAAATATGTGTTTTAAAGAAGCAGCTGTTTAATTAAGATTTTTGTTTGTTGTACTACATATTTGGCAGTCAAAATAAAAAGTTCTAATTAGAATTTTAACGTTAAGTTGAACATGAAAACTTTAACTTCTAATTTTTTTTTGTTTAATTCTGTACTACTTGCTATTTTTCTGATTTTTTAAATCCTGTTTTCTAAATAGCCATTTATTAATTAACTCTGTTTATAATACTATAAATGTTTCAGTAAAATAAAAAATTCTAATTAGAATTTTAAAGTTTAGTTGAAATTGAAAACTTTTTCTTCACCTAAATTTTTTACTCAATTTTTCTGATTTTTTAACTCCTGTTTTATAAAAAGCTAATTTTTTTTTAAATTCAAAGAGGATTTTTACATTAAAATGAAAAAAAAAAATATATATATATATATATATATTAGAATTTTTAAGTTTTTCGGAATTTAAATTGAAAAACTGCAACTTTTTTAGATTCTGCAATATTTTCTTTTTTCTGTATTTTTTTTACCTGTTACTTTATAAATAGCAAATTTTTAATGAGTTCTTTTGAGCTTTTGTGTTTTCCTGCTTGCTCCATAAATTATTTATCTTATGATCCGAGTTTTTTTTTAGGTCATCTGCTGGCTTTATAGCACATATAGATCTGTCGGTAAGTAGCCATAAAGAATGCGCTATTGTTTGATTAAATATGCGCATGCATATAAACTATGCCCATTCCTCGATTCCCAATTCCCGAATCCCCATTCCCCATTCCTCAATCCCAATTCAGAGTTCTTTGCCTACACCAATTCCGAAACCCCCCGCCTGCCATTGGCAGTGCTATTTTCATTTCCATAGCTGGGGATCGTTAAATTGCTCATGCGCTAATTTGCGAGTCTGCGAGAAATGCAGAGAAAGAGAGGGAGAGATAGGAAATGAGAGAGGGAGAGTGATAGAACTCCGACTAAATGATAGATCTCTGTGCTACGATCTCTTCTTTAAGGGTTCTCGCATTGGATTGGGGCTCAATTGTAGGGCATCCACATGGATGTGTGTTCTCGTGGGCCACTTACCTCGCCAATTTGATGAGTGGCGCGCAGCGTTGCGGCAATTTGCGCAAATTTGCATAGGTAACGCTGCTCGAAGCGCGGCAGGCAGCCATCGTATCTGAGGGCGAGCAGCTCACGTGCCTGCCGCATTAAAATCGCACGCGTGCGTGCCCAGTAGACGGGATAAATGTGCGACAGATGCCTGTCAATCAGCTCAGCCAGCTGGACCCCAACCACATCCATGTGGCATTGATTTGTGGCAACTGTTGCTGTTGCTGTTGCTGTTGCTGTTGTTGTTGTTGTTGTTGTTGTTGCCTGCTCGCAAATCACAAATGAACAAATTAAGGGCTTAAGTTAGTTGTTGATCTAGCAATTGTTTGTTGCTCATAGTTAGTTACCTCTAGCAGTTGTTCCTTTTGCTCTGCCTCCTCCTCCTGCTCCTCCTCCTGCTCCTCCTCCTGCTGCTGCTCCCTGGGCTCTTCATCAGTTTCAGTTTCGCTGCTGCTCGTCTCCTGCGGCGCTGTTGGCGCTCGGCGCAGGCTTAAATCAAGCGGCAAGCAGTCCACGTAGGCGCTCGCTGAATCTCTGCTGCCACAGCTGGAGTCCTCTTCCTCCTCCTGCTCCTCCTTGGACTGCTCCTCCTGCTGCTGCTGCTGCTGCTGCTGCTGTTGCTGAACTATTGTGGGTGCTGTTCCTTCGTTCTTGATCAATGTAATCGTTGCTGTTGTCGTTGTTGCTGTGGCCGGAGATGTTGCTCTTGTTGCTGTTGCTGTTGCTGCTGTGCCAGCAACTGTTGCTGTTGTCGCAACTGTTGCTGGTCTGCTCTGTTGACCCGTTAGGCGTTGCTTGCATTTCTTTAGATAGCTGCGTACACGCGACTTGCTGCGGCTCGCAGTTGTTGTTGTTGTTGCTGCTGCTGTTGCTGTTGTTGCTGCTGCTGTTGTTGTTGCTGCTGTTGTTGCTGGGCATTGACAGCACACATAATTAGCATTCGTTTTGGCCAGTGCCTCCTCTTCTACCTCCTCCTCCTCCTCCAGCGCCTCCTCCTCCGGTTCGAACTCCTCAACAAACTCGTCGCGCGCTATTGGCGCTGTGTGGCCCGCTCTGGCCTCGTTCATGTCGTTGTTGTTGTTGTTGACTGTGTCCGTGTTCATGTTGTCCATGTCGATGGCAACTGCTGGCGGCGCCGACATCGCGGCCGGGCCATCGATTTGAGTGTCACTCAGCACCAAGATCTCGCTTAAATGGCCCTGATCCACAAATTCAGCTCCTGGGTCGCTGTTTGTTGTTGTTGTTGCTGTTGCTGTTGCAGTTGTTGTAGCAGTTGTTGATGTTGCTGCTGCTGCTTCTGCTGCCTTGTTTGTGTCAGTCTGCATTGGGGCGAAGAGACAGAAACAGAAACAGAAACTTAGACACGTGTGAAGTTCGAAACATTTAAAGGGTAAATGGGCTTGAAGGTTAAAATGTGTCGCAGTTCAGATATCTTATAAATTATACGAATTTTAGGAGCATTTCAAAATCGGAATACTTAAGGAAAAATTAAGGAAGAAGATTATTGAATTCTTATGTCTATATTGATTAAGAAATGGAAAGAGCAAGAGGAAAAAAAAATTGAACTAGGAAGAAAGAAAAATAATGAAAAAGAGAGATATATAGAGAGAGAGCGAGGAAGAGGAAGAGTGAAAGAGATAGAGAAGGAGAGAGGTAGACAAAGATAGAGATATACAGAGATGGAGAGAGAGAGAGAGAGGACCGAGAAAAAAAGAGAGAGAGAGACAGACTGAGAGAGAGCGAAACAGAGAGAGAGAGAGAGAGAGAGAGAGAGAGAGAGAGAGAGAGTGAGAGAGAGAGAGAGAGACAGAGATAAAGAGACAATGAGTAAGAGTGAGAGAGAAAAAAGGAAATAAAACATAGGGAGTTTGAGAGAGAGAGAGAGAGAGAGAGAGAGAGAGAGAGAGGGGAGAGAAAGAGAGAGAAAGAAACAGTGAAATATAGATATAGAGAGTGAGACAAAAAAGGGGAGGGCAAGAGGGTTAGTGAAAACAGTGAGGGAGAGAGAAACTAAAAAAAACAGAGACCAATAAAAAAACGAGATCAACTAAAGAACAAGAAGTATTTCTGTAGAAAAAAAAGAGAAGCCGCGCTTTATTACGCTTCAAGGAAATCTACTATTTTTTTCGTAGCAAATTTTTATAAATTTATGAAAATTTCGATGATTTTTGTTCTTAGTTGTTATTATTTTTTTATTAATTTTTTTAATTTTAATTGTTGAATAAATGAAATTACAAATTGTTGGTATCCCAATAATAAATTTAATAAACTGTAATAGACCACTGAATAGATAAATACGATATAGCTTACATAAAACATCTAGCCTAAGCAATCAAAGCTCTCTATGCCATATTTATATTTAACTTAACGTTCTATAAATATGTCCATTGCATGATAAGAAAACACTTGAATTTAATTTAATAGTGGTCCACTTAACTACAACACACGAACTAACTGTTCAAGATAAAATATTTATATATTATATTTAAATAATAATAAATATTTATTTGTTATTTATTTATTTATTTTTTACAGACTATAAATATAATTTCCGCATTGTGGGCGAGTCAACATGTGGACAGAACTAAAATGGGGTGCGCTACAAATCGGGGGCATAAAAACACAAGTAAAGCAAGTAAGAGTGTTTGCAATTGAGAGTGACTGACTAGGAGATACCCTGTATTGAAATTTGAATTGCTTCTATGATATTTTTAGGCATGCATAGGAAAGAAAATTATGTTTATGGGCTTGTCAAGTCCACTTTAGCTTGTTGTTAACATTTTCACTAAACCAATATACCCCATTTGTATTTTTAATGGGTTCTTAAGCACACACACACACACACACACACAGTTGAGGTTGCCTGGGCTACCGTTTGACCGGGCTCATGTTAAAAGTTAAACAGAAAATCAATTGGGGACAACATTGATCCGATTTCACATAGCCACAGACAACAGCCGACTGACATAGGTGAGGGCGTGGCAGGGCAGGGTTAGAAAGGGGGGCGTCTAAACAGAAACAAAAACAAATGCAATTGCAGTGGCAGTTGCAGTTGCCTTTAACTGTGTGGCAGCTGCAGCTCGCATTTGCATTGCATGACAATCAAATGACTTTGGCAGAGCTCAAAACGTCAAATGTTTTGCTGTTGTTGTTGTTGTTGTTGCTGTTGTCATAGGTCAAGTGTAGCACAGTAGAATTCACTTTCTTTTGCACACACAGAGATTGGGAAACTTTTGCAGTGAAAGTGGCTGGCCGCCTCCTTTTTGACCATAACACACACAATGCCCACTGGCCAGAGTTTGTTTTTGTTTTTGTTTTTTGGTTTTTGTTAGCGAGTCAAGAGACAACAGAAAATACTTAAAATTGTTCAGCCTGACAATGTGACACTTTTGCGCCATATAAGCAACACTAACACCCACAACAAGCAGCAGCGGCAGCTACAGACTTAAAGAGAGAGACAGAGAGAGAGAGAGAGAGAGAGACGGAGACAGAGAGTCGAAGCTTGCGGCAGCACGCGCTTTGTTTTAGTCACTAAACACCGTTTGAAGTCCTGTGCTGAGTCCTAGCCAAAATTGAAAACAAAATGTTGCGTTTCGCCAGACTGGCCGCCAGATGTCGCCAGTGGGCAACAGGCGCATGCGCATGCGCCACAATAAATTGCAAGCAGCAGCGGCTGCTTTTGATGTGAATACACCAAAAATAAATACCAATAAATATATCACGAGAAATATCACAGAAATATTTTCATTTGTGCCACTTGCAATGGGTAAGCATTGCCATGGTCAACAGGAGGCAGAGGGAGAGGGAGGGGCAGCCACAGCGGCAGCTGAGTCCAATTTACAGCCGGACGCAGCTCATCAATTAATTACCCAGCTCGGGTCTGGCCCGCAGGCGTGCGTGCATGCGTGTCTGGCTCTTGGATTTCCTCTCTGCTCTCACTGGGCCGAGTGGGTCGAGATGGCCAACAACAACAACAGCAGCAGCAACAGCAGCAACAGCAGCAACAACAGCAACAACAACAGCATCAATCGACAAAGCTGCTCAAGACATTTAAAGGAAGGTCGCTTCGTTGCATTTGCCGACCAGTTAGCTAACCTTGAGGCAATTGGAATTCGATTTGAATTGAAGCAGCAGCAGCACCAACAACAACAACAACAGCTACAACAACAACAACAACAACTAAAAGATATATAGCACATTAGCTTCTCACGCGTGTACAGTTACGCGCAGCTCGGCTGACCCACATCCCCAAATCAAATTAAAAGAAGACACAAAAACACATCTTCCAATTGGATTCAAGTTGGAAATTAATTTTTATGCGTCGCTTGTCACATTTGTGTTAATCAAAACATTATGACTGCGTTTTCTTTTTATTAATTGGACAAGCCAGCCAGCTGGCTAGCCTAGCATAATCTACACACACACACACACACACACACACACACACACACACACACACACACACACCTGCCTACAAATTAAATTTATTGCGTGTGATTTTGATGGTGGACAAAAGACAAGAAAATAACAAGAAAAAAAGAAACAAGTAAGAAAGCTCTAATGGAGACTGTCCGACTACTAGATCCCCTGAACCCTTCGAGGAACTGATGGTGTATTTGCCAAATCACAAGTCTTTAGTATTTGGTATACGTTTTTTGCAAATTTTTAGGGAAGCGGCGAATTTGGGAACGATATCCAAAATAAATCGAGACTATAATACACATGAATCTATATTTAAAATTAGAAGATTCTAGCTGTAAAGATGTAGGAGATATAATCTTTAGAACACATTTTTGATATGGTTTTTAGTCGATAACAAAAAAACGGCTGCAATTGCCGATTTTTGTTGAAACATGCTCGATTTGCGTTTGCTAGACACGGACATACAAAAAATTTCAAGTCTCTAGCTCTTATGGCTTCTGAGATCGACGCGTTCAAACATGCAGACGGATGCACAGACGGGCGGACAGACGGACGGACAAGGCTAAAAAATGGACTAATAAAAAAAATGGATATATATATACCTTATGGCTTCTGCCACGCCCCCTTCTGCCTGTTACATACATTATAACAAAACTATTATACCCTGATCTCTCATTTTCGATAGGTTCAGAGTATAGAAAAAAAAACGAAAACCGAAAAAAAATAAATTGCGTCAGCAAACTAATTTGTTAGCAACGGCAGTTAACGGGGCGCCACGCTTCATGCCACACACACACACACACACGCACACACACGCACTTGGCGCGTTGGCGTTGCAAATTGCAATTGCCCATTTATATGGAAACTTGGCGACACTGTGCAGGAGTGCACTGTGCGTGGGTGCGTGGGTGGCCACTGCATCTGCTCCCGCTCCCAAATTAAGTGACAGCCACAGCCGCTGTTGCAGCCTCAACCACAGCTAAAGTTGGAAAAGAAATTGAAAATTACTTGACTTCGACGCTGACGGGCCGTTAATGGCTTCAGCGTAACCTCTGCATTGAACTCCCCCCGAAAGCAAACAATCCAAAAAGAAAGTGTTAAGCAGTTGCACACACACACACACACACACATAATATATGTCTGCATGTGTGTGTGGCTAAAATTGATATGAAAATGCTCGTAATATTGGATGACAAGTGACAAGGCGTTAATGTATGCAATTTATACCCTGTAATTAAGCGAGGCTAACGATTACATGATGTGCATATTAAGTGATTATTAACTGATGCTGGGCATCATTTAAATCAGAGGCGTGGAGTGAGCATGATTGACAATGGAATAACTAAATGATGATGATGCTGCAGAATGACAGTTGCAATGATAATGAAAATGATAATGATAATGATAATAATTATGATGAGGATTAAATATAAGATAAATGCTAACTGACTAACTAATAAAAAGTTAGATGATAATGGTAATGGTAATTTAAATACTAATGCTAATATTAAAGCAAATGCTAATGGTAATACTAATGCTAACGCTAATGGTAAGGGTAATGCTAACGCTAATGGTAATGCTAATGCTAATGCTAATGCTAATGCTAATGCTAATGCAAATGCTCCTGCTAATGGTAATGTTAATGTTAATGTTAATGCTAATGATAATGCCAATTCTAAAGCTAATGCTAATGCTAATGCTAATGCTAATGCTAATGCTAATGCAAATGCTCCTGCTAATGGTAATGCTTATGCTAATAGTAACACTATCACTACCGCTATTATTAATGTTAATGTTAATGTTAATGTATAATAATAATAAAATATAATGTAAATATTTCAAAATAAATATTAAAATAATAGTATCCAAATAATTTCAATAAATAATTATGCTAATGCTAATCACGATGATAAAATATTATTTTTCCTTCAGTTACATTATGCTTATTCTAACGCGAATGTAACTACTAATTAAAATTATAATCATAATGACAATGCCTATGCCAATGCTAGTTCTAGTAATAATTTTCAATATAATGCTAATGTCTATAAAAATGAATAATTATAAAGCTCATCCAATTTAACATCCATCAAATATTATTAATATCAATATTACATACTAAATAAGTAGGAGTTCGAAATCATCTATTCAACTTTTCAACAAGGAAAGAAAGTATACTTTATATGTGACAATATCTAAGTAGTATGACAGAGTCCATAACACCGACTCGATCACTTAGTCAACTGATCTGCCTAAGAGTATTAAAAGATCCCACAATCAATAGTTAATAACTTCCAACTATCTCGCACTCAAGCCCATCTCAAGTTTCAGTTGTACTATTATACATTTATGATATAATATAATACTCTCGTTGATCCCCAAAGTGTTGTTCTCTGATTTCCTCAATTACCTAGATGCCGTGTCGCTTATCAGCGGCGCCTTTTCCTGCTTTTGCGGCCCTATCGCAAAAGTCCGACCAAAGTCCGACGTATTTCTTTCATATTGCAATTGGGCATGCACAAATCTTATTCAAGTCGAATGCGTTTGCATTTTTCATGAGTTTTCCCACGTTGTGCGTGCGGCATAAAAAACAAAAAAAAAAAAAAAAAAAAAAAAAAATCAAAAGAAAAATAAAGGAAAATATGGAAAACTTAAACAGTTTTCATGTCGCTGTCGCTCTTTTCCTCAGTTAACAGCTACGAATGCGATTTGAAAGCCGCTCAACAGCAGAGATGTTGCCGATGTTGTTGTTGCTGTTGCAATTGTTGTTGTTGCTTTGGTTGTTGCTGTTGCATGTCTCTTGGTTTTTTGCCTGATTTCTGGTTGAAAATGCAAAACTTACTTAGTTGCAATAAATAAATATGCATGGCCATGGAGCTGCCCAAACAATGTGGCAAAACAGCAACCGAAAAATTGACGAGCGGATGCACAAAGCAACAGCAACATCGGCCCCCAACTTGCAACTTGCACCCAAGCCAAGTGGCAACAACAACAACAACAGCAACAACTGCAACAAACAACAACATCAACATTCATTGCAATTAGCTGCAACAATTTTTATTTGCTTCTCTCCCCATTTATTTTTTATTTTTGTGGGTTTATTGGCCAATGGCTGCAACTGCCTCACCTGTAGCTGCCCCCGCCTCCTGCTCCACCCCCTCCACCCACTTGCTGCTGCTGTCCATGCAACAAATGAGGCACTGATAAATATTATTAGCGGTTCACTGGCTTTGGCTAGGCCAGCTAGCCTACCTAGCCTAGCCGCATGCCACATTTGCAGCCATAATCGCAATTTATTTAAATGCGAGCTGCAGCATGTGGCAGGGGCAAGTTGCCCGTTGCCAGTTACCATTTACCAGTTGCAACCGTTGGCAGCCAGTCCACAATTAATATCGACATTTTAACACTTAGCGCTGACTTATTGCAGCTCTTGTTTTTCTCTCTTTCTCTCCCCCTCCCCCTCTCTCTCCCTTCCTCTACCGCTCTTAGATTGTTTTTATCAATGGAACGTTTAAGCCGGCTAGCGATTTGGCCAAATGGCTTTTGGCCAACAGCTCTGGCCATTGGCCACTGGCCATGGCTACTGCTGGTGGTCCACACCATCTCCTGCTCTTCATATCATATCAATAAACAAAAATTACGACCACGTCAATTGCGGCTACTTTTTACTTTGCCTTTCTTTCGTTTTGCTTTTATTTTAATATTTTTATATTTTTCTTCCCAAATCTTTCGTCATTTCCTGCGCTTTTTCCAACGAGTCTGACGGAAAATATGCTATTAATATTTTGTTTGGTCTATCAACTAAAATATGGCTTACAATTAAAATTTCTAAAACAATATATATATATAAACATAAATTTTAATTTAGTTGGGCTAAAAAAAAAAAAAGAAATAAAAATAATATATATTTTGCTTTATAGTTTGTTTTAGTTTCAATAAAATTTTTGGTTTTAAGGAAAAAATGATCTGTTCCATCTATAATCAAAAAACTGATCTGCATAATTTTAAATGCTAAATTGAGAGAAGTCAAATCATTCACAATATATTAATCCACATAAAGGTTGATTCGGCTTTTACAAACTTAAGCGGATTCAAGACACATTCTGTCTAGGTAAATACTAGTCAAAACTTATTAGCAAAAGGATTGAAAAATATGTTATTTTTCAGGTAAAGCTGCAGTGAAGAGGTCTCAGAATGAACAAAGACTTTTGACTCGTTAGAGTTGTTGACTCATACCAATGTTATATACAAATGTTATACGAATGATATACAAATGTTATATAAATGTTATACAAATGTTATATAAATGTTATACAAATGTTATACAAATGCTATAAATATGTTATACAAATGTTATATATGTGCTATACCAATGTTATTCAAATGATACGTTATATATAGACTTAATAATAAATAAATAAATATGGATAAATATTCATTTTGTAAACTTTAATAAAAAATTTAACTATAACTTCAGCCAAGTCTACTACTACTATTACCTATCAAATTCAATTCATTTTTGATTAAATTATTGAAGCTCAAAATGTTGGTTTTCAAAGAATTCTATATGTCCATATGTTCTATATGTTCTATATATTTTCTATCTATTTCTTATATTCTATAATTTGTTTATTCTATATAATTTATCATTCATACATACTATATAATTGATCTATTCTGAAATATTATATACAAATCTCCACATATTAAATATACAAATTTCAGCCAAACTTCAAATGTCAGTTCCCATAAACATACTCTAAGTCTTAACCAATTTACGGTTGCTCTGCAGCAAGTCGGCTTAAATACGATATCAATTTCAGTGATCTCTCAATTGGGAGCGCTTAGTTATGAATAATTTGTTGGCATTAAGTTGCAATTACACGTGAGCCAAAAACTTTCGCATTGCAAATTGCTCAATTTAAATCAATAAAGCAACGATCTGTAACAGTTTCCAGGTGACCCGCATTCAGCTGAGATAACTATATAGCTAACTATATATATAAATGTATGTGTGTGTGTGTGTGTGTGTGTGTTTGTTTAGCTCTGCTCAGTCCCATTTTCAATTTCCATTTCCATTTGGAGTGGTTTTTTCATCTCCTTTTTCTTTTTGGTGTATGCCCTAAAGGCAGAGCCGAAGCCACCTACCGTTGCAATGGCCGCATACGAATGCCAGATCAATGTCGGCCTCAGCGGCGGCTGCGTACGCAGGCGAGCATATTGCTGCATGAATAGTTTCCAGATTACATAAGACATCATAAAGATCGATCGGCAGACCAGGCCAGGCCAGTCCACTCTGCTGTTATCCACATGCAAATTGTATGCGTGCCAGGAAATCGTCTCGACCAACAGACAGGGACTCCCAGACTCAACTCAGCTCAACTCTTTTTTTTCGCCTTAATGCGTAGTTTGTGTTGCGTTTATTGTTTTCATAAATTCAAAAAGAAATCAAGCGCGACTCGAGTCCGAAATTTGTCGGCTTACATTATTATTATTATTGCTTATTATTATTATGGCAGCAGGCGATTCACTTTACAAAAGACAGATTCACTTCATTTTTCACAAAAGCCAAAGCAACAAACAAAGGCAGCGGGGCAAGCAGGCAAGGGAGGGGGGCGTGGCAGCGACGACTTAGTGCACTTTTTTCCCTCTGCTTCTTCTTCTTCTTGTATTATTTTAATATTTATTTACATTTGAGCATTTTGCATAACGCGCGGGTCACGACGGAAATCGTCGGCTGGCAATTTATCAATACATAGTTGTTGCTGTTGTTATTGTTGTTGTTTTTTGTTTATTTTCAGTTGGAGTTTTTTTTGCTGTTGTTGTTGTTGTTTTCTCGTAGCCTAGGGTAAGCCACAGAAAGGTTCAGGTCCAGCTACGTGCAGCAAAAATCAACAGTAAAAAAAATAAATAATGAAAAACGCGCCAAAAAATCAAAACGCGCACAAATTTTGCTTTTTTTGTTGTTTTTTCTTCTTTTTTGCGATGCGAGATCAATGGGAAAAAAAATACGCGACGCAGCCGCACAGAGCTCTCGGGGCAGGGCTCCAATTGGCAAACGGCTGCTCCAACTGGAACTGCGCTTGCGAATTGGAAAATGTTCGCGTCCGTTTGGGAAAACAAGTTCAAAGCGTTTGCGGCGCGCAACTAAATTGAAATGAGCCGAGCGCCAAATGGAAAAACCGCACACACGCCCCACACACACAGACACACCTACACCTATACAGTTACACACACACACACACAGACACACACACACACACACACTGCAAGCTTGAATGATTTTCCATGCGTGCAAATGATTTTCAATGTGAATCCGCTGTGCGAATGAATCGGCGTAGCGCTCTTGAATTGATTGAATGCGAGTCAATCAAATTCTATATAGAAATACACTGTAATACAAATTAAATGAATAATTATGTTAATTATTGCACAGCCTACTATGTGCTGAGATTGTTAAAGTCATGAAAGCTTTGAGTTCAAAAATTAGACTATTCTTATATATAGCTCAAAGTGTTTAGAGCTTTTAGTTCTTAAGAGAAAAGCAAATGGAACTTAGCTCAATTTATCTAAAGTTGTAAAGAGAGATTCTAAAGGAGCTTGAACTGAAATTTACTTAACTTAAGAGTTGGAGGCTTTATTATGATAAAGAAAAAGAGTCTTAGAAGAGTTTAAGAATTAAACTTTTTTATTTAGGGCATCAAATAATATCGACTTGCACCTTTTACTTAGCTTAAAACATATTACGGACAAAACAATTTTTGGCTAATTTATAAAATTAAAATTTTTTTTATTATAATAATTGTTTTTTATAAAATTATATATTCTCTAAAGAAAGATATTTTAGAAATAAGTAGTTAGGAATAAAATATTCGTAGTTATCTTTGTAGAATTTATTTAGTCGTTATTTTTTTTATTTTTATTTTTTTATAGAAAACAACATAAAAAAATGTGTATTTTTATTTGAAAATAATATACTAATAAATAATTTAAAAATAGTAGTTATCTTTGTAGAATTTATTTATTCGTTATTTTTTTTATTTTTTTATAGAAAACAACATAAAAAAATGTGTATTTTTATTTGAAAATAATTTACTAATAAATAATTTTAAAATAAACTGTTTTTTATTGAAAATAAATTTTTTTATCATAAAAATTTATTTTCAAATGTTTATTTTTTTTTTTTTTTTGTTTTTTTTTTTTTTTTTGTTTTTTTTTTTTGTCTTTTCTTTTTTATAGATACGCTTTATCAAATAATATTCGTATTCTGTTATAACTTGAGTTAGCCCAATTTTGAAGACATTGTCTTTGCTTATGTTGCGCAGTGTTAAGCTAGCATAAAGTTCCAATAAACATCATGTTTTTACTATATAAGTATATATTATATAATGATATATATGTTATTCACATTATACTTAAATTCCTAACCCCATTATATTACTCTATTGATTTTGTAGCACAGTGTGTTTCTGATATATGGCATTCAAAACAACACACCCACATTTGCTGCGCACAAGGGCTAGGGTATTCTTTTATTGTTCGACTGTTTTGTGTGTGCCATGCTCAGAAGGGGGCGACAGAAATTCTCTGTGTTTAATGCTCCCCATCGCATTGTTTGCTTTATTTGCCCCTCCCTTTTACCCCTCCCCCACACTGTCCAATAGACATTGTTAGCCATAATGGCAAAGTGGCAAGCGCTCATAGAGCGGCCACAGCTGCCAGCGCCTTGAACTTGGCTAAAAACTCAGATACTTTCCACACTTTCCACACACCACACACCATACGCGTATAGCTCGTCTAGCTGGCTGACAGGCCCTTTGTTTGCGGCTATACGAAATGGTTCCATGGCACCAGAGCTCCACGGCTCCATGGTTTCTGATGCGATTTCGATTATCGGAACATGCGATTTTTGTTTACTGCAAGCTGAGTTTAAGTGCTGAGAAATAAACATTTGCTCGAAAGCGAATAAATATTTTGTTTTGATTTCGAACTACGAGGAATACTTTGAACGAAGGTGTCTTTAAAATGTGCTATAAATAAAACATTTGGCAAGGGAAATGAATACGTTTTTCAACTATTAACTATAGTTATAGAGAATCACAATTAATCCTTTCTTTGTATGAACTAAGTATTAACTTGGAAATTCCCTCAGTAATGGTATATTCATAAATATGTATATGTATAAATTCTATCTAAAATCTACTACTTATATAGTTATTCAATATATGTATATACGAAAAAACTACTCATCATCTCGTCACTATTTCGTAATTCCCCCATTATCTCTCTTAAATATATAATTTCATCTTTCAACTATTCGCGTTCTATTGTGATCTTAACTCATTAAAGGTGCATTTCCGGCAGTCGTTAGCTAATACAAATGTGAGTCAATTTATGATGTCAGCAGTTATATATTTTTTAATTACATAAACTCTATTAATTTGCTTGAAATATATTTTCCCCTAACAATGATCTCATATGATACTCAAAGTAGTTTAGAAACCTGATTGAAAAGTCAAAGGCATCTAAACTAACGGCCGTTAATTAAAGTTATTAACCTTGCAGAGGGGTGTTTATGGATGTGAAATACTCTGCTTAAATGAGAAAACTTTTAAACTGATGTGTACAAGACTTATTTTTATTTCTTTTTAGTTTAATAACTTTTAAACTGTAAGAAGTTGCATTCAAGCTTCAATGTATAATTAGATAAGTTGAAATAATATGATAGGTAATTAGGTTTACTAAATTTAGGTAGATTATTCACATATATTATATATTATATTATCATATATTAAGTATATAAAGCATAACTTTATATAAAGCATAACTTCAAAACCAATATGCCCCTTTTACACTTGCCAAACAGTGTATCTCTACCTCTGACAAATTTCGTGCAATAGAAAACTCTTTGCTATGCTCACAGCGTCTGTCATACTCTCCCTTATACGTGTTATGCCTGCAATACGCCTAGTTATAGAGTGGTTACAGTAGTACGCCCCGAAACTATTTCGAAATTGCCAAAAAAAATTCATTGCAAATACAAATAACAAAGAAACTCATCAAAAACTTTCATAAAATTTCGCATAAATTTTGATTTCTAACACTGCAGCGAAAAGTGTTCGAAATTGATAACGACTCAAACGGCGAGCAGAACTGTTATACAAGCTGACAGCGATAATCGCTCAACTTGAAGACAGGCGAGAAACATGCAAAATAGCAACAACAACTACAACAACAACAACAACAACAACAAGAGTAAAGGCAACGGCAATGCGGCTCAGGGCTAGGCTGATGGACACACCTACCGTTAGGTTAGAGTGTTTAGCAAATGGCAACGGAAACGGAACAAAGCGGCAGACAGTTGGCAACTACGTCACGGTAACGGTAACGGCAACGGTAAAACGGGGGGTTGAGCTTTTGGGCAAACTTTATGGAGAAATTGTTGCAAGTCACGCCAATGCAAAAGTTCGAGCCCTGCCCTCAAATACGCAGGAAAAACAGAATTTGCCGCAAATTAAACCACAAATTATTGACTTTAATTGAATTCCAGAGAAATTAAGCATTAGACGAAAATCAATTAGTTGAGTAAAGTTAAGTAAAAGGGGTTGAATAAATAGTTGACCTGCTTACCCGTTGTCTCTGCTGCTGCTGCTGCTGCTGCTGCTGACGTCGACGCGGCAGCGTCAAACGCTTCTTAATCCACTTGAGCGTCGTTTGACGGCTGCGCGTTAGCGACATGCTGAAAGAGTTCCAGATGTGCAGGATCAGCACAAAGATAAACTGCAGCCACTCGACGCACTGCTCACGCGTTGGCAGACGCAACATTAAGCAAAACACTTGCTGGCTGAATGCAGCAACAACAATTTCATCACTTTCTAGGCGAGCGACAGAGATAGAAACACTTCCAGTCGCAGCTGCACTTGGCGCTCTTTCAGCGATTCTTTTACTTCTGCTTATTCTTCTTATTTTTGTTTTGCATGCGCTTTAATCACTTTTCGTTGCTTCCTTTATTGGCACTAATAATTCACGGAGAGGGGGCGCGGTGGATTTAATATTATTGGACGCGGACACCGTTGTTACTTCAGTTACGTTTGTTGTTTGACTGAGAATGCGGTCGCATTTGCCGCTGCGACGACGGCGTCGGCTGCGACGTCGCTAACTGCGAGAGCGGCTTAGACTGAGACCGAGAGTGTTGCTGCAGTAGGCGCAAATTGTCACCAATGCGACACCCCGTTGCTATTGTTGTTGTTGTCTGTCTCTGTGTGCGCGCTTTGTTTATAAGTTGCGTGTGTGTGAGCGAGAGTATGAGCGTATGCGTGTGTGTGTGCGTGTATCGCTCAAGAAAGTAAATGCGAGCGCGTATAAATAATGCAATAAGCAACAACCACACAAAAAAAACCCGAAACCTTAAACGGCACTTTTTTGCAGTCAGAGCACATCGCACTTCAAAGCCGGCTTCGCTGCCGGCGTCGCTGCTGCTAGCAGCTCAGCTAAGCCCTGCCCTTCTCTAGGCCGCGGCCGCTGCCGCTGCTGCTGTTGCTGCCGAAACTGAAATTGAGCTTTGCACTCAATTTGATTGTCGGTAACGGCAACAAAAGCCATATTTAAGTACATGCAGGCTAGGCGAGCTTTTTGTTGTTGCTAAGAAATTGTTATTGTAATAGGCCTCAGCACAGTGGTTGATAGTAAGCGTGTGTGAACTGTAATGAAAGGAGAATGAATATGTGGAACATAATTTGATAAATAAAGCAATTTTCATTACATTTAAACTGTTTATACACTTGCCAGCATAACTCTGCGTACACCTTGAAAAAAATTTATTTTGTTGTGTTCAGTTGTATGTTTTATATTTTATAAATTTATTGGTTTACACTTCACATATATTTCACATGACACCACAGTGCTTTGAGCACGTGTGGGTGCTTTATAACTACTGCCGCGTGTCAAAACGTATTTAGAGAACGAACGAAGGAGAGAGAGAGTGTGTGTGTGCTAGCAGTAGAGAACAAAAACTAAAGTTTGGCGTGCATTTCCGATGGACTGTGTGAAAAAGAAGAATCACCAAAACGCAACAGAAGCCGAAAAAGCTTTATCGCTCTTTCTTATACTAATTCTTGTTGTTGTTATTTACTTGCTCGCGTTGCCTATGCACTTTAGCGTTGTTGTTGTTGGTCTCGCTGTTATTACGGTTATTTATTTATTTATGCTAATGTTGCTGTCGACGACGACGTCGACGCTGACGTTGCATTGTTTAGAATGAGAACAGCCAGACAACGAGAACGACAACAACAACAGCAACTACAGTGGCACTCACGCGACAAAGCCCATAAATATAAAAATTCTCTCATAGTTAGGCCATGCATCGTGCACTACATACAGCTATACAACCATACATACATTATTTACTTATTTATGAAGAAAGTGCATCAGGCTCTTTCCCAGCACTGTGATTTTTTATTTGTTTTGTTTTGTGGAAAATTCTCAACACGTTGTTGGCCCTCGCTCACGTACTACGTACACAGGTGACTCGCCTTTGGTATCCAAATGCACAAACCACCTGTGCGGATGCAACGGCGTCTGCGTCGAAGATGTCGCCACTGGGTACGGCGGACACTGCAGCAGGTACGTGCCACTTGCAAATTGAATACTATTGTTGTTGTCATTGTTGTTGTTGTTGTTGTTTTCGCGAATTTAGCTGAATGAATTGCGATGCCGGTTTCATTCATAAGTTGGACCAAAGCCTGGCACGGCCCGAAGCTGTTGCATAGATCGCATGGCATTTAGGCATTAACCTTATATCATAGCGTGTATATATAAACAATTGATGTTATATTTGTGATTGTCTTTATATATTTGAATGGTAGGGAATATATAATATGCCATAAATACCAACGAGGTTATAAAACCATTAGGCGCATGTGTTTTCGATGTTGATAAGGACAAAAGGAATATGTAAAGAAAAGCTTTTTATACACTGTTTTAGCTTTATAAATTTAGGGTATATCAGCTTTTGGTAAACTTCGTCTATTCAAGCTTAAGGGCTCAAAACAGAAACAGTTTGGGAGCGACTGTCTTAGATTTACAGTTTGACAAACATTTTAACTATTTTTATTAAATATAAATATAAATATATTTGGAATATTTTGTTGTTTGTATATATTATAGAGCATGGCTTAGATATCCACTAGTTTTTTATCTAAGTCACAGTTTTCATTGACTTCTTACTATATACAATATTATAGAGTATTGCTTAGTTATCCATTTACAGTTTTACAAAGCTTTTCTTTTAGTTTTGTTAATCAAAATACGAAACTGAAGTAATACAGCTGAAGACCTAGACACTTAACTAGTTACTTCCTTTAAATACAGCCTATCTACTAGAAAATATCACATTCAAAACTCATTTTCAAGATCTACATATCATAGAAATTTAATTTTCGGCATACAAATTGATCTAAAACTATAATTTCATACTTCCAAACAAGGGAATTCAAGCCAGAACTCCTTCACATTTGCTGTATATTCAACTAGTCTCAACCAAAACACTGCCCAACTATATTTTATACAACATACATATATCTCTATATATATTTTTTATCCATGATGGATTTGAAGATCCCAGAGGCTAATACAACGCAAAGCAGTCATCGTTCGAGCAAAACTGGAGACGAGCCTTCGTTTGGAGACTCGGATCAGCGGGATTCGGCTAAAGATGAGGGAGCAGGTGAGGGAGCGGGTGAGCCGGGACGATTTAAGCGTAAGATGGGCAGCTGGGTATTTGAGAGTGTGGGCGGCTTCTATATGCCCACCGAGGATGTGACGAAGCTGCCGATGCAGCGGCAGGAGGAGCTGCTCATACGCGATCTGATCTATGCCTTTTCGGGCGTGCCCTCCTCCCACATACGCCCCGATATACCCCTGGAGCAGATCACCAAGGTGCGCGCCAATCAGATCGAAAAGGTGCGCTTCAAGATCGACGAGAATTTCAGTGGCGCCTTTCGCACCCTGGCCAACGAGCTGCTGCCCCTGATCGGCTACTATATCACAGTGCAGAGCTTCATTGAGGATGTGAATATGTCGACGGGCTGCGGCCGTTCCCTGGGCTTGGCTCTGCAGCAGACCATGCAGCAGTATTACGAGCTGCAGGCGGGGCTGGAGACGCAGCTGCAGGAGAAGAAGCTGGATCTGCACCAGCTGGTGAAGCGCCTGCGTCCCTGGCTGGTCACAATGCAGTCCTTGGCCAACCTGAGCAGTCGAGTGCGCTCCTTGAAGCTGAACAGCGCCCAGATGCTGACGCTGATTGACGAGCATCAGCAGCACTTCAAGTGCGAGAGGCTGAAGTTGCTGCTCACCGATGTCTCTCACTACTACATGAAGATGGTGCAGCTGTGGACGCAGAAGGGCGTCCTCTACGATGTGCGCAAGGAGTTCTTCATTGAGGACACCAGTCCGAGTGACATGAGCAGCACCTCGCTGTCGCCCAAGCAATGCTGCCACGCCTACTGGATGAATCGCTATTGCATGTACATGAATCGTCTGCCCAGCTTCCTGATACCGGAGGCAGAGTGCATCTTCCTGGCGGGCAAGTACCTGAATGTCCTGCGACAGTGCAACGTGCAGTTGAAGCTGATGCAGTCCTCGCTCAGCTATGTGCCAGGCAACCAGTCCCATGAGGAGCTGATCCACAGCAGCTACGAGCTGCCCGCCCATAAGCTGTACGAGGTCCTGGTGCTGGAGCAGAATCTGCTGCAGCATCTGGATAATCTGCAGGCATATTTTCTGCTGCAGCAGCTGGACTTCAATGAGGCATTGATGGAGTACTATGCGGACCAGCTGGAGTGCAATGTGGACGATCTGCGGCCAGAGAAGCTGCACAAGATTACGCTGAGGATACTGCAGTACAGCTCAGATCCTTTCAAGCATCTGCTGCGCAGTCAGCTGATGGACTGCGATGTGCCCACGCAGTTGACCAGGCGCCTGAAGCGTCTAAAGGCTGGAAGGGGGGAGGAGGCAGAGATTGAAACAGAGGCGAAGGCAGAGCTGCCGGAGCAGACTAAGCAGGTGGAGCAGACTAAGCAGGCGGAGCAGGTGGAGCAAACAGACCCCATGGAGCTGACGGATCAGATTGAGCTGACTGAGCCGGAGGAGCTGGCGCAGCTAGAACCAAAGAAGCAGCTTGAGCAAGTGGAGCAGCTGGAGCAAGTGCAGCCGAAGCACCTAGTGTATCAGCCGCCAGCTGAAATTGAGCTGTCCAGCGAGGCTGATGAGAGCAGTCGCATGCCAGAGCAGCTCTCTTTCTATGGCTACGAGGCTCTGACGCTGCGCTATGAGCCCCAGTGGCCCATCAGCCTGATCCTGCATGAGGAGCCGCTGGAGCAGCTGCAGCTGATGCATCGCGTGCTCTTCTATCTGCACTACGTGCAGCGCAAATTGAGCTCAGCCAGCAGCAGCAGCAGCAGCGAGCGGGCTGAGGCGTTGCACAGGCGCATGCTGCAGTGCATCCAGCACCTGGAGCAGCACATGACCCAGGACGTTATACAGCCACATTGGCAGGCACTGCTGGACGATGTGCCGAAGGCACAGTTTGTGGACGAGCTGATCAGTCTGTTTCAGGACACCCTGGACAGCTGTCTGGTGATGTGCCTGCTCTCCGAGCCGGTGACCTTTGTGCGCTCCCTCTACACGCTGGGTCAGCTCTGTCTCAACTACAATCAGTTTCTGGAGCACCAGGATAGCGAGCAGGACTTTGACGCCAGCCTGGCTGAATATGCACAGGAATTCAATGGCCTGCTCATTGGCATCCTGGAGCTGCTCATGGAACTGGCCCGACCCAACAGCTCGTCTGGCAGCGAGGAGCGCGAATCCTGCAAGCAGCTGCTGCAGCGCCTCGAGGAAATCAGCCAGGAGCTGGCTTAGTTTTCGTTTGATTTTATTTCTTTATTCATATTTTCACTTCACCCATTCCAAATTTTATGTTGCTGAAAACGATTTGGAAATCCTCAGCTGTGAATGCCTTTTGAGGCCTTTGCAGCAAAGCGCAGCAAATGCAGCAAATTTCGTTAACCTAACAAATTTTAGAGGATATTTGACTAAGCTTTGGGTAATTTTAAAGTCTTCAACTTTTTAGTTTAGCGACGCAAAGTAAAAGTAAAAAAAAAATTATTTTAGTTAAAATTAAAAAAAATATAATAAATAAAAAATTTTAAAAATTTTAAATGTTAAATAAATTTATAAATAAATACACGAAAATATAAAAAATTTTTGAACCAAATTTTAGCAATTATAGCAAGTAAATATAATTAATATGCAATATACAATATAAAATATAAAAAATAAAATATCAAATATAAATATATAATTAAATATAAAATATAATATAATTTAAATATAAAATATAAAATATAAATTTAACATATATAATTAAAATATTAAATATGAAAAATAAAATATTTAAATTAAACTTAAAAATAAAATATTATGCGCAAAAAAACAAAAAAAAAAAAATTGAATTGCAAAAAAAAGGTTTCTTGTAGCTCTAGGCTCTAGGTCTTAGTTCAAACTCTTGCCACAAATTATTACTTCAAGTTCTTCTAAATGCCCTCTTTAAATTTCTTAACCCAAAAGCTTAATCTAAATTTGATATTGCACTGTTAAGAGCAGGATCAGTTTTATTTCACATTTAGAGTTAAATGGAATCATGATTCGAACCCACTTAGCCGCCACAGTCAGTCCTGAGCACAATGGGCGTGAATAATCGATTTGCGTGCTTAATTTCGGGACACTGCGACAATTTATGCCAAGTCACGGTTAAAAATGCATCGAACTACGCTTATTTTTCTTCTTTTGCATAGGATCGTAAATTATTTTGAATGGCCGCAAAAACGTCTTTAATGTGGCCAGCCACACTGTGGCACTTGCCCCAGCCGTAGCCCCATCTACCCCAGCCACGTTCCCCAATTGCGAAATCCAAAGGCCAATTGTTATGTAAATCGGGAAAATTCACTCAGGCCCAGTCGAAGTTTGCGAGCAGAGCCTCACGCAATGCTGTCCAAAAATCTCTTTATGAATAAATATTGAAAATAAAAAGTTTGCAAGAATGTGGCAGATGGGAAGGCTGAATAATACCCTGTAAAAGTAAGATTTGAATTAGGTATTTTATTAAGTTTAGCAAATTCTTCTGAAATTGTATATTATATGCAATATATGTATAGGTTTGATGTAAAATATTTATTATTATTAATTTTATATGAGGGGTATTCCTTAAAAAGAAATTTTTCAAAAACATGGTAAACAATTTTTTTTTTCTTTGCGTCATTAAACAAGGTATATTGTACATATATAATAAAAATAATTTAATATGAGGGATATTCCCTAATAATTAATTGCAAAACAAAACAAATTATTTTGAATATATAATTTATGAATATTACCACTAACCACTAATGCTTATATACAGGATACTAACTCAGGATAAACATATTCACTTGTACATACAAAAACAAATATGCCCTTTCACATACTTCACAGGGTATTTAAAAGGCAACTGTAAAATAAAAAGTGCATCAAAAAAGCCAAGTTGAATTCACTTTATATTTATCGCTTTGCGCTTTAAGGACAACAGGTGGTCACTGAATGACGACGATGATGACGTTGATGCTGATGCAGATGATGATGATGATGATGATGTTGATGCTGATGATGATGATGCAACAATAAAGTGCGGCCGGCGGCAAAGCAGCCAACCGTCGACCACAAGTCGTAGCCAATAATAATGGTCGCATAATTATGGTAAAGTTCAGATGCATTGCTTCCGAAATGTATATCATTATGTGCTTGCGAAAATGATGGACTGTCGACTGTCGACTGTCCAATCCCATTTACCTGATCAATGGGCTGCACTCACCTGAGTGAGCTGTGTCCAGTGATATGTGCATTACGGCCCAGCCAGGCCAGCCAGGCAGTCAGACAGTCGTGGGAAAGCGACTGCGGTTGCAGTGGTTATCGCTTTACAGTGGGGCTGTGGTTGACTCTGTCTGCTGCGGTCGGTGCCTCAGTTCATTAAACCTATGACACGCCTTGGTCCCGAGATGACTTCATTTGTGTATCGCTTAGAAATGTCATATACTTGAACTCGGGCCGGCTCTGGAGCGGAAGTGGAACGTCAAGGTTCAATGCACGTTTAATTAACGCATGTTTTTTGTTTGTCTATTTTGGCAATGGCATTGGCAATGGCAATTGGTAAATAAAGCAAAGCCATTGAATTGTTTTTAATGAGCATTTGGCAGGTAATTCATAATATTTAAATAATCATTCAAAAGCCATACACAAACATTTAGTTAAGGTTTCATTTACCAGAGATTTGTCAGTGAATGGACTAAAAACCATAAGACATTAATTATAGCTATACTGTAGTGTCTTTTGTACAACAAATCTAATGCATTAGTCACGCATTTCTTATTATTAAGTGGGCATACATTTAGAGATTGGAGCATGATTGAAAAAGCGTATAATTTTTATATTGATCAGATATTACTCTTAAGGTTCCAGTGAGTTCCGAAGAGGACTTAAGTCTTTATCATATAATCATTGTCATTGACAATGTCACTCCTAGTTTGTCATTGTCATTGTCATTGTCATTGTCATTGTCATTGTCATTGTCATTGTCATTGTCATTGTCATTGTCATTGTCATTGTCATTGTCATTGTCATTGTCATTGTCATTGTCATTGTCATTGTCATTGTCATTGTCATTGTCATTGTCATTGTCATTGTCATTGTCATTGTCATTGTCATTGTCATTGTCATTGTCATTGTCATTGTCATTGTCATTGTCATTGTCATTGTCATTGTCATTGTCATTGTCTATATTTAAATGAATCTCATTCTCGTTATTTTTATAGCCTTTTATTGAGACAAAATACACTTAATCTTGTTCTTGTTCTTCCTCTCCTTTGTCCACTTCCTCACTCTGTGGCGCCACGACTTCGATGACAGGCTCTACTTTCGGCTTCGGAGCCAACTTACGCCTGCTGTAGAGCAGATCCACCCCGAAATCACAATCAAAAATCTGATTTTCACGCAACTTCTCCTGGTACCAGAGTAGACGCTCCGTATTTCCGCCCAGCGATTGATCCAACAGCTGACGCCGATGCAGGCCGCGTTCGAGCAGCTCAATATAGTCAATGGACTTCAGTTCTGGGAACTTTTTCAGCTTCTTGAATGCTTGCTCGCAGATGGTCTCGTAGGAGTCGGCAGCGGCCATTTCGTTCTTGACACGCTCCGCTATCATCTCGCTGCGCTGCATGTCCTGCACCTCGGCGGGCAGGATGCGCGAGCGTATGGTGGCCACATCGTCCTCGACAGTCTGCACCAGCTTGGCATACGACTCCTTCTTGGCCGTTTCGTACATCTGACGCTCCTTCTCCAGTGCCGTCTCACGCGCCAGCTTCTCGGGATCCATTTGCTTACGAGACATGAGGATGGTCATCATGCGATGCAAATTGAGCTCATCAAACTTTTTGGCCATCTTCTCGCTATAGGTAGCTCCACTTTTGACTCTACTGCAAGGTTCAAAAGTCTTCAGCTCCTCTTCTATTTATGTTTTATTTGAAATACTCGCAAACTTACGTTGGCTCCTCATCTGCTGCGTCGGAGGCGCGCTTGCGTGGATTCAACATTTCCCGCTCCTGTTTCTCCATTTCCTTGCGCTGCTCCTCCTCGGCCTCGCGCTTGGCCTCGATGATGTCCTTGTTCAGCTCGTAATACTTTTGCTCCCAGGCTACTATGCTCGTTTTACGTGTGATTTGCCGTAGCACATATTTCATCAGTTTCTGGAAGGTATGAGGAGGAAAGCTAGGATGATTTTGGAGTTAGTGAACTGACTTAGACCTACGGCTAATTCATTGTCCAGCGGCACATCGAAGCTGTGAGGCAGCTTCACCATGCGTATGCTGCTGTTGTAGTCGCCTATGCCTAGAATCTTGTTGGGCAGCAAAGGACGGTGCTCGGTGACGGCTGTGATGATGCCACCGCCCAGGACCTCACTTAAGACGGCATCATCATCACGGGCTGAAGCCAAGGAATAAGGGAATAAGGAATATACTGTCAAAAAATCAGCTATTAGTACTAACCCAATATATCCCAGGCCTCCAAAATACCATCAAGGCGTGTGATGTACAGGACAGCAGGACGCGTCTCGCTCCAAGCAACAGAGGTCAGATCGACAGGACGCTTACGCCATATTATGGGTGAATCGTGATAGTCCTCCTTCCACAAGGCGAACACAGTGCGTCCAATTGAAGCGAAGAGCTCCGGATAGAAGGGATTCTTGCTCATGGCCACGACGGGTCCATCGTGGACCATGGCAAAATTAACCGAGGCATTCACCTGCTCCTTGGCACCTGCCTCGCTATACATGCCCTGCCAGTCCACGCGTATTATGTGGCCGTAGTAGGTGGACAGGATGAGGGATTGGCGCAGCTCGGGCGGATTCTTGGCCAGAACCGTAATGGGATAGTTATTTGGCGACTTGTTTATGACCTTCGGTGAAGGGGTAAGACAGGAGAAGACCGAAGTGTCTCCAATGAGGCCAGTGAGTGGCTCGCTATAGGAGATGCTATAGGTGGGCTTGATGGTTTTGGTTCTCAGCGGCGATTCATTCTGGGTCAGCTCCTTGGGCAGATTCTTACTGCGCTGCTGGGCCTCCTTCTCCTTCTTGGAACTCTCGCCGTCCAGGTTCCAGAAGCTCACCGTTCCATCAAAGGCGCAAGTGACAAAGAAATTGTGATTGGCGCGCTTATCGCGATCATTGCACACCTTGCCAAAGTTGTTCAAATAGAAGTGCCTGCTCAGCCAGTAGATGCCAGTGATGGCGCCAGTGGGTGAGTGTTCCAGCGGTGAAATGGTGGCCGGTGCCACCACCACATCCTCATTTATGTCCAGCGTCCAGCTGAGATAGTCACCGATCATTGTGCGATACTTGGCCTGGGCGGGCGTCAAGTACTCCTCGTCCTCCAGGTGCTCGCACCGTCCTTGCAGATCCCAGACCAAGACCTGCCCATTCTGACAGCCGCCCAGCAAGATGTCGCCATTGAAGGGACAGAACGCGAGCTTGGTAATCTCAAACGGTGCCTCGAACTCCAGCTTATAGTTGAGATTGTCGGCGAAGCTCCAGAGCAAAACGGGATTCGGTTCCAGCACTTGGCGCTGCACAAAGTTCACCTGATGCGTGGCCAGCTCAATGGTGACCGGCGTGCTAAAGGCATAGGAGACGGCAACCAGGCCGGACACCTTGGGATACCAATCACAGCTGGCTACAAAACGTTTGTCGCTCTTCGAGATGTTGGCAAAGCAGATGAACTCCTCCAGAAAGGGATTGGTGTAGTGCACCACCTGTCTATTGGTGATTAGCTGATAATCGTAGCTGTTGGGGGTTGACAGAGGAGAGATGATAAGGGATGAGGAAGAGAAATGATAAAATATCACCCACCGATAGCAGTCAATCTGATTGAAGTCAAGTGTGTCCAGCAGCAGCTGCATTTGGCTGGACATCTCGGGAATTTGCTTAGGCTTGGGCTCCGTCGTGCCTGGCTTGGCGCCCTCCTCCTCCTCGACTTCCGATTCATCCAGCTCCAGATCTGAAGCAGAAAGGGATTAGGAAACATCCATTGAATATATTTTACTATATTATCATCACCATTATCATCGATTTCATAGAGATACTGCGACCAGGCGTTGGAGGGAAACGTCGGATTGGTTTGCTGCTCCACGCTGACGGTGGCTGGCGCCACCTGGACGGCCACGGGCAGGCGACGCTTGGTCACCGTCTCATATTTGATTTCCTCCTTGGGCAGCAGCTCGACGACGCCGTCGCGCACATCACGCGTCATCCTGTATGAGAAGGCCACGTGACGGGGCTGCTTGATGGGATAGACGCTCTGGATCTCCACATCCACGGGCTGCTCCTTGATGCGCTCGACAACGATGCTCATCTCCTCATCGGTGCCGTGGCTGACCCAGCGACGGGGCTTCTTGCGCAGGCGTCGCTGCATGCGCCAACGTTCGAAGGCCTCCATGTTTTGGATGATGCTCATGGCGCTCTTGGTATCCTTGCTGTTCACATAGAAGATGAACGGATCGCCCTCGGGCGGCTCCTCCTCGGCCTCGGTTATAGTGGGGCAGTAGCCGATCAAAATGAAATGCTCCGGATTGAAGCCCTTAAAGAGTTTCACCAACTCGGCGGAGTTCTCCAGCTCCTCGAAGAGCGTATCATGCAAATCCTTATACTTGACCTGCTTCCATGGGAACTCCTGGGTGACATTCACTCCGACCTGGATTTTCAGCGCCTTCTGCACATGCTCGCTGTGAAAGTGTGTGGAAGTGAGATATTCCTCTAGCTCTATCCGGTATACCTACGTGACCATCACCTTCTGGCAGGTGGGCAGGCCGAGCAGCGAACGCCACGCCTCCTGCACATTGTAGATTTTCGTCACATCGCCAACCTCCTCGTCGGAATCGGGCTTGTCGAACCGCTTGGCATAGGGCCGTTTCCTTTGTATGCCTGTCGCATCGGTGAAAGTTTCCCCTTCCCCTTCCAAATCATCCATTTTGTATTTGATTTTCGGTTTTTGATTTTCTGTTTTCTATTCCTAGATCAAATACAAATTTCGAAACTATTTACTGAGCTCCCTTCTCTCGCTAGATTGTTTATTTTCTGTCAGGCCTGAGCCTTCTCTGTGTGTCATGGCAATCATAATGGAGCATGCGCCTAGGCTGAATTGGCGTAGCACAGTGGAGCCTTTGCTTAATTTAAGTTGCAAAAATTATAATTTTGGAATCAAGGTAGATATGCTTAGAATTTATTTATAAATTTATTTATAAATAAATTATATTAAAATTATAATTTTGGAATCAAGGTAGATATGCTTAGAATTTATTTATAAATTTATTTATAAATAAATTATATTTATTTATAAGTTGCAAAAATTATAATTTTGGAATCAAGGTAGATATGCTTAGAATTTATTTATAAATTTTAAAAATTCATATAAAAGCGAATTCTTCAAGCTTTAAACTGAATCTATGTGTAGGTTATTTGGTTTTCGGGATTTTCTTCTTCGTAGTTTTCTGTTAAGTTTGACAAATGTGATTTTTATCAGAAAATATGTGTCTAGATAATTCGAAATTGAATTAGTTGTTCTTGTAACTAGTTTTGAACTAGTTTCTTGAGCTAGTTTTGATAAATACGGCAGGTAAAATAAATAAAATATAGCTTAGGGTATAACAAATGATTTGAAAATTAATCTCTATCTGACAAAGAAGATTTTCCTTAACAGTTCTATAACAATCTCAGATGGAATCCATTTAATCCTTGCGAGTTATATTCTAAAAAAAAAAGTTGAAAAAACCTCTCAAATATAGAAGTTTACTGAAAGCTTGTGGCTTGTTTAATAAACAGAATATTATAATTTATCGTATATTTTTAATGCTACTAAATTATGAGCTATTTTTCCATTTGCTCATTGAATAGCAATGTTTGGAGTGAAGGCTTCGCAGATGAGTAAAAGATTAAGAGTCGTAAATGCTCATATTTACCCTTTAATCTCAGCTAACTGGTCCTCTAATTAATTCTCCAACAGATTTAATGGCCAACTTGGCCAATTGCATTCATCAAAATTGTGATTTTGGCCACAGTTTGTGGGCAGCTGCTCTACTGTGCATCTGTGGCAACTTCTATTGCTGAGCTCCACTTCAAATGAAATTCTGTTGCAACAGATATTTTCACTCATTTACATGCATGTCCAAAAAATGTAAAAACAAAAAATAAAGATGCCAACTGCCAATTTTTGAGTGGGTGATTGTTGTCGATGCTCCTGTTGCAGTTGTTTTTGTTGTTGTTGCTGCATTTCACATCATTATCTTTGACCAAATACGGAACTATGCGCCACAAACGACCAAGAGAGAGACAGAGAGATAAAGAGAGAGAGAGGTAGACACAGATCCACTGAAAAAACGGCTAACGCAATTGTGTGTCACTCACAGAGGCCTCAAAAAAACAAAAAAACAAAAAAAAAAAGCAGCGCTCTGGCAGAAATATGTGTTTTTCTTGTGACCATGCCCCCTCCGCTCAGTCGGGTAGCTGGACATGATCTGTGGCATGTTCGTTGGTTCAACAAACGGCAAATGTGGAAAGCGTGCGGCACAAGCTACGCAATCGAAATCGAAAGTTCTCTGATGGACAGCTGCAGCTGGATGTCAATGCACCAACAGCAGCACCACCACAACCACTACCACCACCATCACCACCAAATGTGGTGCCATGTCTGCTGCTTGCAACTGACACACATTTAATGGATGCACGTCGCTCACTTTCATTTTCAGTCGCATTCTGAGCGGCGGCCTGGGCTCAACTTTCGATTTGAACTGAACTGAACTGAACTGAACTGAACTGAACTGAACTGGACAATTTATGCACCTGTCAGTCGATAGCTGGCACCTCGCGATTAGCCTGTGGCACACACAAACATATTTCTATATAAATCACTCGACAAATTGTTGACAAAACATTTCGTAATTTAAATAAATAAAAGAAAGAAAAACAAACAACAACAAAAACCACGCGACAAGCTGCCGATAGTCAACGGCCGATAGTCGCTGCGGCAGCATGCAAACACCGAATGCAGCTCAAATCCCCAAGACAAACAAAAAACAAAAAAAAAAAAAACAAAAAAAAACAAAACAAAGCAATGCAAAGCAAAACAACACAACTTCCTCATCCGCAAAACCCAAAGAGCCTGTCCAGGCACAACAATGACGTAGACGTCGTCGACGTCGCCCAGGCTGATAATTTTTTTGATTGTGCTCCGCTCGAGCTGTTTGAGCTGTTCGAGCTGCTCATATGCAAAGTGGGTCCGCAGCCGAATCGTAGCGCCCCACGGCCCCAGCGAACAATAGCCGCCTGGCTAGGCTAGTCGTAGCTACTAGAGCTACGTAGCCCAGCTGCCATCCTTCATTGCCCCTGGCCCTGCTTGCTACCTATTGACAGTAGTCGAGCGGGTAGCAGGACTTGGCCAAAACATATTGTTGAACAACGAAGACGTGATACACTTTTATTGAGGGGGCCAATTGGTTAGAAGGCATGGATATGTTAGCTGTAAGAAACGATTAACAATAACAATATGGTGCGCGTAATAAGTAAATGGGACACTACGTTTAATGCCAGAAAAACTGAACCAAGAAACTGATAAAAGAAATTCTTATATTCAATATTTTAGCTGCTTTATTAACATCTAAAATTTTTTTAAATTAAAATATATTGACAAGACTCGTTTCAACTTGAACAAAATTTAAAAAAATATACATTTCAATATTCAGTGGCTCACAGTTTTTTTCAACCAGCACCTAAAAAAAACTTTGGGCACCTATAGAATCTAAAATAAAATACATATCAACAAAATTTAAACGGTAGTTTGTACTCTAATGTTGTAGCTTGTGAAATATTAACCCACTTATTTTTTAAATATTTTTTAAATATTTTATAATAATTAAAAACTAAAAAATCAACTAAAAAAGTTTCACATGTGTATCCACACATGACAATCTTATGACAACTTTTAGTCATTCAACAGATCTTAATTGGCATGCATATACATACATGTTTAAATTTTTATTTTCTTATTTATAATTATTTCTCTTATGCTGTGGCCATTTGCTGTGTTTGTGAGAGAGTTATGGTATTCTTTTATTACTTCAAATTGGAACACAAGGCATGACAGTTTAAAATTAAAAATGAAAATAAAGTTGCTTAAAAAGCTTCAAGTTTTAAAATACAAAAAATGCTTGAATTAAAAGGAATTCTTTACAGAACACAAAGAAATGTCTTGGCTTGAACCAAAACCTTGAATCTTGAACCTTGGCTTGAATATAAAAATAAATAATCAAGAATCATTTTTTGGTAAACTTCTCAGGCTGCCTATAAATATATATACACTTATATACATATATATTTAGGATTCATTCGAAATCTTGATGATTAGGCAAAGATCTGAAACTACTTTTTACTGACTCACACAAGAACTGTCTACAGTCAAGGATAAGACCTCAGTAAGACAGCGAAGCATTATAAATATATATTATGAATAGTTCATTAAAGGCCTTTTGTTATAATTAATGTGCACAAATTAATCACATTAACAAGAACAGTATGCGACTTATTTCGCAAGAAAATATTTATTATATATTTACATATATATATATATACACATATAAACATACAATTATACTTAAGATAAAGAAAGATCAAGACCTAACATAAGCAAAACATTTCTTATATAAGATAATTTAAAACACAAAATGCAGTTCCATAAAATCACCCAATGAATATATTTATATTTAAATTTTTGTAATTAATATGAAGATATCTGCAATTTTATTTGAGCTGCTCGCATGTTAAAAACCCAACAGTTACGACTCTATATATAAATCGGTTAGATTACGATATGCTCCTGTCACAAACATCATATAAAATTATGGGATACTTGCGCTAAGACAACAACAGCAATAGCAATTGTTGTTGCTGTTGTTGTTGTTGCTGCTGTTGTTGGGGCTGGGTTCGACTCGATGGCTGAGCTGGCTGGCTGAATGGCTGAGTGGGGCAGAGCCAATGGGAGTCGAGTGAGCGAGGAGGCAGTTGTACAACTGGCGACAAAATGTTGCATGTTTGCGGCTGTCACCAGCCGCCCGTTGCATGCCGCCTGCCACATGTTGCCCGTTGCCCGTTGCCCGTAGCCTGTTGCCAGCAATATATGCAAAAAGGTGCTAAAAAGATCAGAGGCAGCGATTTATCTTCATTTGCATTTGACGTCGTTGGCTGTGTGTCAAAAAGGTGTTAAGTGCCACAGCCACAGCCACAGCCAGAGTCAGAGTCAGACTGAGAGTCAGAGTCACAGTTGCAGTTGCAGTCGTAGCTAGAGTTGCCACGTTTGACTCTGCGGCGCCGCTTTTGATGACAACCGACAGCAACGGTAGTCGAAGCGCATAATTTTCGATATTTTATAACTTTGCGGTAGCCGAAAATACAGAAAAAGAAATAAAAATCAAAAACAAAAAACTAAAAATTGGCTTTAGCTTGGGCACATCAATCCAATGGACCGACCGCCCAATAAGGCAAGCCGCCCCAAGCACCGTTATTAGCCGCTGCCAAATTGGCCAAATGCAGCAGCAACAACAACAACAACAACAACAACAACACCAGCAGCCAACCAGGCCAAAAACAATGCCCACTTCTAGGCAGAGAGCTTAGATAGTCGCACCGATAAAAGGGACATGAAATTCAAATTTGAGCGCCAAATTTACTTTGCGACTTTTTTATCAGCGAGTGAAATTTGCTGCAATTGGCTTCCGTATTACGACGTTTTGTGAATTGTGTGAGAAATTTGTTAGTGCCCCGCCAGAAGCGAGGCAATTGAAGGCTGGGGAGAGGGAGCCATGGATTATGGCTTTTATAGCGCAGAAATTGGGCCACCCACAGAGTGTTCCATTAAGCCCGAAGACCGCTACAAATGGCAATTAATTAAGATTAGGTCAGATTTCGGCACACTTATCTGTGCAGTGTTGGTCAGCGTGAAAGTGTTGCAAATCGGTGTTAGTCGATGGCAGATAAGTAATAATATGAGTATGAATATTTCGGTAATGCATGTTGACCTATTAACTGTTGATACCATTAAGAGAAGTGAAGAAAAGGATAATATGGAAAATTTGAATAATGAAAACATAGTATCTGTTGCTCATAAGTAAAATAAAGAGGTTACGAGAGATTGATTCTGTTCCAAGTATGGAACTTTTGGTAACAAATTATATTATTGAATATCTTAACCAGATTCATAATGATAATGATGACAATGACAATGACAATGACAATGACAATGACAATGACAATGACAATGACAATGACAATGACAATGACAATGACAATGACAATGACAATGACAATGACAATGACAATGACAATGACAATGACAATGACAATGACAATGACAATGACAATGACAATGACAATGACAATGACAATCACATATATCAATCACGATAAATATGATAAAAAAGTATTGCTTTTGACAACGAGTAGTTAAGACTTCGATAAGCTTGCTATCATCGCATACAACAACAAGATATAAAGAAATTCGCATATTCAATATTCAATAAATGAGAATATTTGCAACGGATATTAGCCGAAGATAATTCCATATTAACCCCAACGTGTAGTGAAGACTTTCCCCTTTTCTGCGCTCGCGATGAAAATTTGCGTTAATCTGTTAGGGAAAATCTGTAAATTAGAATTCGCCAGTGGCAAAGAGCGGCTGGCGCATCGAATCTCCAAGTGGCAATGTGTCTGGCTGTGACAATGATAATCCCTGCAAAAATATGCGCACAAATTAAGTATCCCAAGTGCGGCGATCCAAAACGGATTTGGTGGCGGTGCTTAGTGGCCGTGCTGCGGCCCCCGTTGTCCATTGTTGGCATATTTAAAGTTGTAAAATAGCGAAAAACACGTTTGACCGACATTCGTGACCAAAGTGCGGCTGCTGTGGCTAAAAGCTGAGACGCCGAGACTCTGAGACTCTGAGACTCGGAGACCAGGATTTCAATTTCGATTTCGATTTCGCTGCAGCAGCAGCAACGGCGACAAATGTGCCACGTCCCACCCGTCCCAGGCAATTGACCGTGCGACTACTTTAGCAAATGAAAATGGTTAACAGAAGGTAGAAGAAAAAAAAAAAAAAATGGGATATAAAGGTTTACAAAGCCAAACATAATTTATGATGCACTTATGTGGGGCCTGGGCCCCGGCGACAGCCTGTGTGACTCATGTTCGCTGGGCTGTCGCCAGGTGTCGCTGCAGCAGTTTAAGCAAAAGTGAAAATGAAAACGAAAACGAAAACGAAAACCGAAATGAAAATGAAAATGAAAATCAAGAAAATGTCCACACCGTCCACAAATAGCCGGCCCTAAATTGTGGCGCATTTTGATATTTATGATGGTCTTGCATTTTAGCTTTTAATCACATGTGAATGCGACCACGAGTCGAGTCCCTGGGTGCACTGACCTCAACCTCAACCTACGTACGTAGTGCAGTGCAGCGGCTACTGTATTGCGGTGAAAATCCCCCCAAAAAAACGAAAAAAAACCTAACTATGTTAAACAGCGAAATCTGACTTGGGCTCCAGCTCGAGCTCCAGCTCAGGCGCATGACTCCCGACGACAGCGGCATCAAGATAAAGCCGCATGACATACGGCGACAAGAAGCTACCAGAGCTTGCGCCAACGCCAAGCCACGAGCAGGAGCTCAAGCGGCAGCAGCAGCAGCAGCTGGGCAGGAGGGTGGGGCGGCAGGCCTGGAGCTGGAGGAGCCCAGCAGCAGTCAGCGTCAGCGTCATCGTCATCGTCATCACCATTTGGCCACAGCGATCGCCCCAAACATTTTGTGCGCCCAAATTTGGTCAAACGTGCAAAATTGTAGCCGCACGCTGTCAAATCTTTTGGCATAGAAAGCGAAATTTAGCTTTGTGGCCAAGTCAATGGAGTTTTGGCCAGCTGCCAGGGCGATGCGGCGAGGTGAGGTAAGGTGAGGTGAGGTGAGGCTAACCTTCTCCTGTCTTCACTGTTGCCTGCTGTTACTCGTATCTGCTGCTGTCGCTGCTGCTGCTGAGGTAATCTTTGTGGCAGCCAGACAAATGGCCAAGTGGCAGGGAAAACGAGAATCGCATAGAATTATGATCCTGAAATCGAAAGTGCTTGAAATACCCTGTAGAATGGACGGCTTGAGGTGTTTTTCTAGTATATACAAATATGATTTAAATATTATATATTTCAGATTTTTTTCTGATTTTGGTTTTGATTTGTTTCTTAGCTGTCTTATTTCAATTTACTGTTTTGCGCTAATCGCCTTTCTAAGTAATTGTTATAAGGTCATATAGGCTTTGTTGTTTATATTTAAGTAAACAATATGGTCTTTAGCTATAAAAAGTTAAGTTTGAGTTTTCTTATAAGTAGCATAGGAACTGCCAACCTAATTTCTGTGTATTAAATACGCCTCTCCCAGCAATTCTCATAATTGTTCTTATGAATATTATTTTAAAATTGTATATAGTTTAATCTGGTTGAGTATTACTTCAGTACTACTTCAATTATATAAGGCAGACTATCTTGAAAATTCTATAAAAAATATACCGCAAGACTTTTTTGACAACCTTATATTAAAACGCCTCTCTATGCGATGATCATAAATAATGTGGCTTTAATATACTATAAAAATGTAATTGACATAAGTAAATAATATTTATCATTTCTCGTTGTTTCTTTCCCCTCTCTTTCTGCCTGTTTCTCTATGCTCTATTAAAACTCTTATATACTAATAAAATAATCATTTCATTATATTGTAGATATTGTGCAGAAAATTTACTTACATAAAATAACCTCTGGCTCTCTTCTTACTCTCTTGTCTCCCTCTCTCTCTCTCTTTCTCTCTCTCTCTCTCTTTCTCTCACTCTCTCTCTGTCTCTCTCTCTCTCTCCCTCTCTAGCTCTCTTTCTCCCGCTCTCTTCCTATCTCTTTCTATTTCTATCTGAACCGCTCTCGCTATCTTTCTCCCTCCAACCTCGCTATCTGCGCCTCTCCCCTCCCTCTCGCTCTGCATCTATATATATTTTTTTCTGCCTCGTTCAGTCAACTACCCACATGCATATTCGTTTCTTTATGCGTTTATCCAAACACTTGTTTAATATGTACAAATTTTATAGAGATTGGGCAATACTATAGTCAATCATAATCGCTTACTAATTTTTTCTCGCCCTCTCTCTCTCTCACTCCCTCTCTCTCAATTTTTCCTTCTCCCACATACCCATTGACTTTCCATATCTATTGTTAAAAAGCGAACTATAAATATTTTTCAATTAAGTTTTTTATGCTTACGAGCAAATGGACATGGGTTCAAATATTACCCCAACAAAGGCGTTGCACCCAAATCCCCACAAGTTAATAAAAAGTCAATTTGATTGTAAATGGTGTACAATAACATTAATGTGATCCATTAGCCATTAAAGTCCCTAACTTCAGATCGACTAGCATATATAATATTTTATAGCAGCTGCTGTTGTTGCTGTTGTTGTTGTTGCTGTTGTTGCTGTTGCTGCTGTCATTTGTCGCATGACGTCATGCTTGCGATTCGTGTTGCAAATGCGGCTGTGGCAATGTGGCAATGTTAGCATTAATGCCGGCCCACGCGGCGTATGTGTAATCAATCAAAATGGCCAACGGATCGACAGAGGCCAAGGCAGAAGCCACAGGGCGTTGCAAATTGTTGTTGTTGTTGTTGCTGTTGATGGTTGCTTGCCACAGTGTCAGGGGCAGAGGCCGCAGTTGCCACTTGTTGCTGTTTGGTGTGTGGCATTTGAGGGCGTAATTACATTTTTATTGCCAGCTGAGGCAGGTGCGGTTGCTGCTGCATGCTGCCTGCCACATGCCTCATGCCTCATGCTGCATGCATCTTGCCATTAAAAGGCTCCCATGAAAAGAAAACACAAATTAATGTCAGATTTCCGTAAAAAGCGAAAACTCGCATTGATTGCCAGCCGGCGGCCAGTTTAATGATTAATTTTCCCAGCCAATTGAGCCGAGCGCAATGTAAATGACAATAAACTAAAATTTATGTTGAGCCAGCAGCCGCCGCCAGTAGTGGGCCGAGAATGTTGCACACACACACACACAAATCGAATCGAATCGAATCGAATCGTATCGAATTGAATCGAATCGCAACGTAATCCAAATTGTTTGCTTGATTTTTTATTTTTTACAATTTAATGTGGCACTCGCATGAAAATGATTCGGCAATGGGGCGATAAACATCGGCATGGCACGACCGACTCCCAGAGAGCCCAGAATCGATCTTGGCCAGGCCCAAGCACAGTGTTGGCCAACAGCGAACAAAGCGAAACTAAACCAACACCAGGCACACTCGACATTTAGCTGGGTGTGTACAAGAATCAGCAGCAACAGCAGCAACTACAACAACTCCAACAACAACAACTTCAACAACTTCAACAACAACAACAACAATGCGAAAAAGGTCAACGGGCTGCAATCAAAATAACTCAAAATAACTCAATTTTCGGGAGCAATTAAAACGCTGGCGCTGATCTGCCCCAAGCCGATAAAAGCCCACACATCGCTCGGCGGCAACATGTAACATTTGTCTTTGACGCCAAGCCACAAAAAAAAAGAAATAAAATACACAAAATACAAGCAAAAAGATATATCGATGAAGTAAATAATCAACAGAGCACAGGAGAGCTATGGCTAGACGAAGTTGAAATACCCTAACAGGCATTGGAAAGTAGATCAGCAGAGCACTCGAAGTGTAACTAAGTGAAAAGACTCAAAATTTGTGTGTTAAAAACTGTTTTCATTTATTTGTATTTTTAAGTACAAAATATGTAAAATTAATCCAAAATAAATCATTTTAGCTTGATCTGTCAGCTTTTGACCCTTAAATATGGCTTTGAGATGGTCAAGAATCAAAAAAAGTACGCACGAATCTCAATTTATGTTACTTAAACCCATGCTCTGTTAACTGTTTTTATTTATTATAAACATATTCAAAAAGTCATCAGTTAATTGAATAATGGTTTATTATAATATTGATTTTTTTTTATTTATTATAAACATATTCAAAAAGTCATCAGTTAATTGAATAATGGTTTATTATAATATTGATTTTTTTTTTTACAAATTTTGTGACTTGAAGATTAAAACTCTTGAGCTGAAAACTTTTTTATAAAGCAGCCCAACTGAACTTTTTCAATAAGCATTTTATTAGGTATAAATTTCCTTTCAGATAATATATAAAACTTTAGATTTCTGCAGGAAAATCTATAAAAATTATACCTGTATTATTAGATCACATTTCAAACTATATATGAACTCATAAAAGGATATCTATCAAAATAAACCCTATATTAGTAAATATTTTAAATTAATATTCATACTTGTGATAGACTTCTGATAGACAGCTTTGCTTAGCATCTTTGGGCTGACAAGTTCAAGCATTATTTTTAGCAACTAAAAAAAAGAAATTCAATTTATACAATCATTAAACAAGAAATTCAATCTTCAACTATGAGTTTCCCTAATTCTATAAAAAAATCTCGCTGCATAATAAAGACAGAATTTATTGCAGTTCAAGCACTTAAATATCTTTATTGAGAAAATATGTATAAATATGAAGCTGATAGCTATATTGACTCTGATATTAATTCATATATTTATATATACAAGCTCAGCTTCAGGACAGAATGTTTTACAGTTTAACCAAGTCCATATCTTGATTGTGAAAATATGTATACATACCTATACAAGATGATTGCTAAATGAACTCCAATATTCTGCTCATATATGTTTAGCTTCCCAGCTCTTATTACATATTAAATTTACAAATTTTTGGAATGCCTAAACGTTAGGGTATGTGCATGTAATTAAGAGTCAATAATCAAAAATTACGTATACGCATACGTGAATTTTTGGCCCGGCAGTCGAAGCAATTAATATGCTCATCGATTTTGTCTGGCCACGCAACTGTTGGCCTCTGTACGGCGGGGGCAGCAAAAGGAGACAGATAACAAGAGATAGATGAGCAGCGAGGAAGAGAGAGAGAGAGAGAGAAAGAGAGGGCGAGAGTGTGGGAAGGGGAAGTGTGCTGTGCAGCTTCACCCGCAACGAAAGTTTTTAGCGAATTCTTGGCTCGTTTTTGAGTGAAATGAAAAGTGAAATTACTTATTATTAATGAAATTAATATATAAGCATGTTTGGGTGCGTGTACTCGTATGTGTGACAGCAACACGTACATATGTTAAATCATAAAAAAACGCAACGATAAATAAAGAGAGGCCCCAGCATCGGGCCGGGCCGGGCCGGGCCGGGCTCTGGCTCGGGGCCAGGCCACGGCGAGTCGCGTCGAGCCATTCCATGGAACACGTTTCGCAGGCAGCATCACAGATAAAAATGCTTTGGCTTTGGCCCCGCCATTAAAAAGTTCACTTTCGTTTGTGTCCAAAATATATATATATATATCTATGTATATATGTTTATATATGTGCTGCATGCAGCATGCGGCATGTGGATTGGGTATGCCGATGTCGTTTTGTTGGCTGTGCATCTGCTCAGTACTCTCCATTTATATGATAATGAACACGTAAAAATTGCGCAAAACCAGTCGCCAATCGAACCCAAAAAACGTTGCAAATTGTTGCGGATGCTCCAGCAACAGCAGCAACAGTCGCAGCAGCAGCAGCAGCAGCAGCAGCAGCATCTGTCCCACTGCCTGATAGCCTGTCCCAATTCGAATCTGTTTTGCCAGTGAACCCAATTTAAGGTTTATTTTCATTGTATCTGGACATCTCTCACAGCCAGTTGACAAAGTGACTGCACATGAAGGTCGCCTTGTCAGCCAAAATGTGTTATGATGAAATATGATATTGTAAGATTAACGCATTAAAGCTGCCTTCGAGCTGCGATGACTTCCATAGATAAAGCTCGAACTAATTAGTCAGCGAGAAACCGAAACAGAAACAGAAACATATGCAACAGATGCAGCCGACATAAAACATGAGACATCAAACATATTACATATTATATCGTATATAAGCTGTTATGCAAGCTCAACTGTTTTTCTAGTTTCTGGGAATATTTACAAAAAACCTTTAGATTAATTACATTTGCTTACGAACAGGGCATAAAATGCAATTTAAGATGTTCAAAGCTGCAAGACAAATGGGTAAGAATGGGGTGTATTATGAAAGTTTTTGGTATGGGAGTGAGATTTTCCATAAGTTGTTTATATAGTTTAATAGTGTAATACAATTTATATGAAATGTAAATAATATAGAAAATATATATAGATATATACTATTAAATAAATATAGTAATAAAAGTAGCAAATGCTAGTTTCATTTAACTTTTAATGAAAAATAGGAAAAAAATACTGGAAGTAAAGTAGAAAATATTAATCAACAATTTTTCTATATTACGACATATAATATTGATTTATTAGAGGCTTGAGCAGCTTTCTTCAGTTTATAAAGGTCGATACAGCTTATAAAGATCGACTACTATAGAGACATTTAAGAAAACATATGGGAGATAGTTGGATAGATTCAATTCCGCATCAGCAATAGTTAAGGCAGGTCAGTATAGTTTGAAGACGCTGAACTAGAGACCTTATAATAGACAAATCTCCATCATCGATAAATATGGCAGGCAGTGAACATTGAAGACACTGAACTAGAGATCGTATTAAATTAAAACATATAGTCCAATAAACTATCACAGCACACAAACCTTATTCTAAGCCTTATCTAACTATAGCCTAAAAGGTAAAAAAAACTTTCGTTGCAAGTTGATACGATTGTGTTAAGGCATATTAAAAATAATTATATTTTATACATTCTACATGCCAACTTTGATTCAGATATTTGGAAATACCAAAGAACAAACGTGATTTTTGGCTGATTATATCTATGACAGCAATATGATATAGTGCAACAAATTACCCTATGCTCACTTATGTATTCATGAGTACAAATTTCCAACAGACAAATGCCTCTAAGTAATGATTTATGAAGCTCGTTTTAATAGAGGGAGGGAGAGAGGAATGAACGGATATATGTCTATGTATAAATATATATTTAGTAAAACACTTCTACAATGCCATAAGCTATACGAATTCTTGATGAGTATCATTAACTAGACTGTTGTTATTCATCAAGATTTAGTATATACTCGTATCCATTGCTTATGGCTTGACTGACATTTATGTTTAAGCCTTAGACATTTTGTGCCAAGGGCATGAGTAATTTAGATTGATAATTCAATATATTATTGCTCAACAAAATCTCTTGTTTTTTTTTAAACTAGAATGTAGCTGTGATTGAAGAGGAATAATTGTGTGATCTAAACACAGTTCTCTAGATAACTTATTGAATCCTCTACAGTCTAACTGGCAAGTGATCTTGGATCACTAGACCAAGAGGAAATATATTGAGAATATGTATATTGATATCTAAAGAGAAAATATAATTTAATCTCTAGGAATAGCTCAGATCACAAGTAATCAAAAAGTGCTTTCAACTATTAAAGTTAATTAGCAATATCTTGGTAAACCAGACATAAATATATATAGGCAATAAAGGCCATTCTATAAACAAATCAGATCATCCTTAACTAATCATAATAGTTATTATTATCAGCTATTAAAGCAGCTACAAATTGGCCTGGCCAAGACAAACTCAAACACTTTTTCAACATTTTTTTACAACGTCATTAAATTAAGACTTCCATTAGCTCTAACCACTAAAATAAAATAATTTGATATCCTGTCTTTCACTTAGCTCCGGCAGCTGGTGCCGCCCCCTTTCGCCCCCTCTCCGCAGGACCTGTCCAATAGTCGCCGCAATCAAGCGAAATTTGTGTGCAAACAAAATATATATAAAAGTAACGCATCGGGCTTGTAAATATCGTGGCAATTACACAACTTAATTTGGATTAATGGCCGTGCATAAATTGCACCCTATAAAAGAGAAATAAATGCCACGATTTGTCTGCCTGTCTGCCGGGCAGCGGGAAAATGCGTTGCATTGCAAATTTATGTAATTTTCAATTTCCTTGTGGCCTTTTTAATTAAAACATAAATATTTATATGGAATATTTCACATAGCGATGTGCGCGCCAAGCACACGAAATTAATTCGCCAAATAAATAATAAAATCATTTACAATATAATTGCAGCGCCGACGCTGGCAAACACTTTCACCTTCGCCACGACTCACTCGCTGGCTGAGGTGGGTGGATGGGTGGTGGGAACGGTGTGTGGGGCAGGTGGTGTCCGGTGGTGCAGTTGCAGTTGTAGTTGGTTCAGTTTGGGGGCTGGGTCGCCGTTTGTTGCCGTTGTTATTTATGCTTTGTGGGTGTTCAACATGCAGCATTTTAAAGTCTTTACCACATTCACACACTCACATATTTATGTTTTGAGCCGTAAAAATCTTCATGACATGCAAGTGGCTGCAATTAGCCAGGTAAAAAATCAAAAGCCAAAGAGAAACAACATTTAAAATTATTTCAAATTGTTGTTTCTCTCTCACTCTCTCTCTCTCTCTCTCTCTCTCTCTCTCTCTCTCATTTAACGTGTCAATTGATAAGCCAAACACACACACCCAACGAGCTACGCCCAACACTCATTCAGACACTCATACATTTATTGCATAACTCATCGAGTTTTTGATCCATCGTCGCATAGAATCTCTAACATTTTCACCTGCCCATTTGACAGTTGGCGATAAATCGCTGTTGGCAATCAATAAATGTTTGATTAGCCCAAAGCACATACATAAAACATGACCAAGATGATCATAATGGTTACGATTATGAGCCCAGCACACAATTGCCAGCTGCTGCTGCTGCTGCTGATTGCCCAAAATAAACCTAAACGGCTAGGCACAGTGGGGCCAGATAAAGGAGACAAAGTTGTTATAGAAATGATTAGTTTCGGATTTGAGGTGTTGTTGTTCGAGGTGGTAAACTTTATAGCAAGTGATGTTTATATACTTGATGCATTGTTGAAAGTTCCCTGAGACATTTCTCAATAGAAAGAGTCAGTTGCTCTTACAGGACAAGTTGCTCATAAGACTATCTTGTTAACTGACGTATGTTGTAAAAAAAAAATATATTACAAACTTAGATATTGTTGGATATATTAGTATAAATAGTATGAAGAGCTATAAAAGTCTTATTGCGCTTAAAGGACAAGTTGTTCAGTAGACTAAAACTAAATATTTATATTTTTACAAGGGTAAAATATATATTTATAAATAATAAAATCAAGTTTTTTCATACCGTACTTTTCTTTGCATATCAAAATTTTGTAAAGAAAAAAAGATGCAAGCAACTTCTTAATTATTAAAAAGAAGTAATATCTCAGTTGAAAATCAATTAGCTAACATCTGTAAAATATGTTAAGGAAAGTAAAGCACAATAAATAAAATAATAATAATATATTTATAAAAATAAAAATAAAAATAATAATATATTTACAAATAAGCAAACAAATTTTGAAAAAGTAAAGTTCAATAAATAATAAAATAATAATAATATATTTATAAAAATAAAAAATAAAAATAATAATATAAAAATAATATATTTACAAATAAGCAAACAAATTTTGAAAAATCACAAAATTTGCATTAATTTTACCTAAATAAAAAATAATAATAATAATATATTTATAAAAATAAAAAATAAAAATAATAATATAAAAATAATATATTTACAAATAAGCAAACAAATTTTGAAAAATCACAGAATTTGCATTAATTTTACCTACACCCACTAAATAAAAAATATTATATAAAATAAAGCATAAACTCTAAGCAGATAAACAAGTTATTAGATTGTTAAGCATACTTTAAATAATTGAATTATAAGTATATTCTCAATTGACTAAGAGTCAGTGTGCTATATGAAAGGCTAGCTGTCTTGCTGTCTGTCTTTCTGTCTTGCTGTCTGTCTGGTTGTCTGCCTGGTTAACAGCAGCTTAACTGGCTGGGGCATAACTCATAAGCGTGCTGCAAGCAGCAGGCATTTGTTAAGTGGCACAAAATGCCAATGAACTCTGCCATGAGGCAGCAATTGTCAATTGTTGTAGTTTTTGTTGTTGTTGTGTGGTCTTGCTGCTGTGTGGGTTAGAAGTAAAACGGAAGCGACCTCGAGTGCCATCCAAGTTGGGTGATAATTTGCGACCACTTGACATGCATATCAGAGTACAGTACAAGTAGGAGTAGTAAGAGGAGGAGGAGGGGCAGGAGAAGGAGGCAGCCACACTGAGCCACAGCCAGCAGTCAACAAAGAAGCTGCAAGGCCATTGCTGTGCCCAGCCTGCAACTGCAACATTTACAAAGACTGAGCTTGCATTTTTTTTGGGTTTTCTGCTGTGCATGCTTAAAGCGCGTTAAACGATGATTTAATGCCAATAAATAAGTGTAAACGTTCATTACAGATAATTAATGTATCTGCGCCATGAGTTCAACGGGGTCCCGAACCGAAGCTGCCCCAGACTCCAGACTGCAGCAACTCCAGACTCCACCAGCAACAACAACAACAACAAAAAAGTGAAACTTCAATTAGACGCTTAACAACATTATGGCGTGGACGATTAAGACTTAAATTACGAGCATGGTTCATGCAGACGATTTGACATTTCACCTGTAAAATGAAGCGAGAAAGAGGGGCAGTGGGGAGTGGGTAGCTGACTGACAGAGCAGGTAGAGTGCACCACCATCGCTCTACCTGCCATTGATCGCTTTATCAGACTCACAGCGCAAATTTCCATTGAGCTCGCCCTGACAATGTCGCCCAATTCGTCTTGCAGTTTTCATGCCTGCCGGCCTGGAAATTGTCTGGCTGGATTTTCGGTTTCAGTTTTCAATTTAAAATGTAAATCAAGTGTGAAAAACACCAAAAAGAAACGAGCCAAAACTGTTTTAGCAGCGAAAGTGTTGCAATTGCAATTTGCTTGTTGCACAGCTTTTGACACATTTTCCTCTCGGGCTGTGTATTGATTTATTTTGATTGTTAATCAATTTGGCGCGCCTGCTGCTGATGCTGCTGCTGCTGCTGCTGCTGCTGCTGCTACTTTTGTTGTTTCCCTCTCTCAGCTCTGGTAATAGTTCAATGAAATTATAAATCAGTCGCTGCAAGTCGAGGGCGTCTGTGCATCTTTGTGGCTGGCTAAAGAATGCAGGTGACACACTTTTCGCTTGGCTCATTTGTCAGGCGAGTCGGTAGGGAAGCTGCTGGCTTGCAACACTGCAAAAAGGTTGTGCCACAATTTGCGCATGCGCACGCAAATTATGCGCCATAAATCATGCCACAGACGCGCTGCAACGGGCGGTGGCAAGTAGGTGGAGCCGCAACTGTCGCCTGCTGCTGATTGCCAGCTGGCAGATAAGTACAGCATGTAAAGAAAGTGAATATACATACATATACATACATACATATGTACATACATATATATACTCCTCGATTATGTTCGATCGCGTGCCTCGGCAATTGCAGTTGCAACTGTGTTGCTGCCACGTGTTGCATGTGTTAGTTTGACATTTGTCTGCCTGACCCTGACCCACTAAAGTCAGCGAGCCAAATTGCAATTGCAACTGCAACTAGCCAAGCTTGACACCGCCTGTTGCAAGTCCAATTTGAAGCGATCGGCCAATTGAAAAGGAAAATAAGAAATGAGAAAAGTCAGCGTTGCAAGACGTCAATCACTTTGCCACCGACTGCAGACTGCAGCATGCAGAAAAAACACAGCAGCTGAAGATGAGGAAGAGGTAGTGCCAGAGGTAGAGGCGGCAGCAGAACCTCTGCGGGCCCCCAAGGTTAAAGTGGTGCAAACTGAGCCACTCAACGGTGGCCAGCACACGGCCAAATGGAATGAAGTCAAATGAAGCGCAGGCATCACTCTCCATTCCGCCGACAGCTTGCGGCTAGAGATGGACATAAACATTTCTAGGTAGGCCAATTTTTCTATGTGGAGCTAGTGTCCGTAGAGGACTTTGCGAAAATATGCACTCAAAATAATAAGATATTGATAAAAAATGAAAATTTTCTAGAAATAACTAAAAATTTAATTTGAACTAGTACCAATTGGACTGTACAAAGTCTTCATTGGTTTATAAACAAAGTAACAAAATAAACTAGATCATGCCTTTAAGTTAGATTTGGAACTAAAGGCTGTTAAAAGAAATTGCAAACTAGTTAAAAATTCTAGCATAAAGCGAAAATATATATTTTTATGAAAATTGTAAGGCTTTGTATGAATATTTGCTTTGAGTATCTAGGTTCCATCAATACTAGTTCCGAATTAATAGTTCTTATGAACTAGCAGAATTTATAATGCTTTGAGCCAAGATCCATTACCGATTATTATTTGCTTCTGCTCATATCAAGGATTTACAATCGCTTTAAGATTTTTCTCTGTATAAAACTACAGTTAAAAAAAATAAAAAAATAAAAATAAAAAAGAACTATATATACAAAAGAAATTAATTTACTGTTCAATCTAGAATAAACTGAGCACGCAATACATAATTTCTAGAAAAACTTGAGCTTCATTTGAACTAGTTCAAGTATGACTGTAGAATGTCTTCAGTCATACAAACATAAGTAAACAATGTAGATCTACTTCAATTTAACTAATTCTTCAATACAACAAACACGACAAGCCTTTGAGACTCTTCAGAGATAGGTCTACATTTCCTGACTCTAATATCTCTACATTGACAGCGCATGAACTAGTTTAAATATAGTTCACTTAAAGTTCAACAATAAAAAACTAGAACATTCTTAAGCTTCAGCTTAAACTAGTTCACATTTCAGTTCACACTCAAGTTGAACTTGCTCCAAATGCATTTAAGGCACGTCAAAAGCTATGCCCGATTCTTAACCTGCCATAGATGAGGCTAACACTCGATCCACTTACATATGGCACTCACGATCCGTCACGCGGCCTTCTCTAGAGCTTGCGGGCACAGCACAGCCTCCCAATCGCATCGGCACTCGTTGCTTTGTTCTTTTGAAACGCCAAGCCCGAAACGTCACTAAGGAAAGAACCGGGCAAACACACTCTTAACTTATTTATTTTTTCTTCTTCTTATATTCTCATCATCTATAGATATAAATATTTTTTTTTTTAGTTTTTTGAGTAGCCGTCTTAAGAAGAGCGCCGTTGCCTTTTTGACAGCCGCCTGGCATGTTCATTTTTATGGCCATCAACGTGGTCTAAACTGCCTCACTCTCTCACTCCCCCTCTCTTCCTCTCTCTCTCTCTATGTCTCTCTTTCATTCGTAGTGCATTCTTAGAAGCAGCTGGTGCTCTATAGAGCTCTACCTATGCGCTGATTTGTTCTAAGACTTGAGGTATTTCTTCAGCTTCAGCTTCAGATTCTTCTTCTTCAATAGGGCGTATATATTTTTTTTTAAGTTTTGATTACAAATTGAATTTTATACGTTCGCCTTCGCACTGCATTGATTTATGATATTTTATTCTACCCGCTCAGCTACAGTTCATTTTTTCTTTTAATTAAGTCCGAGTCCGAGTCCAAGTGTTAGCCAGCAGCATTTGATTTATGCTCTGCTCTACCGCCCTCTCTCTCCCACCCCCTCCCTCCCTCTCTCTCACATTATAAATATATATATATAATTAAAGTTGAAAGTAAAGAAACTCTTGTGGATCGGTGCTTGGTTAGAAACGTCGCGCATAGCTTTCCCTTGAGTTTGTCTTGCTTGATCTTGTCTTTGGGCCTTGGACATTGCGTGCGATTGCATTACGAGTGAAATTTTCTGCCTTTTCTCGCTTGGCGATCTTGAGACATCGATAACCTTTTTGCTTAGGTTTTTTTTTCCATTTTTTGTTTTTTTTTTCTTTGGCCATCTAAAACTGACATCATCAGAGCGCAAGCAGTTCGCAATTTAATGCCGTGCCATGAAGTATTTTTTTGAATACCCTGGAAAGCAGAGGAAAATGGGTATTTAGGGTATGATGGCTTTGGTTTATGGGTATGTAATGAGTAGAGGGAGGGATCTTATTAAGGAGAAGTATATCAACAACTGACTCTAGAGTGTCCTGTCTCTCTCTCTCTCTCTTCGTTCTTCTGTCTATGGTCATGTAAGCCTAGATTCAACAACTGACTCGAGAGTGTCCTGTCTCTCTCTCTCTCTCTCTCTCTCTCTCTCTCTCTCTCTCTCTCTCTTCTTTCTCTCTATTCGTCCATCTCTCTATGCTCATGTAAGCCTAGATTCAAGAGCATTTAAGAGCTCAAGAGCGGACGTCTTAGATTTGGATCTACCGACAATCTTACTACACTAAAGATCAAGTTTGATTTGACATCAGGAATTACTCTTTCATCATATTCTAAAGTCGATAAAACACTTCTACACTTCTCATAAACTTGAGGCATTTTAAAAATATATAAAAAATAAAATGAAATACTAGAGATACGCCAAACTATATACAAATATCAATAGCTTCACTACAATCGCATATCATCTCTGCAATCCATCAATAAAAATATAGTAACTATCTAATTGCTAAAGAATATGGCACGACTAAGATATACTCTAGTCGGCTACTGCCGATTACAGCACTCGTGCTTGATTTTCTTTTAGCTTCGGTTTCTGATTACATAAATTTGGCGCCTGACCGCGAATCAAAGAGGCAGAGGGAATCGGTCTGGGACGGGGGCGCAGCGAGAGCTCCACATTTGCATCAGCGAAGCGCAGGCAAAATGTGTGTCAGGCATTGGGGCGCGGCATATGTAATTACAATAACTGCAACTTGCAAGTTGCCAACTTGCAACTTGCATCAATGCAAATAACGCAGAATGTGTGTTTGAAGCAGCGGAGCAGGAAGCGGGGGGGCTGAGAAGAGGCCATCGAGAAGGAGAGAAACCTGTCGCTTTTAATTAAAGGCCGCCCGACTCTAAGTAACTTTTCATGTATCAATTTTAAGCGACAGCAACAACAACTATAACAATCAGAAATAACTTTTGCATTTAGTCATAACTGCATTTAAAATATTTTCGATTGTTGACTGGCCCCACACACAACAACAACAAACTCGTATTTTGATTTTATTTGGATTGTTCGTAACTCCCCCATATGCAAAAAACAAAATAAATAAAGAGAGAGAAAAAAAATATATATACAAAATGGGATAGACGCTGAATGCAATTGTATCCCAGCCCAGGTACGACCCACTTCTGTCATGTTGCACGATAAATACTTGGAGATTTATTGTTCGCCACAGTGGCAGGCATAATTACAATTTATGCCCCATTCGGGGGCAGCACAAACAGCCAACAAACAACCAGCAACCAGCAACCAGCCAACCAGCTCACAACAACTTGTGCAATCTACGAGCCAAGTTCAAAGCATGTTTTGAGGAAGCTGTCGCCAAAGACAAAGACCGTACAAATTGCAAAAGGAAGCTGTCCATCGTCTTTTGTCTCTCAGTCAGAGTTTGTCTACCTGCCACACAATTGCCATTATTCTTGCGACTATTGAAAGTGAATATTTATAAATAACGGCAACATATATCAGCGAGAAGGAAACATATGTCGAAATATAAATACTCTAGCATTCCATGGTACTTAGGGGTAATTTTGGAATGGTTCAAATGCTGCCTGATCGTAGTTAGGGTAAAGATTTAATTGTTTTCTGCAGCTTTTCATATTTGATTTACAGTACATGAGCTTAAATGAACTTTGATTTTATTTAGGTATATTTATGAGCTTTTGAGAGCCTTTGCCACATAACTAAGCTTTCAGTAAGACAAACAATAAGTTTTTTGATTAGTACTTAACGGCGTTGAAGCTTAAAATTATGTAGAATTTCTTGTGATTTAATTCAAATATATATTAATGATCTATCAAGATCTAATACAGCAAAATTGCATAAGCTGCTACTCACAATATTTTAAAAAATGTTGATTATCATTTGCTAAGTTTTACTTATATACTAAAGCTTAACATAAACGATTTTCATTCACCAATTATTCACCTATATTTATGATCTTTTAAAATAAGCATACATCATAATTGCATGAGCTTTTCCAAACAAAAACAAAAAGCTTTTAATTTGCTAAGTTTGAGAGGTTTGTGGTAGATTTTCATGAGATTTCTTAAGAGCCTCTAAGACCATTTATGATTTAAAGTGAGATCCCAGTAAGCTTTAATGAGTTTTTATACTTGTAGGGAACTTTTTTGAAACTTAATAAGCAATATAATATTTTAGCTTATAAATGTTCATATGATTTTCAATTGAACTAAAGTGCTGCTGTATAAACAAGTTGCTTAAAAGCAGCTTTAGCATGTCTAAGACGTCACTTGACTTGACTTGTTTAACCTACTTTAAAATAAATCCAATAAGTAAAATATTTTCTATCAAATATATGCCAGCTTTGACTCAACTTGCATTTCAACTTCTTTATAAAATAAGGAAGCTTTATTATTTTTCACTTCTGGAATACTTCCAAGCCTGCCTAGCAATCCTCACCCGCAAGTCGATTCTCCCTTCAGTTAGGGTACAATTGACTTTCGCATGCCTATTTCAGGGGGGGCCATTACATCATGTGAAGTTGAAGCACTTGGCTGCTATTGTTGAGCACATAATTAAGCGCCGCTTAGCTTATGTAATTAACGTCAGAGAGACAAGAGCGACAAGCGGGAGACCCCGAATAAGATGAAGTCTAATGAATCGCTGGCCAGCTGCGTGAGCTGATTTATATGCGAGTTTTTCAAGAGTTTGTTGTTGTTGTTGTTGTGATTGTGGTTGTGGTTGCTGTGTGAATTGTGTTTTGTCACCGTGTGCACAAGTCCACAATTCGATCCCGCGCACTTAAGAGCCACGTTTACGCAGGCTCTCCACTGGAGCATTCATATTCGCCAGCCAGTCAAAGTCAGCCGGCGCTCAAATCGAACTCCAAGTCGCAGCCGAGGCTAGAGCCAGAGTGGAACATGTGACATAAGTCGCCGGGTGTATGGCAATGATATATGAATATGACAAAGCGACATGGACAACTTTATTGGCTCATGAAAAGCGCTGTCACTGCCGCTGACTGACATAAATCACGAGCAAAAAGCAAAAAAGCGCAAACCATTCGACGAACCCAACGAGCTGCAAACGCAGCCAACTTCAGTCCAACGATCGCAGCTAAAGATCTCAGCGTCAAGCAAAAGAAACCAAAAAAAAAAAACAAGAAACTCAAAAATAAATCAAAAATCAATTTTCGTAAATGTTCAGAGACAAAAAGAACAACGAGACGTCACAATCTTAACGTTCATCCAGAGTGAAGATCGCGATCTTAGTTCGAGTGTATCTGCATCTGTGTGTGGGTTTATCTAGCTTCAACTAACAATAGGCAAGAAATATATGAGAAAAAGAAGCCAAAAAATATGAATAACAAAACTTGAATATTTATATATATATATCTAGTTAAATCGAGGACAAGTTCTTAGCATTTAAAATTATATAAATATATATTTTTTTATTTTATATTTATATATTATATTTATATTTATGTCATGGATCTCTTTTGATGATGATCGATTTGCAGTTGTTGTGGCAGCTGATTTATAACAGTCTCAAACAGTTAGTGGCACAATTTGCTCAAGGTTAAAGTCACGAATTATGATAATTGCTCCAGTTTAGTTTTGCCAGCAGATGGCACAATGACCTGAGATAAACTTCAATAAAAACTAGTTTACGTGTAGTTCAATTGCCGGAATAAATCATAGACAAAATTGAATTATTTATATGGCAGCAATTTAGCTGTTAATGTTATGTTTATCGATGATATTTGATCAGGTAAGGTGGCAATTTTTATCCTAAACCTTTGAGTTAAGCTGATATTTAGTTGACTTGTAGAGGTAATAATAATGTTGTAAATAAATAAGTTTAGTTTACAAAAGTTGAACAACAGTTAGATTTTTTTCTTCTCTTTAAATTTTTGACTAGACTTGTAAATAAAAGCTAGTTCTGCAGCTAGTTCTAATTTTGGCAGAGACAAAGCTCCAGAATAGCCTAATTCGATCATAGACTTTATTCGTTCAGCTGCAGAGTGGCGTGAACTTACATAGAGTAAGTAGCTTAGGCGATGGCATCCTTAAATTTGTCTCTCTTAGCTGCGAAGTGGCTCGAAGTTGTTCTTTTCTGTGTTATCATTATAACTTTTAATCATTATATTATTATTTATAATATATATAAATTTTTAATATATTTTATTATTATAGTAATATATAATTTATATTCATAGCTATCACTATAACTTAAAGGCATCAGACATGCGAGTATCATCACTAATTACAAACCATTATGGGTTGGCTAATAAATTGTAGTATATATGTTAAACTCATCTTTATCAATAGCTGGAGTAGCCCAAGCTACATATATCAGTTTGTTTATTCTAACATATGCAGAATTAAAAGGAAACAGAAAGTAAAATGACATCAGAGAGTATCTTCCCTTCGACCTTCAATGCATAATTTCTATTTATTTATTTATTTTTTTTTTTTTTTTTTTGCTACATAAATAACACATAATAATAAAACTCATAACTTTTTGTATAATCATATTTTCATTTAACATACAAATAAAATACTCTATATAATCCAAAAAAAAAAGGCTATCTTCTTTATATATAATTATTTCTATTCTTATTTCTCTTTGTCATACATATATTATGGCTCATATCTCTTAATCTAGGATATCTATTTTTTGTACTTTCATACATAATTACTCCAGCTCATGTTTCCATTACTCCCCAAATAATATACCCCACAACTGGCATGCCAGTATATATACCCTATGACCTACCCTATAGCCATAACTGTGCCCGTTTTTCTTTTCATTTGTCATAGAACTTTAGCAAACTAGACCAACAAGTGAAAAACTACGTCATATGTGGCTGCCACAACACACACACACACACACACACACACACACACGCACACAGCAACACACTGACACGCCACCTATCGGCTGGCGGAAAGCGCAGTCAGACACGCCATCTAGACACGCTAGAAGTGGTCAGAGTACACACACTGAACACTTATATTTAGCCCATTTGGCTTAGAGTTTTTTTCTTTTTTGTTAGCCATTGCAGCCAACTGTGAGCAGCGAAACGAAACCCTTTAGCCCTATAAAATGTGCGCCCAACGCGCATGACCTCAACAATTTGGTTCACTTCAATTGCCAAACGCACACACAAATGGCCAAAAGGTCCTGTTGCGTGCTCCACAACGACGACGACAACGAGTGCTCATTGTAAGTGTGTAAGTAGTTGTTGTTGTTGCGGCTGATATTGTTAGTAGTTGTTGCTGTACTATTGCCATTGCTAAATGACCAAAGCCTGACTGACCGTACTTTCGGGTCAGTTCGTCAGTTGCGTTGAGTTCGTGAGCAAAGGCGGGCGCGTTGTGTTCTTATACAGATTGGCAACTTTTGCTTTTACACATCACACACTTTACGCTACAATATGAATTTAAAATAAGTAAAGCAAAACCTGTAAAGTTCTATATATACTCGTGGATATATATATACATATACATATATATAGTGCAGCCATGGGCTGCGCCAGCAGCACTCCAATGGTTGCAACAGCGGGCAGCGAAATGCTAAAAGCTGCCACACATGTGGCAGGCGATGTCCAAAAGCAAGGCGAAGCGGCAGTTGCAGGTGTGTGAGAGTGAGAGGGAGATGGAGAGTGAGAGTGAGAGTGTATTTGGTTGACATTTAAAATCGCATTTCTCAATATTTACCCAGTTGCAATCGAGCCTCTTGATGCATAATGTTTGCATTGAGCTCGACAGCAAATCAATTGAAGCACATCATTCATTTGCCTAATAAAAGTAATGTAGTTGACCTTTGAACTCGCGCCTACTATTGTGCTAGGCCAATAAGAAATAAACATCCAATAAACAGTTGGAATAATGAGCCAATGCCTAAAATAATAAAGCCCAACTAATCAAGGGCAATTGAGCAGGCAGCGCTGCTCTACAAGGACTAACTATAAACTATATATATATATATATATATATATATATATATTTGTATATAAATATACATACTTATATTCTACACACATATTTATATGAACAGCATATGAAGAAAAACGAGTTTTTTGCGTGACCAGCAAATTGGAGCACTCCACTTCTATTTTAAATAATAAAAACGCGAAATTTGCATATTGTGTACAGAGGAGCGTACGTGTTGCTGGGCATTTTGCTAGGCCAAATGGCACATTGATTGATTGAATCAATTTGCCGTTGAATAGAAAAGAAAAACAAAAAACAAAAGAAAAAACTGTTGAGCAACTGGCAAACATATCTAATTAGATGGTCAAATTAACTAATTATGGGTTGGACTACAGAGGGTTTGAGAATTTTGGCAAGATTTATGAAAGTTGGGCTGAAAATCCTTAGAGTAAATCTATTTCTTATGAGTGAAATTCTTTTATGTTAATTGTTTATTTTACAGAATGAGCTTGGGAATATCCTCCTATAATTGTAATATAATATGACATAAATTGTTTAATCCATTTGCTATGAAGCAAATGCAATACTAAGTTCTTTGTTCATATTCTGTTGTTTTGCCTATATTCAGCCATCAGGTATAATGTTTTCACTGAACTCAGCTAAATGTTTTGTAATACTTTACTTTATATTTTATATATATTATAAAATAGCTAAACAACTGTGTTCAAGAAAATAGTAGTGGAAGTAAAATTTTAAGCAGCAAAAATTTGTGATAAACTAAGTATTTTAAAAACAACAATTTGAAGCGAGTATTAAGTAACATAATTTTAAAGTATATTAAAGTATTTTTTAAATACTGTCAATGGATATATTTCCATTGTTGATTTGCTCATCTATATAACTTCTCTTTTTATTTTTGTATATATAAATATTTATTCAAATTTTAAAAACAATTTAAAACGTACAAGCCAAAAATGTCTGAGGCAGATAAAAAACTCTAAGGAGTAATTATATTTTGTATATTTTCTATACGATATTCAGTTTTGTGTTCAATCGAAACCAGACTCTGTCTATCTCTCAGGCTCCCTACAATCGCTTTACATTTTTAGTATAGCAAACTGTGAAGCATAGACATATGTAGACTAAGAGCAAAGCAGTCTAACTGTCATAATTATCATGCCTTATGAACAAATACATAATCAAATCGAATACAATCATATTCTAAAATATATTCTAAATCACATTCTAAATCCTAGCTTAAATCAAATCTAAATCTAAATAAGTATCCCAAAAAATATGTTGCTTCTTTATGATTCCCAAACTTACCTACATTCAACTTGCCTACAGGGTATCATCTAGTCCTCCATCTCATTTCGCACATTACAAATAAATCGATTGCAGTCTACAGTTGACAGCTGTCGGTCAACGACCTGCTACCAATTACGCCAACTGCCCACTCAATTATGGCCACAAAAATAGATTTGACCAATTTGTCAATCATTTTTGCCTTTGCAGACGCCACAGAGGCCATCAGCTCGACCATGGACACGGCCAAGGAGACAGTTAGCACAGCCGTGGCGGGCATTACCAACGAGCTGGGCAGTGCGTTCAAGGAGGGCACCGAAGCACTGGACGAGGCCAAGCACAAGGTAATGGAGGGTCTGCATCTCGAAAGCAAGACGGATGCAGAAAATACGGAGCCGACCTCATCGAGAGCGCCGACACCTGCTCTGGAGCCAGATGGCGATAGTCTGAAGACCTCAACGCCCGAGCCTGAGATCGAGAGAGCGCTGGCCAATGAGGAGGAGGCGCCGCCCACGCCCAAGCCCTCGCTCGAAGAGCTGGCCGGGCTGAGCGCCCAGGCGAGCGAGGCGAGTGTCGTTACAGTGGTGGCCGCTACAGTGGTGGCCGACACAGCAGACAATGCGGAGACGAAGGCAACTGTGGAGTAAGTACGCATTGAGTGCACCCCGTTGCCTACGTAGAGACCGTAGTTGAGACCACTGCATCAAACGTAGAAACTGCAAAAAGTCGCGTAGTTTGTACCCATTAGCTTTTGTTTTTTGATAGTAAACCGTAGCTCAAACCTAACAATATATATATATATCATATATAATATACTTACTTTATCTATATCTATATATACTGCTCTCTTTTTCTCTCCTCTCAACAATATGTAAATTGTAAATAAATAACGTTTATCTCCATGTACATATCATATACTCTGCATTTCTTATTACTGCCAGCTAGCATTTAGCTAGCGGCTAACAAGAGCAACAGCAGCAAGTCTTGTGCGTAGTGTTGGTAAATCATACAGATTTTTATACATATATATACTAAATACTATACACACTTATATATATACAACCTTGGCATGCCAAAGTTTGTTTGGTAAACTCTTGCTTGGAATAGAGTGAGGGCAGCTGGAGGATTGCTAGCATATGATAACAGTCTCTGTCCTTTTATCTTATATCTTTAAATAAATTAAAAATAAAATTATGAAAAATAACAAGCTAAAAAAAAATTAGGCTGAAAAACTTAATATATAAAAAATGTATTTGTTTTTATATACAAATTTATTATTGTTATTTTTTTTTTTTTTTAAAGAGTAAAATAGACTTTAAAAATATTTTGCTTACATAAAAAAAGATTTTATTTTTATATATATTAAAAAACATTAAAATATATATATTGTTTATACATAAAATTTTTTGATATTTTTTAAATATATAAAAATAAAATCTTTCTCTTATATACAAAATATTTTTTTCTTTTATTACTTTTATTATTATTCTTTGTTTTTTTTTTTCATTACAATATTTTTGTCTGGTTAAACTAAAATAATTTTATTTTCAAACAGAATTCGTTTATGAGTATTTTCTTTGAGCATTGTCTGAAGCTAGCTAAATACAATATATATATATATATATATATATATATATATATATATATATATATATATATATATATATATATATATATATATATATATATATATATATATATATATATTAGGACCTCAATTGTAAAGCATAAGAAGGAACTTATAATTATATTTTAGGTTAAACCTCAGTAACTGTTTAGGTCTAGGTTTCAGTTACAAATTAAATTTTTAAAACATTGTAAGAAAACTGTATATTATAAAAACATTAATACATATATATATATGTATGTGAGTTTTGGTTTGATGAAACTCTTGTAAAATATGATTTACTTTATATTTATATATGTATTAATGTTTTTATAATATACAGTTTTCTTACAATGTTTTAAAAATTTAATTTGTAACTGAAACCTAGACCTAAACAGTTACTGAGGTTCAACCTAAAATATAATTATAAGTTCCTTCTTATGCTTTACAATTGAGGTCCTAAAGCATTAAAGAATTAGTTAGGCATTCTTTTCATTATACTCCAAGTAATCCAGCAACAATCCTGAGCTTCAAAGTAAATCATATTTTACAAGAGTTTCATCAAACCAAAACTCACATACATAACATTAAATACAAAGTAAATTATCTAAAGAAAAAAACCAAAATGAATTCTTAATAACACATACGCTACACACACACACACATACACATATATATACATACACCCACCCTGCAGCAGTCGTTGGCAGCGTAAGGTAGACTTCGATCAGGAGGAGGAGCAGCGTCGCCCCAACACCACCGAATGGGAAAAGCTAGCCGATCTGCTGGCCAAGGGCCATAGATTTCGACCCTATGAGAGCTTTGCCCGCAATCAAAATCAGTTTTCCGTCTACAAGGACTACACGAGCTTAAGGGATAAGCCCGGCCATTACGATGGACACTTTAGCGACGGCACTTCGCTATCGAGCACCCAGTCGGACCTCTCCAGCGGCCACTTGACCCCAGCCCCGCCCAAGGGTCAGCGTGAATATGCCAAGTTCGTGGGCTCCGAGCAGCCGGCGAGCGTGTCGCGTGCCAGTTCCCGGCTCTCAAATGTGGGCGTAGCCAGCACAACCCCTAGAGCCTTTGACTACAATCCACAGCGTGAACGCATCAATCTTGGCTCGCGAGGTGGGAGTCGTGTCGGCTCAGCGCGTCGCTCCCTATGGGCCAGGAGCCAGCCCGATACGCTGCCAGAGGAGCCGAGCTACAGTCCAGTGAGACGCAGCAGCTTAGTCAGCGGACTGCGCCCAGTCGGCGATAAACAACAGCGGCCAATGAGCAGATCAACATCAAATCTGCAAATGACAAAAAAGCAGCGGGAAGCGCAGAAGGAATCGACGCCCAGCAGTCGAAGGCACTCAGAGGTGAATGCAGTGCGACCTAAAGAGAGCAAAGCTGCAGCACAGAAGCCCGTGAGATCGACGGGAATTGCACAGCCTGCTAAAGAGACCAAGCAGCTTGCCAAGCCATCAGCGGAGCCCAAGTCCCAGCTAGGTGCGACCTTCAAGTCCATGCTGGACTCATCGCGCGACATCACCTCGGCGCTGCTGCTGACCACGCCCTTAAACGCTACCTCACTGCTGCACAGCCCCGCAGCTGACAACGGCAATAAACCGCCAACGCCCACTGTGGCACGTGCCGGCACTTTTGTGGTGGAGCCCAAGCAAGCGCCAGCTGTCACGCATGCCACGCCCTTGCGACAGTCAACTATGACAAGTGCTGCCCTTATCGCAGATGCCATTGAATCCGAGGAGCGTGCACGCATCCTGCCCGAGTCGAGTACAACCAGCAAGGCTGTGCTTCAACAAGCGAAGTCCTTGCAACACTCCTCACCTGAACGAAGACCGCCAAATGTTGCCTCAACTGTGTCCAAATCTCTTCAATCTCCGTCCATGTCGCGTGCCTCATCGCGCCTCTCCTCCTCCAGCAGCAGCAGCAGCACGGATGTTGTCATACAACCTCTGAGTCATCTGAATACGCCCAGCGCCGTTTCCCTGTCTCCCGATGTTGTTGTCACGGAATACGATGACAGCGACCTGGAGGCGGCCTTGGCACAGCTCGCCGGTAGGCGTGGCTCGGCTGCACCCTCCCTGCACTCCCAGCGCTCTGCCACCCGCAACTCGAATACCTCAGCTGTGCGCGACTCGCGACGCACTTCACCCTGGCTGCGACGCAATATGGACCAATATTGCAACCAGGAGGTGAAAACTCATACAAGTTGCGGCGCTCTGGGCGTCTGCTCGTCCGCCCAAGGCCAAGCCCAGCATCTGCTCGAGCGCTGTGAAATCTGTTGTAATGAATTTGTGATGAATTAGTTTAGCCAACTAATGCAACTATCTATATTATTGTTTATAGTAAAAGCAATAGCATATACACAATTGAAGGAAAATATATACAAATAACTAGTGAGTGACCTATGAGTCAGTTCGTCATTCTGAAAAAACTTTAAGAACTAGAAATCTAATTTAATTTGATATATTCTTGCATAGCATACAGAGAACTACCTCATAATTTCTTACAAGAACTTCACTCATTACCTGATATAATAAATAATTCAGTGCCGTCTCTTCGTTTTTAAAGCATCCTTTGATTGCTTGTCAAGTTGGATTTTCTGATTTTTTTTAAAAGAGTATATTATAATAGACAATTTTGTTTTTCAGATTTTATGTAACTAGGCCATTCATTCCTTCCAAAGGCACCTAAATTTGGTAGTAACATATTAATTTTTTTAAGCAACTTCTATTTTCAATTTTCAACCTTAAAAAAAAAATAAAATAATAATAATAGGAAAAAACTTTTAGAAGAAAGAAAAAATTTAAAATCATTTTAATAAAAAAAACTTAATAAAAATTATAAAGAATCGATGCAATCAAATTAAAGTTGACTAAGCTTAGTAGAAGTATTTTCTAGTCGAGCATTTCTACAATAATTGATTGAAGCTATTTTATTTGTTAAAAATGTTAAAAATTTCAGATAATTTCTATATTCCAAAATATATCCAAATTTATATACCAAGATTTTACTAGATATAAAACTATAATTATGTTTTTTTATACATACATATGAACGAAAAATGTTTTTATACGCATATTATTATTCTTGTTATTATTAATATACCAAAATTTGCATTTTTTTTTATTCTTTATAATAATATATAATAGTAGTCCAATTAAAAACTTACTGCCTTAAAAATACTTTTTCTAAATTCCTAAAAATAATATTCCAACTAAAGTGTAGCAGCCTTCAAAAAAAACTTCCAAAATATATGAACAAAAATGTCTTTTATAAAATAGCCAAAAAAAAAAGTAACTAAACAAAATATGAATAATAACAATAAGTAACCCAGCGATTTTATTAAGCCATAATCAAAACACTTTTCATAAAAAGAAAAACATTTTCATAATTAAAAAAATAAATAAATAAATGGAAAAAACTGGTAATAAAATATAAAACAATTTTCATAATTTAAAAAATAAATGGAAAAAATGGTAATAATATATAAAATTGTTTTAAGATATAAAATTAATTTTTATTAACAGAAAAACAATTTTCATAATTTAAAAAAATAAATGGAAAAAACTGGTAATAAAACCAATTATATATATTTAATTCAATTACTATATAAAATTGTTTTAAGATATAACATTAATTTTTATTTATTAAACTTTGCATGTTAAACAAAAGGCATAAAGCGAAAACTGGGCTATAAAATACCAAAACGCAATATGTCGAATTAATTCTAATTGGAATCCAATAGCAACAGATTACCATTAGTCTCATAAGCCCCTGCTTTGAATACATAACATTTTAATGTGGAATTGCCTCTAATTGCAAACTAAACCCGACAAATTACTATTATACTCTTAGTTGCTCTGCTGTAAATGCATAAGCTTATTAAAAGCTGTATTATTAACCTCCTTCTCCACTTCAGTTCCCCAGCAAAGTCATCTACCCAATAAGTAAACAAACGAAACACACAACTCCATGGTTAAAAGTTCAATTATTGAATTATGAGCGCCTTACAGCCTCCGACTGTGTACTTAAATTTGTTAAACATTAGATCTGTTTTGTGTGTTGTCTAATTGATGACTTAATATAACAACAACAAAATTGAATTGTTTATCTTTGCCGTTCACTCAATTATTCTGCCACTTTGCTGTGTGTGTGAGTGGGGGGGGAGGGGAGTTAGGCGTTAGGGGGCAGTTAGGTCTTTATGTTCGTTTTATGTTTCATGTTTCACGTACCACATGCGCCACGTCTACCGTCCGTGACTTAATGAACTATTAACAGCAATGATAGTAATTTGTTGTAGCAGCCGCAGTCGCAGCAGCAACAAATGAAATTGCTTTCAGGCAACAGCAACAACAAACAGCAACAACAACAACAACAAGCAACAACAAGTTGTCTTCATGGCACTTTTTGGCAAACAAATAGACAATTCAACAAAGCGACATGCAGACAAATGACTACAACTGAGCGCAGCAACAAAACGAATAAAAAATATAAAAAACACCAAAACAACACAAACTAAACGAATACTCATACTCGTACTCAAAGATACTCATATACTCGAATAGTCAAGCATTTTGTGGGGGTGTCAGATCGTTAGACCCCGTCGCACCTGTAGCCTCTAGCAGCAGCAGCAGCAGTCGCAGCAGCAGCCGTTGCAATTGGCTTTGCAACTATTTTGGCACGATTTTCAAATTACGTACATTGACTCGCAAAATGTTTGGTTTATGCCGCAATTAATTTCCAGGCGGAAGAAGCAGCAACAGCAGCGGCAGCAGCAGCAGCGGCACAAGTGGCCCCCAGTTCAGTTGGAGGTGGAAAAGTTGAAGGTCTTCTGTTACTGTTGGAGTCTCTTAACATCTTGTTGCTGTTGTTGTTGTTGCTCTGGCGTGACATTGAAAGTGAAAGAACAAGTTTTATACGTTGGCAGCGGGGCATTTCTATTTTTTAATGACGCTGACTTTTACATGGCAGCTGACTAGCTGACTAGCTGCCTAGCTGCTGAGCTGACTGACTGTCTCAGCTGTTGCTGTTGCTGTTGCTGCTATTGCTTTAGCTGCTGTTGCTGCGGTTCATTGAACGCATGCGTCGGAGCCCCAAGTGGCAGCAGCGTCCACAAGTAACGCTAATGATCTATGAAGTGTAAGTGTTTTGTACTTTTACTTTCATTTATCATAAATGGAGGCGTCATTTGTGCTCGACACAGTTGAAATTAGCAATGCGCCCAAAAAATACATTTTAGCACTTCATTCAAAGTTGTTGCGGTTGTTGCTGTTGCTGTTGCTGTTGCTGTTGCTATTGCTGTTGCCGTTGTGGTAAAACTAGCTTTTAATCAAATTTACATGCGCCAACAATGTTTTTTTGTGGCCATACGCACTGTGGGCTGTGCCACAAAGCAACAACAACAACAGTAGCAACAGCAGCAACAACAACAGCAGCAACAACAACAGCAGCAACAAGTCTTTTTCTTTAGTGTAAAATTTATTTATGCAATTGTTTGTTAGCCACCAGCTGATTTGTTTATATGTGCAACGACAGCAACACAGCAACCAGTAACAACAGCAACAGTTACAACAGCAACAGCAGCAACCAGGCAAATCAATAAGTTTATGCAACATGTGGCTGATTGTAGATTTTTGAGTAGATAAAATCAAAAAGACAGCCAGAAGACAATGGCGGTAACCGCGTTCACAGGCTTCCGCTACAAGTTGTTACCATTTCAGCCACAGGAGCAGCAACAACAGCAACAGCTCTGAGCTAACAGCAACAGGCAACATAAGACGAACAGTTAACATCAATATAAACAGCTAACAGCAATAGCTGCAGCTAACAGTATAGGCTAACAGGCACAACAATATATACCAGCAGCAGCTAACAACGAACAGCAACAGCTTTAGCCAACATCAGCAACATCATGCTGATGAAGAACAGCAACAATCAACCTCAATAGCAGCTGGAAGCAAAAATAGCAACGGCAACAACTGCAACACCAATAGCTAACAGCAACAGCTAGCTGTAACAGCTAACAGAAACATCTAACAGCAACAGCTAACAGCAGCAGCAACAGCTAACAGCAGCAGCAACAGCTAGCAGCAACAGCTAACAGCAGCAGCAACAGCTAACAGCAGCAGCAACAGTTAGCAGCAGCAACAACAGCTAACAGCCACACCTAACAGCAATAGCTAACAGCAACAGCTAGCAGTAACAGCTAGCAGCAACAGCTAACAGCAGCAGCAACAGCTAGCTGCAACAGCTAGCAGCAACAGCAACAGCAACATCTAACAGCAACAGTTAACAGCAGCAGCAACAGCTAAAAGCAGCAGCAACAGCTAACAGCAGCAGCAACAGCTAGCAGCAACAACTACAGCTAACAGCAACAGCAACAGCTAACAGCAACAGCTAGCAGCAACAATAAAAGATAACTCAAATTTCTAACAGAGATTTCTAGCAGCAATAGTTTACAGACATAGTTAACAGCAACGGCTAACAGAATCAGCTTATGTTAGCAGCTACAGTTAACATAAACAGATAACAACTGCGGCAATACCACACAGCAGTTAATTGTAAGAGCAACAGATATCAGCATTACATAACAACAATAAGCAAATAACAAGAAACAACAGCAACAAAAAAAAAAGCAATAATTAGCAGCAGCATCCACAACGCGTAGCAACAGCTAACAGCAACAGCTAAAGGCAATCGCTCAAAGCTACAGCATACCAACAACAACTATGGCTAGCTTCAACAGCAATATATATCAGCAACAGGAAAGAACAAAAGGCAACACATTTTTTAACAGCATCAACTGCTAACAGCGCTGTTAGCACTAACATAGCAGCTGCACAGCTCACTATTTACATTAACATTTTTAGACCAACAAATATTTTGAAAAAGATTGGAATTCGCCAAAAATGAAATAAAAAATGAAAACTAAAAGGCGCATGCGAATTTTCAATTAATATTGCAACTGCAACTGCAACTGGGATGTTGCAACAGCAGCTAGGAAAAACGCACTGCGTCGGTCTGACTTGGCAGACCTGGCCAAATAGCAATCATTTGTTAGCCAAAAATAAAAAGCAAGCGATGGAAGAAAAAAAAACAAAAAAAAAAAAACAAAAATGTAAAATGCATTTCTACAATTGGCGGCTGCTTTCGTTCGTGGCCTTTTGGCTAACATTTTGCATAACTGCGGGTCAAGACGGAAATGGAAGACGTTCGCCAGCCATTAATAATTTTTATTATACGCTTTGGCTTTAACTTTTGGCGCTTTGGCTTGTTGGGTCGCTGTGGCGACGTGGACATCTTCAATGCGTTTCGAGTGCCTTTTGTTTTTAATGGAAACGTGCCACACAAGCCACCAAGCCAACAAGCCACCACATGCAACAAGCCACATGCCACATGCCACATGCCACATGCAACACATAAACATCTGCTTTTTAACAGCGACTTCTGCCTTTCGTAGAGTCTGACTGCCTTTTTTTTTATCAGTAGCCACCGCATAATCCAAATTAAATTGTCAAAAGAAATGACAATTCAATATGGCAGACAACGGCAAATCTTGTTAAGCAAATGCTCAAGAAAATTGGAAAGAAACCCAAAGCACTCCGTCATCATTTCTCACTCCTCTCTGTCGCTCAAAAACTCTCTCGCCCCGTGTTCGAAATGTCAAATTAAACTGTCAGGGCGACTTTTAGACCATTTTTTGTTGGTCGTTCGTCGTTTTTTGGCTATTACATAAGCTACTTATCAGCTGTGATAACTGCGGGGAAAAACTCCAATCGAAATTACTATGTAAACATGTGAAATATTAATGGGCAGCCACATCAACGAGGGCAGTATGAAAGAAAGATGACAAGCCAAAATAATTAATTATATTTTTATACATCTCTCTCTCTCTCTGTGTATCTCTTTATCAATCGTTTCTTATCTATACACTTAATCACGGCAACTTCTCTGACCACCCTCGCATATCTGTTTGCGTTGGTGTGCGCTGTGTGTGTGCTGGCCGCGTAGGTGTCTCTGTGCGGTCAAGCGCATAAATCAGCGCGACAGCTGAGCAGACATTCGTCCATTCGGGCACTCGCTCATGCGTCAGCCAAACAAAAGACTTAGGCAACGAACGCGACACTGTTGCAACAAAATGCGTTTTATGGCCAAAGCATAACATGTGGCAACAGCTGCATCGCTGAAACCAAACATATTCTTAGCCATATGTCTGCAACTATAACTATGCGAATGAGAGATGGAGATGGAGGAGGAGTAGGAGTTGGAGGCAGGGGAGACAGGTAGAAGGGAGAGACAGACCCAGCCCCAATCCCTGTCTCAAACTGAACTGCGCTAATTCGTGACTACTTTGTTGTACATTGTTGTTGTTGTTGTTATTGCAGTTGTTGTTGTTGTTGTTGTTGTTGTTGTTGATGTTATTATTATTGTGCTGCCGTCAAGCAAAAGCCCTAAATTTAACAATAATAGCGAGAAATAACAGAATTTTGCATATGTTTAGCGAACTTTGCATGCGCTTTAAAGAATTGAAAGGGGAATTGAATTGAATGCATACTAAACAAAAATTTTTTAAATAAAATGTTAAATATAAAATTAAATTATTCTTTTAATTTCAATAAATATTCAAAAATTAAATAGGTTTTAAAGAAGTTGCAACATTTTTTATACTCTTCAAACAAACATCGTAGATATGACATAAAAATGGGCTGAAAACTACAAATAAAGAAAGCTTTACTCAAATGTATAATATTTTATTTTTATGAGCTAGGTCAGTCGATTTTTGGAATAGTATTATATAATATGTTTATTATCTAATTGTATGCAAAGGCATTTTGAATATTTTAATTTTTATTGTAACTTTTATTTGACTATTAAACCCATTTTTTTTTTTATTTAATATTTTTGTATATAATTATTTTTGTCCAATCAAAATAACAAAATTATTCTACTCGTTTAGGAATATAATAAAAAAGTGAAATAATTAAAGCCAACTCAGCAGCTTAATCTAAAAAGTTTTTATTTCAAGATTGTTTGCCAAATTTTGAAAGTCTACAAAACCAGCAAAATCAAATTTAAAGCACTCACTCATAAAAGAAAGCCTTTGCTATACAGCTGTAGATATACAAGTCTTTGATCTTAGCTCTAAAAACATTCATCAATCAGTGATCAGCCTTACATATCCCTTATCTATCAGTAATCATGCTTTTATCTGCCTTATCCAGCTGCCTTGTGAGAGACTGGCAACAAATCTAATTAAATAGTCTTGACACCCCGAAAACTGAAGTATATTGAAACGCAAATTGAGGGAGTCGGATGCTAAGCTGTGCTGCCAGACGCTGTCAGAGGACTTGGCAGGCCCAGGCCGCAAAACGTTAGCGACGTGTGAGTCATGTGCTAGATCATTTCAGGCCACATATACAAACATATATACATATAATGTATACATATATATATATAGACATATGTGTGCACTTTACTTTTGTTTTCAAAGAGCCCAGAGACTGAGACAGAAACAGAGTCAGAGCCGAAGCCAGACCCTGTTCCAGTCACAGTTTGAAAAGTCCCAGCTATATTCCCAGTTGTCAGTTTGTGGGGCTTGTTTCGATTTCAGTCTCTTTTTTTTACGTATACTTTGTAGAGTTTTTCTTCTTCAGCAATTCGACAGCATTTGGTTGTCGCCGACGACAAAGATAGAAATCGCATGACACGATCTTGTAGCCCGAAACAGGCGCCAGTAACCCAGTTTTCAGGTTTTAGCCAACAACAACAACAGCAGCAGCAGCAGCAGCGAGCGACTCCCTTGGCCAAATGAAAATGAAACGTTTTGGGCATAAATAAATAATGACAATACTCGTACTCGTACTCGTACTCGTACTCGTACAACAGCCACCAAAACAGGCAACAACAAATGAGCGCCAACTATCTACCTCCCTCTCCCTCCTCTATCTCTCTCTCACTCCGTTGCATTTGCATTTGCTTTGCTGCTGCGGCATTTGCTTGTTTGTTTTTCATGTTGTTGCGGCCTAACAACGGCCGCACCAACGTCTGCCCATTGTCTCCTTTATTTCATTTAGTTTTGGTTTTTTCGCCTTAGCCTTTTTTGCTTTGGCTGGCATTTTTCTAGATTTGCCAACCACCCCCAAAAAACATGCGCTGAACTCTGACATCGTCCGACAAACAAACAAACAAACAAACAGCGAGAAAAAGGGGGAAAAAAAAGAGCTGCTCCTGTTGCTCATACAACTGGGCGCCTACACTGCGCGAAAATTGGCTTGCCTTGAGCCATCCATACACAGTCCATGTTGTTATTGTTGCTGGTGCATTGAACTTCGTTAGGCAAGCCCATAAATTGATTGATTTTTCGCTAACAATGAACGCTTGATTTATTGCCATCGCCTTTTCGCTCAATTCTAAGTTTCACTTTCAGTTTCGACAGTCCGTCACCCACACGACGGCGGCTCAGTGGAGCCAATCGTCAATCTGGGAAAGCTCAACGAGTGTGCGGTGGATGCACCCTATGCGTCGGTAGCCGGCTCGTCTCTGCCTGTCCGTCTGTCTCCCAGTCTGTCTGCCAGTCATCTCGGTCTGTAGCCATGCGATGCCAAGAGTTGCATTTTCTACAACAAATCAAGGTGACTGGACATCAAGATAAAAACATAACAAACGATTTGACTAAGCCAGCCAGTAATAGGCAACAGCAACAACAACAACAACAACAACAACCGCTAACCGTTATTGTTATTGCTATTGCAATTGCTATTGGCCTGGCTCTGAGTCGAGCTGAGGCCTGGCTCCTACTCCTTCTCCTTGAGTCGGGCGCGCACCAAATTTGGTGCGAAACTGAAGCTGCGACAACGCAGTCTCCTATTTTTTTTTTTTTTTTCTGCTTGCAGGCTGTCGTGGACATCGCACAGTGGTTGAAGAAGACTAAGGTATTTATCTGAGAGACAGAATTTCAGCAGTTGAAGTAGAAAGTTTGTAGAAAAGACAAAAATGTGGAAGACTTTTGCTGCCTTGTCTGAGAGTAGAGATTTTGAGATCTGAGATTCATATATTGATATAGTAAATGAAGTTAGCCATAAGTTTAGAGAGGACTTAGAGGGATTTTATATCAATTTTACATATTTTATAATTATATATTATAATTAGCATTTTAATAGGAGCAGTAAAAATCAGTTAGGAGATTAGTAAAAGTTTTAGACGTTTGCTAGCTTTTGCCAATCTCTAATACTTTCTACTCTTCCACATAAGAATCTTTTATAATTTATTATCTTGTTATCTACAATTTATGATCTAATTATCTATAATTTTTATCCTTTATTTTTTATTTTATTTTTTTTTTATTATTATCTTTTATTAATTTAAAATACTAAGCATTCACTTAAAAAACGAAGCACAAACCTTAAAAAGTTGTTAAGGAAAAAGTAAAGAAATAAAATATAATATTTTTATAAAAAGTGAAATCTTCATATTTAGGTAAGCTAAGCTATAAATATCTTGGTTTGCTGGTCGTAGTTAAAATTAATAAAACTGTTAAACAGCACAGCATGAAATGAATGAACATATCCCAATTTCTCTATATAAAAGACTATATATAAACATTTTATTTTCTATATTGACTATACTGCATATATAATTTCTACTTTCAAATCTCAATTAAGATCAAACATTCTCAGCATTATATAGTTAATTAAAGCTAATTTATTTTGAGTAAGCTAAAATCTATCCTATTCTATATACAAAGCCAGCATATATGATATGTATATCTTCCCCATAACTTTAACGTACTATATGTATTTTCTACTCATCGACCTTCTTCTAAACACCCCCAAACCTATATTTTTCTACGCTCCTTGCACCACTGTGCTAAAGTCGTGGCTGTCGTCGTCATATTGAAATTGAAAATAAGAATCGTATTTGGTAATTGTAATGAAAGCGAAAGGAGTGAAAACTTTTTTTCTTTCACAGTGTGTGTGTGTGTGTGTGTGTGTGTGTGTGTGTGTGTGTGTGAGCGCTAAGTACGAGTGCGAGTGCGACTTGGACTGTGTGTACAGAGTTTTTGTTTTGTTTGTTTTGGTCACAAAGATAGATCACCAAGGATTGTCGCAGCCACTTTCTATACACACACACACACACACACACACACAGATAGACAAATAGAAATACGCACCAACTCAGTGCAGTTCAATGACACAAAGCAGCGCAGATCAAAGCTGGCAATCTGAAGTGGACTTGTGCCTGTGCCTGGGGGCCCAACACTTATCTCCAGCTAAGCCACTAAATAGCAATAACAACAGCTGAAAAATACCAATCGAAACCTTTTGACATTTTTATCACGCACCAAGCCGAGCCGAATGCTAATTGACCTTGACATGCGGAAGATTTTTCGAATGCGTGCGGCTGATGCACTTCACGAAATGAACAGAAAAAAAAACAAAAACGAAAGACTCAGGCAACGAACTTGAGACGAGAGAGAGAGAAGGCCCTCGCTGCAGCTGCCAAGTGTTTACCTGTGTGAGTGTGTGTGTGTGTATGTCTGTGTGTTTACATTGTTGCAACACCATATACACCGAGTGTTAATTGCAATTGAATTCAGTGTGACCAGATTGCGCAAAGCTTTTCTAATTAACCACATGGCAAAGTCAAAACAAAATTGATCGTTCCATAAGTAGCTGTAAATTAGTTAGTGGGCTGTTCATTAAACTGAATTGGTTTTCCATTTCATTTTGTTCGACTTAATTATAGTTTTATGCTCAGCTTGTTTTTCATTTGCTATACGGTCATACTAATTAACAACATGCAACTCTGACAAGTGCATATTAAATATATGATAAACACAATAAAAAATGTGTAAAAGTGCAGTAGGGGGAGGGCGGGTGAGAGGGAGGCGTGGCCATAAAAATGACACCAGCCGAGACGAAGGCGACACTTCACCTTGAGCCGCGTGGCAACTTGTTCACGTTGTTATTTTTAAAACTTTATCGCCTCGCGGCTACAACTTTATTTTGTTTGCCTTAATGTCCGACGCGATAAAATGAAATTTTACATACTGCGCGCGGCATTCAAAAAGAAAACAGCAAATTGAAAATTCGAAAAGTGAAGCCAAGGTTGGCAGTCAACAGCTCCAGTCCCCCCCGGCAGCAATCCCCAACTGCTGCCCAAGTTGTTGCCCAGCTTGGCGACACTTTGTGACGCATTGCCACTAAAATTGATAACTCTATTGGCCATTCAGCTAGCGGCCATCAATTGCTCACCTGTTGATTGATTTCGCTGATTGCCAACACGTTTTCCATTTGCATTTCACACACACACATGCACACTCTCGCACACACATGCACACATTTATGGCGGCCAATTATAATTAATTTCCATGCCTCAACGCTCGGGCAACTGCAACTGCAACTCTGCTCTCACCTGCCACCTGTCCATCCGCCCGTTTGCCCGCCTGTCGCATCATCGCAGAATGCGCTGCATTTTGTCAATATGCAAAATGAGAAAAGACAAACAAAAAAACACGAAATGAAATGAAATGAAAAAGAGGAAAACGAAAGTCAATTGCTGAACTGAGTTGTTGACTAACTGACCAACTGACTGACAGCAGCAGCTCTCACAAAATGCCAAACAACGCGCCGTCCGCTTAACTGTTTGCCGTTCAATAAACGACCCAGACCCAGGCCCAGACCCAGACCCAGACCCAGACCCAGACCCAGACCCAGACCCAGACCCAGACCCAGACCTGCTGTTACACACAGGCCGAATGGCAGACCTAGAGACAGGCCCAGAGACAATCTCAGCGACAGGCCCAATGACAGAGACATGCCCAGAGGCGGACCCAGAGATGAGGACAGACCCGGGACAGACTTAAGGCTACAGATGAGCCCAGAGGCAGTTACAGGTTTAGGCCGAAAAGGGAGGAACTCAAAGCCTGGAAGACAGCCTGAAAGCTTAGATGCAGATAAATCTCGAAAGAGATAGATATATAGATATAGATAGATAGATAGATAGATAGATAGATAGATAGATAGATAGATAGATAGATAGATAGATAGATAGATAGATAGATAGAAAGATAAGTAGATCTGTTCAGAATACATCTAATTTTATCTTAAAGAAAATGTAAGTAAAAGAGTATAAGAAAATAGAAATATATAAGAAAATAGAAAATATATGTTCACCAAGCTGAAAGCTCATTAAAGAATTAAATGGGAAACTGAAAAAGAAAGTAAAGCTTAGATAAAAACTCGACAGAAATCGTTTGAAAAAATGTAAATAAAAGACTACAGGTATAAAAGAACACGTGCTATATTTAGATGACAGCAACTTTATGTTTTCGAAAATGCAAGCTCATTAAAGCTTAGATAAAAACTAAGCAGATACTTAAAATGAAAATATAAGAGAATAAATATAAGTGAAAATAAGCTTATTTAATAAAGTATAATCAAATAAAAATCAGCTGTTTTCATATGACAACATATTCTCATATTTAAAAGCTCATAAAGAGCTAAAAAAGTAACTTTGAAGACAACAAAATATGCTTAAATATAATAGGCAAGTAAGGCAGATAACAAACTATATTCATATGACAACAGCTGTATATTCTTAAACTCGAAAGCTCATTAAAAGCTTACATAAAATCGCCAAAGCCTCTGTTTACGGCTAATACGCTTAACTGCCCACCTAACGGCGTGAAGCGCTCTGAAGAACTTTCAATTGCAGTGGAAAGCAAACAGAGTCAGCTGGGAGCAGATGAAGACCTTGTGCGTCAATTCAGATCTGTGCAGTGAATGGAAGATGAGAGTTGAGAGTTGAGTTGAGTGAGGCAGTCTCGACGATTTAGATGACGTCTAAAGGTCGTCGCATTTTGCGTAGATGCGCTGCAATTGCAATTGAACAATTATTTAAATTGTTTTTCTTTTTCTTTTTTTTTATTGTTGATTTCATTATGAAAGTTGCAAAGGCAAAACAAATGCAACAGTTGTTGCCCGTTGCCAGTTGCCTGTTGCTTGTTGCATGTTGCGGGCAATTGAATAAAAGAGAGCGAAAAAAAACCCTTTTCATGTTTGCCACAACATTTGCGGGCAACAACAATTGGCGGCGCTTTGGCTTTGTACTTGTCGTAGTTGTTGCTCGTTGTTGTTGTTGTTGTTGTTGTTGTTGTTGTTGCTTTAGTTGTTTCCTATTAACGATAAAAATCACATGACACGAACTGGTTGGCGATTTGGCCTCGACTGCAGCACCAAAGAGTTGTTGCTTATATTTATTTTTATTTTATTTTATTTTAAGTCTTTTTTGGCGCCGGCGCTAGTAACCCACTTAAATCCTTAACACACACAGACAGACGGAGATTTGCGTTGGCCAATTATGCCACATTAAACGCTCAGCATTAAGCGATGCATGAGGCACGGGGCATTGGGGCATGCTGCATGCTGCATACATTGTACGTGCCTCCATTCAGGCTTGCTGCACATTACGCAACGCCAGCGTCAATTAAATCAGTTTTACTCCAAATATTTTAAAGGCAATGTCAACATAAAGGATGCAACTGTATATGTTTGTATGTGCGTGTGTGTGTGTGTGTGTGTGTGTATTTATGGCTCAATATATTGACAAGGGCTGGCCGCCTTTGGCGCTGGCCACGCCTGATTGAATTTATGTCTGCCCTGCATTGCACTCCAATTGTTGTTTACACAAAACTTTCACAAATTAACCCAAGCCCAAAAAAAACCTGTGAACTAAGAAAAAACAAAAAAAAAAAAAAACAAAAAAAAAAGGGCAGCAGCAGCAGCAGTGAAAAAATGAGCTTGCAACGAGTTGTTGCACCAGCGTTTCGATTAAAATGCTGCACATTTAATTGGAAGCAAACGGGTCGCGCATTCTGGGTGGCCGGCACAGTGGAACTTTTTGGCAATTGTGAAGCTAAAGAATGACGAAGAAAAATGAATTGAAAATTAAATGTAACTTAAGAAGTATAAGAAGTGCGAGAAGTGAAAGAAAAGATAAAAAAATCATAAGATAAATAAAACAGGAGAATAATAATGTGAAATGGAGATGATGAGAAAACAGAACATAAAAGAGGCATGCGTTAAATATGCGATAGCAAAAGGAAATACATGAGAAAAGAAAAGGAAAGTAAAAATAGGAGAGACAGGAAAAGGAAGCAAGGACAAAAAAAATGGCATTAGTAGAGAAAAGATGAAAAGAGTGGTATGTTAAGGAGAGCTATGCTACGCCTCAATAGGCCAATCATTATAGATCAGATATAGATATAGAGGAAGTAAGCAATTGATGAAGAGAATAAACATGATAAATGAAAGGCAATTAAAGATTTGTGAAGAAAATAAAAGCGCATTATAAGAAAAATGTCATTAAAAGAAATTAGAAGAAAAGCTATATACTATACCTCAATAGGGTAATCATTATTATAGATCTATCTGTTTAGGAAGTAAGCACTGCAAAATCAAACGGCAAACCTTCTAAAACAAAAACTTTCTTCTAAAATTATTTTTTTTTTAATTATATAAAAATCGTTTGTTGAATATCTATCACTACTCTAACTAGAAAATATTGTTTTTATGTTTATCCCATCAAAATTGTCATTTCAGCCCACTGTGCGCTGTTTCAAATTGCTGTTGCGGCGATCGGTCAAGTGCAAGTGGTTATTTAAAGAATCGGTTAAAGAGCGTCGCATCGAGTGTCCAATGTTGGCGCCCCCATATGATGGCTTTTTGTCGTTGTCGTTGTCGTTGTTGTTGTTGTTGTTATTTTGGGGAAGAAAGTTGAGCGACAGTTGCAACAGCAGCAGCAACAGTTGCTGCGGCAGCGTTTCATGTGTTGTTAAGTGAAATGAAAAGTGCATAAATAAATCTGCCGCCTCCTGTGGCAAGCGAAGCGGCGCATTCACTGCGCTTGCAACCGATAAGAATCGAAGCTGGCCAAAAAACAAAAACAAAAAATAAGCAGCGCCGCACAAAAGAACTTTCGCTTTCGATTTGGGCAACTTTTGGTTGTTACTTTGCTTATTTTTCTTTCTTTCTTTCTTTCTTTCTTTTTGATTTGTAAGTAAAAGTGCGAGTGCATTATTTAAGCCAAGTTTGGTTATTGAAATGCAACCGGTCGCCCATGTGAAAATAGTCAGACAGATGGACGGCAAGACGAGCAGACAGACTGCCGGTCAGCTAACTGTATGCTGTACGCACACCCATGGCCAGTGTAATAAGTACATGTGAGACAATTTCAGTTTATATGTGGGTGACTGCCGAAGGCAACTGGCAGCATTTAGAGGGTTGTTAATGTAACGTTTAATAGGTAAAAAAAAAAAACTTTAAAAAAATAAAAACTAAGAAGGTGATATATAAGAAAATGTACAATATAAATATACAGACATAGCACACATTACATACATAAAAATACAATATAAATATATACAAATTATAATATAATACGCATATGAATTTAAAAATGAATTAGCATATAAATGTCAACATAAAATTTATATGTGATTTTTAAGCTAAACTAAAGCTTATTAGCTTATATCTATAAATTGTCTATCAACTTGGTTTATAAGTATTTGGAAATTTTTATTTGCTCTATTCCTAAATTTATTATTTTTCCAATATAAATATATATTCAAATATTAAAAACAAATACATACTAAATATTTTTTTTATATTTTTAATTCTTATAAAATATAAAAATTACACATATAATATATGCTTATAAATTTTTGTACAAATTTGTATATATCTAATTACCCTTTTTAAAATATTTATTCATTTATTAAATATTTCCAAATATAAAATAATATAACTAACTATTTTCCACATTTTGTTCTTGCTTTTTTATATTTATAAGTTTTACATCTATTTGCAAATTATGATAAATTTTTGATTACTTCTTTTTAAGGCTTATGAGAAGGGAACAACAATCATTTTAGTCCAGCCTACTACTAATTACTAAACCTTCTACTATTTAACATACTACATTGTCTCTTCCTTTATCCCATCGATGCATATATTTACAGTCATAAGTATATATTAAGTTCTTCTTCCTTCTATCTACAAAATTTTCTTTGACTCCTTTCTCTATATACCCATTTCATTATACCCAATGCTTACCTACATGCTGTTTGATATTATCATTTAACTAAGCTGCTCTCACTCCTTCACACTTTCTCGCTCGGCTACGCCTGTCGCCCACTGTGCCTATTTGTGTGCCCCAGCCTGTACTTACATGTACTTAACAGCAATTATGCTCAGTTTAATGAGCCGCTGAAGTTGCCTGTCATGCTGCCAGACTGACTCTGATGGATGAGATTGCATAAGCAGCAAGGCACACGGCAACATTGTCAACAGCAGCCCCAACTCCTGATGTCCCACAGCCGCCGCCCCACTGCTGCTGCCCCACTGCCCCTTCCCGCTACACAATCACGATCGCTTTCACTGTGTAGAATCGTTTAGAAGTGCAGCCGGAATGATATTTGCTTGTTAAGTTGATGCGGCGCAACGAGTGATAGTAAAAGTGATAGTCGTTTTTTCAATACCAGATTATTATGGCTTAAATATTTTACGACTTATATAACCACACATGCACACACACACGCACAGTCGCACACGTCAAAGCAATTAAGCTACCAAAAACACACACACACACACACACACAGACAGAGAGCCACGCACATCGGGGCACTTTTCTAATTAATTTCGAAATAAAAAAAATCTCAATAAAATTTCATTTTCATTGACAGCCGCTTTTCAACTGCACTTTGCCAGATGAGGCGGGCCAGCAACAACAACTAAGACAACAACAACAACAACTTTGGTACACTTAATTGACAAGTGTGAAACTTTCGATTTCTATACACCCATTGACACAGAAATATGCCCAAGTCGAGGAGGCTCATGCCTTGATTTGTTATGTCTAAATGTCACAATTTTCCAAGACGGGGGCGTGGCTACTTGCAACTAGGTGTGCTGCCTGCCTGCCTGCCTGTCTGCCTGTCTGTCTGCCTTGCCTGCCTTGCCTGACTGCCTCTGCAATCTGTTATCGACTCGTCTGATGGCTTCAGCTGATAATTATTTGATATGCCTGAGAAGCCGAGTGTTAAACTGGCAGCAAAAAAACGCTCAAATTAAATGATTAACTAACATTTGCCTGATCCAGTCGAGTGGCATATTCGCTTCTTTATTTGCTTTGGCTGCCGGAGGAACGTGCCAAATAGGTGAAATTTCTGACTATAAAACATCTCTCTCTATCTCTCTCCTTCTTTCTCTCGTGCTCAAGTGTAGCTCTGTGGCGATTTGATGCCACTACAAACTACATATACTATATATATAAACAGCTCAATATGTTTCAATTATTGCCGGCGGCGATCGTATGAAAAAATCTGTTTTTTTTTCAACAAAAAGGAAAGTTGTCATATATCTCAATTGAACAGCTTAATTGTGAAGCGAGGCTGCTTTTCGAGACTTTGAGTGTGGCTTCATTAAATATGAAGAACTATGAGAAATCTGTTAGAGAGTTGAGCGAGGGGATGATAGATAGTTGGACTGGTTACAGGTAGAGAGTGATAGCGTGAGATGGAGATAAAGGTAGTTATTAGCTATGTAGTGGAGGTTGTTTAAATAATGCTAAAGGTGACTGTTTAATGGCAGCTAATAACTATGTAGCTGCAGTTGAGCTTGCTCTAACTATTTTCGATTTGTATATCTATTCTATCTCGTATAATTTTACTGCATTTTGAGTATTATAGTATTTACATATATACTCGTACATTGTCTTTCGCTGCTTTTAAATATGTTTATGCAGGAATATTTGGCATCTGTTTAGTTATTGGAGAGCGATGCTCTCTCTCTATCTCTCCCTTTGCTGTTGTATGCCATAGGGTAAACATCTATAGTGGAGACTATCTTCACTCATTACTATTCTCTCTCTCTCTCTCTCTTTGCTAAATTCTGATTACAGCTTAGTCGAGCTGAAGTCCAAAGGCGAACAAGCAGTCGATAGCGAAGTCTACTACTGATAGAAACGGGACTAATAATAATCAACAAATACAGATCTGTAAAATGTACTAAGCTAATATAAAATTTACATAACATATATTTATTATTTATTATTTATTATTTATTATTTATTATTTATTATTTATTATTTATTATTTATTATTTATTATTTATTATTTATTATTTATTATTTATTATTTATTATTTATTATTTATTATTTATTATTTATTATTTATTATTTATTATTTATTATTTATTATTTATTATTTATTATTTATTATTTATTATTTATTATTTATTATTTATTATTTATTATTTATTATTTATTATTTATTATTTATTATTTATTATTTATTATTTATTATTTATTATTTATTATTTATTATTTATTATTTATTATTTATTATTTATTATTTATTATTTATTATTTATTATTTATTATTTATTATTTATTATTTATTATTTATTATTTATTATTTATTATTTATTATTTATTATTTATTATTAATTATTTAATTTTTATTATTTATTATTTATTATATTCCTTATTTATAATATTTATTATTCATGGTATTATACATATATCATTAGCATTATAGTTATTATTTATACTTATTTTATTTACTAATGAAAATAAGACTTTTCCTCAACAACTGAATTTTTGTATATTCTTGTCTAGAATTATTTCAGGTAGATTTTTGTTTGAGTAAGCCAGCTTACTTTTAGTTTATTCCAATTGTATATGAGACCCACGCCACATACAGAACTACTTTATATATATATCTATCAATTTATCCTTTCTTTCCCATATATGTATATTTCTTCATTATTCAGAATTTCATATCTCAAAAAAATAATAATAATATAATATCCGGGTATCATTAAAAGACACGCGATTAAAAGCTTGTCAGCTATCTCATCAGCTACCTTAGAATAAGTATTTCAATTCAACAAAAAAAAGCTTTTTGTTAGTTCTGAACTTCACAAGCGAAGCCAAAGCAGCTTGCGAATGCGCTCAAGGATTGATTTCCCAGAAATGCGATTCTCATCTCGTTTATATATTTTCAGCTCTTGACAACCCATAATTAAAAATCAATTTGGCGCGCTTAGAAGCGGCTCATGTCAGTTGCTAGCAAACATACAAAGCGTGTATTATGCAAGAGCCGACAGGCAACAAAGTCTATCTATACAAAAATATATATATATATATTTATATGTATGAATAAAAAAGAAGTGTCTTAGATGAGAGCTGCTTGACTTGAAAATACCCTTAGCTGTGAGTCTAACTGCTAGTTAAATACATACATAAAGATAGTTATATTGGCGGCAAAGCTAAAGGTGGAAAGGTATATCATGGTAGAAGAAACATATGAAATATAAGACCTCTAGGTTTTATAATCTACAAGTTATATTTAAATTTTAAATATCGATGTTTATGTTTTTATATGTTTAAGTTAAATCTTTTAAAAATTGTTCTACATACTAGATTATATATTGCGAACTTTAAGTCCATAGCTTTTGTCGGTATCGAGATTGAGCTGACAATCGACTCAGTTCATCCAGATCAAAAGCTATCTGCTGTCAGCCACACCCTCCTGCCCTCAACTACTACCCCAAGTCAAACTACAAATACATTATACCCAGCCTACCCCATTTTCATGGGTATGCCAAAATAATAATAATAAAGTTTGTTGCCTAAGTCTTTTGTTTTTGTCAAAGGTGCAGGCAACATAGCCAGCAGTCGCATCAACGTGAGCTCAACATATCAACACAAATATCTAAAAACAAACACATATAACTATATATATATATAAATACATTTATGTATATATGTATTTGTATAGGTAGGCTGTCGGTTATGCGGAGTTCACGCTATGTCAAGCATGATTTTGTTGTTGCTTCGGGGCTGAGTGGTTAAGTGTAGCTGCCGTCGCCTTCCCAGCTGCCATAGAAACTCATTAATGAGCGCACAAACTGGCATTTGACAGATTTTTTAATTAAACCATACAAATTGCAATTTTTCATGGCTTTTGCGCTTTTTTATCTTTCCCTCTCTCTATCTCTCTCTCTCTTCGTAAATAAACTGAAATGGCAAATGCGAGCACGCAGCTGCCCTATTTAACCCTAAAAATGTTATGCTAACCGAAAATGTTATTCATTTTATGCTTAATTAATCTTTAATATGCAAACACATTCGCCAGAGATCGTGAAAAGCTTTCAGGCAGTCGTTTAAGTTATGTCTTTATTTAAATGAGCTTTCCTATGCTCTCTAAATGTTATTTAGTTTTCTGTCTAATTAATGTTAAGTTACTAATCAAAGTAAATGCTGAAAAAAGATTTTCAAAGCTTTTATATAATAAATTGTTTTGATTTTGATTTTTGTTTAATTCCTCGTGACCTAAATAAATATTATAATGTTCGGATAGTACAGTAAAAATTAAGCAAGCTTTAACTAGGAAATCCTAAAAGCTTTTAAAAACTTTCAACCAATGCAAATCGAGTGCATTCAAAGCTTAAAATATCCTTTTTATAATTGTATATAGTTGTCTTCTTGCATAATTGCACTTTATGTTTGCTTCAAGTTTAAAGCTCTACAAATCATGAACAATTATCAAACTCTCTGCTCCATCAAATACGTATAATTAAATCTCTGCTCTCCACTTTTAAAACTGCTTTTTGCCTGTACAAATAATAATTTAACTCAATTTTCTTTCCACTCGTAATCGATAAAAGCTCTTTTTATCGATTGCTTAATACTACAGAAAAAAAAATTTACATACGCACTTAGCTAATGAATTACGCTATGTTTACATAATCATCATCATTATGAACACTATAATTATCATTATCATCATGAGTTGCAGGCAGGCTGCTGCCAGTGTTGCTCCTTTCACTTTCTGCACAGCGAGTGCCTAATTATTCCTAGCCGCCTACACAGCAACCTCCCTCTCCTCTTCCCAGCTCCCCCTTCCCACTTCATCTACTCCCCATCTACTCCTGCATTGTCCGTAGCTGAGATTTCGCACATAATTAAATTGCGCAAAAATTTACATGAAATTAATCGTTTTATTGTTGTGTCGCGCTGGCATGTGCCATGCGGAAGCATCGCCCTACCAAAAATGGAAACAAAAAAGCCGTAGAAAAACAGTAGCCGATGTCCAATCCCAGCAGCAGTCCAAGCAGCTCCACAAAAAGCAGCCGCCACACGCAAGATTTATGCGCCAGCCCGTGAAGGCAACAATTATTGAGGCATTTGCCAAAAGACAAAAGCAAAGGCAAAGGCATTTAATTCATTAGATTTCTTGATTTCGGCTCATTTCACTTTCGCAAAACGCAATTACATCACGTCGATGATGCGAAATGAATAGAAATATATGCCAGAATTAGAAATGTGGAAAAGCATAGTGAAGATTCTTTAAAGTGGGTTCAGTCAGCCAAAAATTATAAATTAAAATTAATGTTAAGGAACTCTAGCCTTATCTAGAATATCTTATTCCTAAGCAAACCCTCTACCCTTAGGAACTCTACCCTTAGCTGGAATATCTCAATCGTAAGCATAATCTTTTATATATAGATATCAAATATATTTTCTCTATATATATAGGCTAACTTATTCTTCATTTATATTTATATATAGTATACATATATTTTGAAAATAAATTTTAAGGAACTCTACCCTATATATGTATATACTTATATCTAATACGGTGTATAGGAATAAAAAGATAATCTTTGATACATAGATATCAAATACTAATTTATAAACATAGTATATATTATTGAAATAAATTCTAAAGAAATAAATTGCAGCCTGAGCTGTATCAAAGAAATATTTAAATATAGTATATATACAAAAAAGACATCTCCAACTTCCAGGGTATTTCCAGCTGCCATTTCACATCACCAAACATCTCTTCAACAATTTTATTCGTATTTGTAAAACTTACCCACTTATTTGAGCTCTCATCTTCCTTCCTCGATCTAACATCAATATTCAGCAACTCAGCTCAGCTATGTCTTTTTCACTATTTTTTCTCCATTCGGTTTTTTTTCTGGTTGAAAATTTGTGTAAATTATGTATTTGTGCACTTTTGATTTCATTTAAACGAAGTTTCCTGATGGCCCCCAGCGCATGTCAAATATCAAAACCAAATCGCGTCGGCCAACCACTTGCGCAACACCACATCCACCACATCCACCACATCCACCACATCCACTAAATCCACTACATCCACATCCACCATTCACGTAGCATCCAAAATATCACTGCCATATGCGGTGGGCGTGCTCCGTTAATGCCGCTGCCGCTGCTGCATTGGATGCTGCGCCCCCTCCTGGAATTAACATAATCGTGCTCAGCCTCTGCCTCCACCCTGCCCAGACCCCCCTTCGCCTGGCCAGAGCAAAGTGTTGAGAGCTGGCGATGGCTGTCAAGTGGTGGCTGCTGGGCATGCGAGATGAGGATGTGAGCTGACGTTGGCAATGGGCGGGGGGAAGCAGCAGGCAGGAGACGGAAGCCAGGAGGCAAAATTGTGCCCGTGCAAACGTTTAGCACTTTTGCCCCACTGTTGCAATCGTAATTTGTAGGCTGCTTTTGACTTTTCAAGTGTTGTCTTTCGTTTGTTTTTTGTTAAAATAAAGTTTTTAATTTTATGAAAATATGCTTTAAAATTTTACTTTTGTTTTCTTTTAGCACGTGTGTGTGTATATATATATGTGTGTATGTGTATTTTTAGCTATATGTATATATATAATATATATGTATATGCGTGTGTAAATCTCTTGAAGCATTTCCACATCAGTTGTTGTTTTTGTTTTATGTTTTCTTTTTATATTTTGTTGTTTTCTTTTTATCATTAAGTTACGCTTAGACAAAATTTTTACGTATTCTAACCTAAATGTATACCATTTCTTTTGTTTAGCATTTATTAATAATAATATTTTGTTTATATAATTCTTGCTTGTTTTGTTTTGTAAATTTTAAACTAGTTGCTATAAAAATGTTCAACAGCAAAATTATATGCATTGCATTTTGTTTTTGAAAGGTGGCCCAAAACACAAAACGCACATAAATTCTATTATTTTTTCTTTTTTGTTTTTTAAAAAATTTCATAAAAATGTTGTTTTAATAAAAATCTAACTGTTCGCTTTTGAAAACAAATGTCGCAAAAAACGTAAAATATTTGTTTAAAAATTTACAATTACAAAGCACAGACACAAAAAATGTTTGTTGTTGTTGTTGTGGTTTTTGTTAATTTAAATAATTTCTCGACAATGCACAGATTAATAATTTCTTCTTTTTTTTAAAGCTATATAACAATTCAATTTCTGATCTTAAGCGATCCTCAAAATGTTTTCATCTTTCATTCGTTTTCTTTCATCTTCTTTTTTTTTTTTTTTTGGTTTCTACAACAACATTTAACAGCTATGAAATAAATTATGAATAGGCAGCCAATCGGGGGACTTGACTCGAATATGGATCGTTTACAATTGTTGATGCTTAGGCTGAAGACCCTCAGTGCTGTTGTTGCTCATATTATTATTATTATCATTATAATTATTATTATTAACTATACATTTGGAGTTGATTTCTATAACAAATATGTTTAAAAGCCGACAGAGAGAGAGAGAGGGTGAGGGAGAGGGCCAGGGAAAGAGAGAGAACCTATTTTAAAAACTGTTGAAGCCTACACATTGCACGTAACTCTGTCTGTTTGTTTATGTTGCAGCTGTTGTTGTTGTTTTGTTGTTTGGTTGTTGTTGTTGTAGTTGTGGTTCACTCATACAACACATCACATATTTTACAGTTTAATAATACTTTCTTACACATAATTTTGTTATTAGTTAATTCATATTTTCAGTTTGTTGCTATTGCTGCTGTATTGTTGCTGTTGTTGTTCTACTTCTTCCTTATCTTGTTCCCCGTCAATGTGTTGTGGTTGCGGTTGTTGTTGTTGTGGTTTTAGCTGCTATTAGTTGCTGCTGTTGCTCATGCTGCTGCTGCTGATTATTATTTTGATGTTGATTGACTGATTGACTCCTTATGACAAAAACGGATTTGTAGCGGCTGCCTCCGGTTTTATCCACGGCATGTTGTTGTTTTGCTGCAAGAATTCAATTCGAAATATTAGTTTAAATAAATCACACTCGTTGGAGCTAAATTAAAGCAAAACTATCTACATGCAGTTGCTAGCAGGCTACGTTCGATTAATGTTAGCTGGTTAGTTTAGTGTAGTTTTAGTTTAGGTTTTTGTTTCGCCAACTAGTGGGCATTTTGTGGCTTTAGTTGCTAGTATTATTTGGATAGCAGAGCATGCACATTCGAAAAAAACATTTTACCCATTTGCATTGTATTTATTGCATATTATTGCATTATTGTTTGTGTTTTATTTAAGCGTCCAAGCCTCCATTGTTGGCTACAATTAGAAAATATTATGATCAACTGTGTTTTTTTTCTTCTGTTTTTCTTTAGCAGTTTAGCAGCTGCTTGTTAACAATGATTACTTAAGTAGTTTAGGCGTACTTTTAAGAGAGAGAGAGAGAGAGAGAGAGAGAGAGAGAGCGGTAAACAGGGAATGAAACTGTAGAGAAACTGTACTAGAAATGTTTCCAAATTTGAGAGTTTGAAGTTGGAAATAAGTTAATACTTAAAGTTTTAGAATAGAAATTTTTAAAGAAATGGAAGAAAGTAATTCTATATGAATTTAGAATTGATCTGGAGTTTAAAGCAGGACAAAGAGATATTTCTCAAAAAACTTTTAGGTTTTTAGAAAATTATATATATATAAATTATAATATATTTATATTATATAAATTAAATATAAACTTTTGGCAATTGAAAAGATGCATTTAAAAGAAATTTGTAGTCGATTTGTAGATAGATTCAAACTAGATTCTATCAAAAGTCAAACCGATTTAAAGCTTAGCTATGAACATTAAAAGTCTTAAGACATCAATAGAGATGTAAAGAGAGAAAAATTAGACAGAAGTTGGTCTGCTCTCAAAGACCTATGGTAAAAATTTTGAAGTGAACAGATAATTAATTCAGTTTCAGTCCCTGCGGCGCAGTTAAGACATTCTCTAGCATTTGTTTAAGGAAATCATACATAAAAGAAATAACAAAAATAAATAAAAAACAAATCATAAACACACAACAAACTAAATAAAACTCAAGCAAAGCAACAACAAATCGCAAATCTGTTTCTGTTTCTGGCAATATCAAGTAGCAGCAATAAGGACAACTGCAGAGCGACGAGCAACAGGATAAGGGCAACAAGTCTCCGTCCAACTCACTTCCAATTTGCAATAGGTGCCGCCAATGGCTGGACTTGGGTTGCCATAGATGCCGCTAGGGGGCGCCATGTTGCTGCTGTCATAGCTCAATGGTGAAATGCTCACGCCCGGCGTATCGGCCAACGAATCGGATAGGGCGCTGCTGTAGCTATGCGTATACGGAGAATAGCCAGGCGTGTTGTAGCTACTGCCTCCATACTGCACCGAGGGCGATGGGGCCGAGGGGCTGGGGAAATATGAATGCTGCTGCGTTGGCGATTCGCCCAAGATATCCATGTTGCGTATGTTGTCAATGCCGGGACTGATGTAGCCATAGCTATGGTTATAGAAATTCTTGTTGCCGCTCTGTGGATTGTTGTTGTTGTTGTTGATGATGTTGTTGTTGGTATTGTAAAACTGCTGCTGCTGTGGACGGGACAGGGTAGGGGGTTTATTGAAGGCACCTAGCAGCTGAAACTCATCCATTAGCTGCAAGCTAGTCGGACGCATCGGCTTTAGAGGATCGGGCTATGATTCGATGCGGTTCGATTTGGATTTGAATTGTTGCATGCAACAGTTGCTCAAAGTGTCAAAGCAAATTAAGTATACATTTAAGAGGAAACAAAATGCAATGAAGAGAAAGAGAGGAAACGATAATAGTAGAAAAGTAAAGTAAAAGAATTACCCATAAGAAATGATTAGACTAATCGCAGAAAGTCTCAAACAATATATAATATATATGACAACCAAATAAACCGAAGCACGCACACACACACTTTAGCGCCCACTCACCTGAGAGGCTGCGCTGACGCCACCGGTGACCGGCGCCCACGGGTCCTGATTCATATTGACGGGAAAGGGCGGCTGTTGTTTCAATTGATTGATGGACGGCACCTAATTTGATCAACAAGAACAATAATTAGATACAAGTTAATTGAATATTTCCATTAGTAGTTACGGCTGGCTGTTGCTGCTGGAATAGATTCGTTTTGGGTGGCATCACATTGTCCGCGAATGGATTGTAGGCGGGCGCCAGTCCTGACTGCGTCTGCGGCGTATTTGGCTTAATTAGATTATCCAAATTGACCAGCGCTGAATTTTCGCCAAGGAATGCAAGCGGATCACGATAGGGCTTCTTTGTGGTGGCACCTGTTGATGGATGCACTGAGCCGCTGTTGTTGCCATAGTTTGTCGAAAGCGGATCCATATCGTCCAGCAGCGAAGCTGTCGAGCAATTAAACCTGGTTAGCCATTGAGTTGATTTTGAATTAGGTTAACTTACCATTGTTGTTATTGGAGGCATTAGAATTGTTCTGTTCGGCACTTTTATTGCGATTGGTTATCAAATCGAACTCATCAAAGTCGGGTGATTGTTTCTGCAAGACAAGAGAGGGGGCGATTAGCTTGAAGCGTTTATTATTCCCCGATAGATGCTTACCTTAATGGCGCCTGTTTGCATTGCCTTCCAGGGATCATCCAAAGTAGCTGCACTGGGCTGCGCTGCTGCCCAGGGATCTGCTGAAGCAGCTGGCGCTGCAGCTGCCGCTGGCTGTGCTTCGCTAAGCCAAGGATCCGCAGAGCTACCATTGCTAGCCGCATGTGTTGTAGGTGGAGCAGCCGCCAATCCGGGACTGACTGCTGTTTTCGTCAACCACGCGTCCACAGGCGCTGGCGCAGCTATGCGACCATTTTGATTGGCATTGCCGTTCGTTTGTAGCCAGCCCTCGTTGGAGGAGCCCGACGCCACGGATGGTGACTGTGTGCGCAGGCCCCAGGCATCGCCAGGTCCGCCCAAGGCTTGAGGTGGCGCTTGTGCACCCGCTCCCAACGGCACTCCTGCACTCATAATCGTACGTGGCGCAGCCGCAGGATGCCACGGATCGACGTGGGGCGAGGCGGCAGCACCTGCCCAAGGATCTGACAGTTGACTAGCTGCACGGCTCGAGGGCGCAGCCCAGGGATCCACAACAGCAGCAGCGCCGCCAGCAGCGCCCAGTGGTGGACTTGAAATGCTTGTCGCGCCCAGCGAGATGTCCAGCAAATCCAGCAAATGGCTCTGTTGCTCCTCCTTCTTGGGCGCCGGTATGGGTCGTCCACTTGAATCTCTGCTAAAGCAGGAATAATATTACTAAATGGAATATAGTATATATGCAATAATACTCACTTGAAGTCCTGCTCGCTCTGGCTGAGCGCTAACTGCAGACGCACATCGTCGCTTCGCCGCTTGGCCTCCTCCTGCTCGGCTTCCTCCCGCGACATGGCCATCGCCAGCTGCAACTGCAGCTCCTCCTCGCCAGCTGTCTGTGGGCGCACCATTTCCAGCTCGGAGGCGTTTTTGGGCGGCTCCTCTTGCCAGCCCGGCGGCATGTCACGCTGTGAGGGACCATCAATGTAGCCATCGCTGCCAAAGCCACTCGGATGCAGAGCAAAACGTTCTTTGGCTTTCAACGCCTTCACACGCTCGTTCTTGAGCCGCTCGTCGTCCTTGAGCAGATTAACCAGCTGTTTGGCCTTCTCGCGCACATGCGTACCCTGATCCTTGCCCTCCTCAAAGTAGACAAACTCACGCAACGTTTGTATGGCAAATATATTCTCCTTGCACTGCTGGGCGACTTTCTCGGTGCCCGTCTTAATCAGATACTCGAGCAGTATGAGCGCCTTGTAGACATGGCGCCAATTCTTGCCATGATCATTCAAACGTTTCCATATCATTTGCATTATCTCCGAAAAGGCCACAACATTGTACGTCAAATCGGCTATCTCGGCCATAATCGTGGCCGATGGCCCCCATGGATCATTGGAAGTTGCCTCGCGCACTTTGACCTGACAATAGGAGAAAGGTATTTGTGAGTAATTTGGATTATCTTAAAGGTATTTCAATTTGACTTACCTGTGCATCGGAATAGTTGTGCGCGAGATTTTTGATGTTTCTGCGTAGTCCGGCGACATTGACCTGCATATCGTCTTTTTGTTTTCTCACTGTGTGACGAAAAGAGTGAAGAGGCGTATTAACATGGCTAGAACTGAATACAATTCTCTGCGTCTACAGTTTATGTTTGTACTAATACTCTAGATCTGCTAAACCTTTCTCATTAAATTTCGCTTTCAAATCAAATTTATGTTTTGCTCGAATTTTGTATCTATACATTTAAATGCTACCAAAAACAAAATGAATTCTGTGTTGAAATGAATGTCACATTACAATATATATATAAAGGTATAAATACTATATACATATATATATTTATATGAATATGCAATCAATACAAACAGATAAAAACAAACATTTCCAAATATATCGCACAGGGGCGCATCCGATCTTTGAGACTATAAAATTTTGTTTTTATAAACTATTACATATATAATTAAATAAGGTGGGCGTGTATCTATGTGTATGTGTGTGTGTGTGTGTGTGTGTTTTGTTTCAAAACTCAAAAACAAATGCGTGTAGTTTATACATTTTTTAGAAAAACAATCAAAATTCTTAACTACTGTTCAACTAAAAGCTCTGCTTAAAGCTGCTAGTTTAATCTGCTTTAAGCTTCAGTCAACTCTTATACCCATGTTCACATTTATAGTGTCATGTATCAAAATAAAAATGTTAATATACAATATATATTAAAAATCATAGGCGGTGTATTTTAAGTAAAAGTTTATGCAAAGAAAACATTAAGACTTACTTTTCGGTTTGTTTTTGTTTTTTGTTTCTTTGCGATTGACTTATACAAGTAGTTTTGATTTTGATTTTTGCTTTCTCTATATTCTATATATAGAAGGTGTTTTTTTTTTAATTGCTTGAATTTTTCTTTAGCTTTTTTGTTTTGCTGTTTTAAGTGCTCCAAAGCAAGCTAAGTATGAGATACAAGATAATACAGTCAAAATACGTAGTATAAGAGTACATAGAGAGATATTTATATATATTTGTATGTATATATAGAGTTAGAAGTGTTGTGCAGTATTAAGGCACAATTAAAACAATAAGTGCAACTAAATCATGAAACTTTTAAGAAATCATATAAGAAAAGTTAACTAAATAGTGCTCGAGGTGTAGGTCCAAGTTCAAGTCGAGAATAGACCCAGAACACCCTAGGGTACTTGTAATTCAATTTGCATACAAAAAATAAATAGATAAAAATAAACAAACTAGCAAAAACTAATAAAAACCCAGCGAACAAAGTCGAGAGCGAAATGCTCTTGGCGAACAGCGCAAACAGACAAAAGCTGAGTGTTATACAGGTTAGTTGTATAAGAGAAAATATAAGACTTGTGCTAATTAAACTCATGGAACTGGTAGACGCTGTAGATCTGGACAATATACCCTTTCCTGTCTGCTCAGAAGCCACAAAAATGCAGCAGACAGTGAGAATGGGAAAGGGTATTTGCTATAAATAGCAAAAGTTTGGAATAAGGAAAATTGCAGCTAAGCTGCATTATGCAAACCAAAATAAGAATAGGAAAATAATAATTATAACGGTTTTTTATCGCTGACAGAAAATTGAAAAATAAAATCGAAGACAGCAGGTATATATGCTGCTTGACCTTCAGCTGCTAATCAATGTGAATTTCACTTGTGCTAATGCAATTAAATAAAATTTCTTATTTCTTTAAATGATTTGTAAACAAAACTTTTTGCAAATGTTCTTGAGATGTTTTAGAGCAGCAAATAAACAAATAAAGTTAATACACACTTCACGTCAGAGATCTAGACGAGTTTACGACGTTGCTGATAAGATATCAGCACGTATTAAGAGTTTATTCTATTTGATGTCAGTCAGAGACAGAGATAGAGCCAGAGGCAGGTAAGCAATTAGCACACAGATGTTTCGACATCACGAGAATCGAGAACGAGTTGGAATGCGTAGTTGCCGTTGAAGTGTGAGTGAGTAACGCACTTGACACATATTGGAGCCGGCTTTAAAAGAAACTTCGTGCAGATTTCGAACTCGAAAAGAGCACAAGAGTTCGAAACTAGTGGAACGGGTCTACCTATGTGTATGTGTGTGAGTATGTTTTTGTGAATGCTGCGAGATTCATTGACCGCTGCTCAGTTGTAATAATGGGCCGTGCGTGCAGATCAGACAGTGTGTGTGAGTGAGAGAGAGAGAGAGAGAGGTGGACTGAGAGTGTAACTAAAATGCGGGCCGGTGGTTAACGGTTTGTTTGTTTTGTTTTGTTTCCTCTGTCACTCTCTCGCTCTCTGCGCGCTGCAGCAGAAATAGTCGTAAAAAGCAACACGAATAATTCAATTAAATGTCGCACAAGAAACAAAAAAAAAACCCAAAAACCAAGCAAATTTAGTCAAAGGAATTGAAAATGAGGGGGAGGTGCATTGGCCTGAACTTGAGCAGCCGAGTGCCAGACACCAAGAAGCCATTAGCGCGAAAGAGAGAAAGGGAACGCGGCGAATTCGTGGGGTGGTTGTTACGACGCGAACTTTCTTTGTTGTGACGCTTTATTTTTGCACTTGACTTTTACAGTGACGACGACGACGGCGACGTTTTTATTGCCAAAAATATATTGGGGTGTGTGTGTGTGTGTGTGTAGATATAAACTGAACAGCTTGCGACCAGAGAAGCCTTGAATTTAACGTCAAGTTCAATGAACGGCTGGCTAAAAAACAATTCGCGCAACGGAAGCGCAGCAGCAGCAACAGCACAGCGGGCGAGAGCTTTGCTGAGATCGAGATCACAAGCGAGACTGAGCAGGCGAATGAGTGCGTGATGCGAATTGATACGAATGTGATTTAAATGGCGACCAGCAACAAGCAACAACAAGCACACACTCGAGCACACACATTAGAGAAAATATTCCGTGCTGTTTGTTTGTGCTGTGTTGTCTAATGCCATTATGAACCCCTTTGTTTGCGGCTTGTCCGTTTTATCGTTTAGCGCAACGTTGCGAATGTGTGGAATCGATAATGGATGGGGGTATGTGTGGCCGAAGGTCAGTCAGCATTTGCATGGCGCAGCCCACTGTGCAGCAGTGTTGCCCTTTTGGCCTATTTAAGGCTAGCTCTAGCTTATTTAAAAACGGAAATGCATCATAAATTATGGCTTTAAGTCTAGCCTTTTTGAATACACTTGGCTTTTTATATTCTACATATAGTTTTAGGTATTTTTTAAGGCACATCGAATTTTTTCATAATTTTGTGTTTTTTTTTTTTTTTATCAAATAGGAGCATTACAATGCAAACTTAGCAAATTATCTATGAATATTAAAAAAAGAAAATTGAAATCAACAAAAAAGTCTACAAATGTACATCAAATCTGCAAAAATGTTTGAAAATCACGATTCATTTTCTTGCTTGTCTTTCCCGCTAGATCTAGCTTTTTGTGCTCTCTAAAAATGGCAACACTGCTGTGCAGATCTCTGATCGTACACTCGCTCTCTGCCTCTCCCACTCTCTCTCTCTTTTCTAATGCTGCATTTGGTGCATGCGGGCGTTCTATGTGGGGCGTATGCATTGTGTATCTGTGTGTGTGTGAGTGTGCCTCTATGTGCGTGTGCATGTGTGTGTAACTCTGTGATAACAAATCGAAAACGAAAATAAAGATTAGATTTCATAACTACATAGGTGTGTGTGTGTGAATTTGTTATTTATATTTCTAACTGGTATGCATCGACACTTGATATAGAAAGACACCTTCATTCATTAGTCACTTCTATTGCGGCGAAATGGGCAACATAAACCAGTTCCAGCTATGACTAAGCGGCGAGGCGGCGGCGAAACGAGCCGGCGAAAATACACAGTAACAACTGTTATCAACAAAAATAAATATACTATATATAAATGAATAATAAAAATCAGAGCTACAACTACGAAAACTATTAAGAAGCGCGCACAGTTATTATTATTTCCTTAGTGCACAACGAAAATAACAACTTCCGTTAAGTGAAGCACACATTTGTGACGTATGTACATACACGTACACACATACTTATGTACATATACATATATGTACAATATGCTCGCCTTGTTTACAGTATTCGCTGCCAATAATAAAATATATGTATATAAAAAAAAAAAACAAATTCAAATAAAATACAAACACAAAGAAGCAAACTAAAGAGAAATGCTCGCCCCAAACGCTGCCCACGTCCGCTTACCTGCTGCAATACTTCTTCTCTCCGCTCTGTGCGTTGCGTTTGCTGCAGTTAGCTAGTCCGTGTTTGTTGTGTGAGTGTGTGTGTGTGTCGTGTGTCTGTGTAGGTGTGTGTATATGGTGTTTAGTGTATAGTGTTTCTATATGTGAGTGTGTGTATGTCTGTGTGTGGGGCTCCAAGAAACAACGACAACTACTCCTCCCAGCTAGTTTGATATATTTTTACGACTTTCTTTTTGTATGCCCGACACAGTCACAAGACGATGACAACAGACGGCGACGTCAACAAAATTGCAATGGAAACCAATTAGATGCAGTTGTAGTGTACGCGTTATTTACACAATTCTTTTGCACAAAACACAAAATTGTTAGCCAAATATAATATGAAACAGAGCAATGGATTTTCTTGTTTTGTATGGCTTTTGCGATTGCTTTCTTTTTCTGCTGCTGTTTTGCTCCGTCTCCTATCGCTGACGATGGTATAACTAAAGAAAAGAAGTTAAGCGATATATCGATATAATAGTGAAGGTGCAACAGCGTGTGCACAGCTATCGATGGCGAGACACGACTGTCGATTAAAAAGGCTAAAGTTTAAAATTTTTAATTTGTATTAAAAAATAGCTAAAATTTAAAGAAAAATATAAAAATTGAAAAATATCTATATGTTATTATTATTATTTTTTTTATAATTTTATTAAATTAAATTACTATTATTTAATTGAAGCAGCTACTGCAAGTCATGGTCATGAACATCGATAGTAAAGTATCTAATAATATTTAACATGGTTATGTTATTGGTAAGCCGCCATAAAATGTTAGTGCATGAATGCTGTTAATTAACAGCACTAATGTTATTTGCTATCGATTTTTGTAAAGAGCGCTAACATGTGAGAAAATTTAAAAATTAAAAATTTGAAACTTGAACAAATTTAAAGTTTGTTTGTTGAAGTCTGCAATGCAATTGTGAAACACATTATTCTTTTTATTTACGACTTTATTTAGAATACCATTTTCATTTTCGTTTATATAATTACGCGCTACAAACTAAATTCATTTGTTAACCAACTGATAACAATATATAATTTCATTCTGTGTTTTTATGTGCGTTGCTACTGCTGTGTGTGTTTGTGAGTGTATATGTTTATTTGTGTGTGTGGTTTGTTCGTTTTTCTTTTCTTTTTAGCAATAACTTTTCTCTTATTTATTTTATTTTTATTTTTATTTTTGCTGTTTTTCTGTATGTGTTTTTTTGTTGTTGTTGTTGTTGTTTAACTCTAAGTACCTACTTGTAAAACTTTTCAACGTATGTATATGGTGTATACAGTTATTTAAATATTTATATTCGCTCTTCTCCTCCTCCTGCTCCTCCTGCTCCTACTGGCCAGACAAGCTGCACCCACCCCCCACATTTATGTGCCCCACCCGCCCAGCAATCAACTTATAACTTAAAGCCGGTCCAAAGTTTCGTTCGTTTTTTGCATCTGTTCGTGTCCTTATCCGCTTGAAAATTGTTCACTGCTTTTCTTTTTTCTTTACTCTTTTTTTGTAACTTTCTCTTTGCTTTGATATTATTTGTTCGATTCGATTTCGCGTTTAAACTTAGATTAACTTAAAACATACAATCCAAAAAATGTTTCGTTGCATGCCACGCCCCCCGAAAAAACACGCTACGCCTACGCCTACGCCTGCCAGCGCCTTTACAGTTAAATAATTCTTGTGTGTTGTGTGTGTGTGTTTTTTTTTTAGCATTAGTTATTTCTTTTCTGCTCCTTCTTTTACTTTTCTTCTCTTCCCATTGCTCCTCCTCACTGCTCCGGCGGCTCTTCGGGTATTTGGAGATTCTGTGCCGCATGCTCCACATCGCCCAGCAGCACCGATGGATACTCCTCGTGCACCGAGTTGGACTGCGAGTCGGCATCATCGTCGAGCAGATTCGATTTGCTCGCTGGCAACGGCGTCGGCACCAGCACCACATTCGGTATATACTCCACCGTCTCGTACTCTGTCTTGGCCACCGTGTCGGCCTCGGCCTGCTCCACCGGATTCGGCTTCGGCTCTGGCGGCAGCTCCACCGCCTCGGCTGTGGCATTCATCTGGGATGGCTTCATTTGATTGGGTTCCTCGATGTCCAGGACCACGGGCAGCGTATCATTCGGTTGCGGCGTTGTGGTGCTGGTGGTTGTGGTGGTTGGTGCTGTGGTGGTTACCATTTCCATGGGATTGGCCGGAGTGGGTGTTGTCGCTGCTGCATTAACTGTGGGTGGATTCGTTGTCGTTGTTGTTGTTGTCGAAGTTGTTGAAGCTGTGGTTGATGTTGTCGTGGTTGTTGTTGTTGGGTTTGTTGTATTGGCTTCCTCGAGCACGGGCGGAGCTGGCGTAGGCGCTGGCGTGGTTGCAGCTGCGGCCAGCAGCAATGTGGGTGCCACTGCCGGTGGTGCAGCTATGATAACTGGATTGATCAACGGCTGTCCGAGTGTCGCAATTATCGGCGGCAAGAGCTCGTCGTTGTTCTTGATCAAGATGGGCGACGGGACGAGCATCTGGACCAGCGGCTTTGCATCCTCCGCATCGACGATCTTCAGCTTGGTCACCAGCAGCGGCAGGTCGTAATTGTAGAGCATCGGCAGCACCGTGCACACCTCCTGGTCATTCTCGAAGCACTGCGATCGGCCGCGAATGCGCGCATCCTGCGCGATCATCAGACGGCACAGCTCGTTCAGGCGCACATCACACATGATGGGATTGTCTGAGGGGGAGATTATGTAGAAAGAATGTGAGAATTGATATATAATTATATCTTATATATAGCCTGATACGAGAACTCAACAATGAAGAACCCTTGAGTTGGTGACAAGGGCTTAGTGGCATTAGAAGGAATCGATAGATTAATGGATAGATAGGCAAAATATGAAGATAATTTATGGATTGAGTAAGATGTTCATCTTGTTGTAGAGCATAGAAAATTAGATGAAGATGAAAGTGTGGAGAAATCTGTACAGACTGTAATATCTATTTTGACTGAAAGCCAAATGAAATACATAATATAAAGGGAAAGTTCTAGCATTATCTATATAAAATAAATGACAGCCTCGACAGAAACAGAAATAGAGAGAAAATTGGATAGATTAACAACAAGGAGATTAGGTCGAAAGTCTCTCTCTCTTGTCTTAAGTCCCTTTCTCATTCTCGCTTTTTTTATATCTCTTGTTTTCTTTATATATTTATATTTATAAATTTCTCTCCATATTCGTTCATTCAAATCTCGCATACTCTATTTGTCTCCTACTTTAAGCTTCATACACTTTCCTCTCTACATCTCTCAGTGCCTTCTATCCTCTCAATCTCTATTTCTCTCTCTCTCTCTCTCTCTCTCTTTCTTTTACTTCATCTTTCTCTATTTTTCCCACATTATCTCCCACTATATCCCTCCCTCGTTTCTATATCTCTTTCTAACCCTGTTTTCACTATCTCTGAACATTTCCTTCATTCCGTTGATCACCGCTTCTCTCTCACAGATATTTTACATCGTTATTATATGGGCTAGATAACTGTGCCTCCATGCTTCTCTCTCTCTCCCAACTATTCACTCACCATCCAAAAACATCTCCAGTTTGCCAGGAACATTGTGATTCTTGCAGCGCGTGTTGGTGACGAGTTCACTAGATATGCTCGAGATTTGATTGTTGGTCAAGTTGACCTGACAAAGCATGGGCAGGCCATAAAAGTCGCGCTCCAATTTTGTGATATTATTATAGGCCACCTTCAGGATCTTCAAGCTGGGCAGCAGAGTCTGCAGATAGAAAAAGAAAAGTTAAAGCGTATCTAAACAATCTTTTGCATTATCAAATATTTACCGTTTCCAGCTGCTTCAGTTCGACCAATTGATTGGCGGTCAAGTCGAGTATTTCCAATCGATTCATGCCATTCAAATCTCCCGGTTGTATATATTCGATTCGATTCTCCGGCAGGCTGAGTATGCGCAGATGGCTTAAGCCCGCCAAGGCCGAGTCCAGAGTAACAATTTGATTATGATCCAGGCGAAGATCGATGAGAGCCAGCTCAGGGCTGTGCTTGTGGGCGGGCAACAGACGCTGAATGCGATTGTAGGACAGATCGAGCACCCTCAGGGAGCGCATGCCATGCAGCTCCTCCATGGAGAACTCCTCAATGTCGTTGAACGAGAAGTTGCCCCTCGTCAGCTTCGCCATCGGATGCAGCGAGAAGTTCAGCGAGCGAATGTGATTGCAGGCCAGATTCAGTGTATCCAGTTGCCGGCACGACTGGAACTCATCCTGGGCCAAGAACTCCAGCTCATTGTTATTCGCCAGCAGCTCGGTCAAGTGCTGGGCATTCCTCAGCACACGATCGAAAGATCTCAGTCGATTGAAATGCAAATGAATGATCTCCAGATCGTCCATGGTGGCCATGTTCGAGGGCAGATGCTCCAGTCGATTGTTGTGAGCCATGAGGAGACGCAGTTTACTTCCATCGGGCAGCTCCTTATCGAGATCACTGATATTGTTCGCATTGATAAACAGTGAATGGAGTTTGGTTAATTCAGCCAACGATCCATTTAACGATTCCAGTTGATTTCGACCCAAATGCAGAATGAGCAAACTGAGCGGAAAAGCGCCACGATCCAGTCGAGTTATATTATTGCTGGGCAATATCAAATTGGTGATCTTTTGTATGCCTTTGAGATCGTCCTGCTGCACGACTCGTATATTACAGCGGCTAATGTCGAAGGTCTGCAGCAGCGGCATGTGATTCAAGACGTGCTTCGGAATCTCGTCGAGTTCGTTGTCGGCGACGCTTAAGTAGGTGACATTCGATAACCCGCGAAATGGCAGCTCTGGCAGCGATCTATAAATAGCCACAAACAGCACAAAAAATAGAATATATACATTAATGCCATTTCAATATGCGAATTTGTTAGAATAACAACGTCTCTCAGACCTACTTTAGCAATTGGGCGCAATCAGAAGTTAACATTATCTTTTCAAGATTATCTCGAGTTGAAAATGGGGAGTGCTCGCTACTGCTAGTATAAGTGTGGCTTACTTATGCGGGATACTTCATCAGCAGCAAGGGAAAGTTTGAGTTGGGGAAAAACTTTGTATATTATATTTTTATATTGCATACTTTTTGGCGCACAAGTGCGAATGACACTAGCTGAAAGCGGCTTTTCGATAAATAAATTAAGTGTAAGCCATAAATAAACAATACGGATTGCACAAGCTTAAGTTTGAATAGATATTATTGGCTTTAAGTAGACAAAGCTTAATTTATAATTAAGGATTTTTAGCATTTTGAAGCTACATTTGTCAATTATTATGTGCTTGTATCTTTGCAGGAATTATAAGTTAAAATTATGTAAATATATAAGTATCTGTCTGGCTGGTCTTGTTTAAGTCTTCTTGTCTTGTCAATCTCTTTTACTAAAAAATTAAAGTGTATCTGTATATTTATAAATAGATATATCTTCATCTTCCTTTTTATCTGTATCATGTGTATTTGGATCAGCATCTATTCGATGTGTATGTGTATCTGTATCTCTGTATCTGTATCTATGTATCTGTATCTTTGTATCTGTGTATCTGTATCTATGTATCTGTATTTATTTATGTATCTGTATCTATGCATCTGTATCTATGTATCTGTATCTATGTATCTGTATCTATGTATCTGTATCTATGTATCTGTATCTATGTATCTGTATCTCTGTATCTGTATCTATGTACCTGTATCTGTATCTATGTATCTGTATCTATGTATCTGTATCTGTGTATCTGTATCTATGTATGTGTATCTATGTATCTGTATCTGTGTATCTCTATCTATGTATCTGTATCTATGTATCTGTATCTATGTATGTCTATCTATGTATCTGTATCTCTGTATCTGTATCTCTGTATCTTTGTATTGGTATCTATTTATCTGTATCTATGTATCTGTATCAATGTATCTGTATCTATGTATCTGTATCTATGTATCTGTATCTATGTATCTCTATCTGTGTATCTGTATTTATGTACCTGTATCTGTATCTATGTATCTGTATCTATGTATCTGTATCTATGTATCTGTATCTCTCTATCTTTGTATTGGTATCTATTTATCTGTATCTATGTATCTGTATCTATGTATCTGTATCTATGTATCTGTATCTATGTATCTGTATCTATGTATCTCTATCTGTGTATCTGTATCTATGTACCTGTATCTGTATCTATGTATCTGTATCTATGTATCTGTATCTGTGTATCTGTATCTATGTATGTGTATCTATGTATCTGTATCTGTGTATCTCTATCTATGTATCTGTATCTATGTATCTGTATCTATGTATGTCTATCTATGTATCTGTATCTCTGTATCTGTATCTCTGTATCTATGTATCTGTATCTATGTATCTGTATCTATGTATCTCTATCTGTGTATCTGTATTTATGTACCTGTATCTGTATCTATGTATCTGTATCTATGTATCTGTATCTATGTATCTCTATCTATGTATCTGTATCTATGTATCTCTATCTATGTATCTGTATCTATGTATCTCTATCTATGTATCTGTATCTATGTATCTGTATCTATGTATCTGTATTTATGTATGTGTATCTATGTATCTGTATCTATGTATCTGTATCTCAGTATCTGTATCTATGTATCTGTATCTATGTATCTGTATCTATGTATGTGTATCTATGTATCTGAATCTATGTATCTGTATCTATGTATCTATATCTATGTATCTGTATCTATGTATCTGTATCTCTGTATCTTTGTATTGGTATCTTTTTATCTGTATCTATGTATCTGTATCTATGTATCTGTATCTATGTATCTGTATCTATGTATCTGTATCTATGTATCTGTATCTATGTATCTGTATCTATGTATCTGTATCTATGTATCTGTATCTATGTATCTGTATCTATGTATCTGTATCTATGTATCTGTATCTGTATTTATATCTGAATCTGTATCTGTAGCTGTATCTTTATCTGTATCTGTATCTATATCTGTATCTGTATCTAAATTTGTATCTTCAGCTATCTGTATCTACAACTATATCTATTACATATATACATTAATATCCATCTTCTGCTGCACTCCTAATTCGTTCTATTCATACTTTGCTGACACAGCTTATCAGAGAGCCCAAAGCTTGCTATATCATATGAATACCTGTAGCTCTACTCGTATCTTCCAACCTCCCTGCCCCATCTGCCCCGCTTTCTATGCGTGTTTGTATATCTTTATCGATGACTGCAGGCGGCTATTAAGTTGTCGCCGTCGGGGCGCCAAATGGTCGCATTATTCATGATGGGAACTGGGCTGAGAACTGGCTGCTGTGGCTGCTGAGGCTACTGTTGCTGCTGCCACTTCTAGCTGACTATCTGGATGGCGTGCAAATTGCTTGATGGCAGCCAGTGGACATCCTTGGCGCCGTTATTGGCAGCAGCCAAAGAGCCTGCCACTGATTGGCAGGCATCTATTTTTAGATCTACAGACACTTGATCTTGATTGATTGCGAGCTCGCCTGTCCACCAGTTGATTATGTAATGTGCAAAAAATAAAAAAAAACAGCCGGGCAAGGATGATGATAAAGATGATGATGATGAGGATGCAGTCAGCCTAGCCTGGCCTAGCCAGACGACTGCAATAGATACGAGTATTGTATCTATAATGAGCAAAAGGCAGCGTTCGCTCGTTGAACTTGAGCGCATATCAGGCCAGATACATAAGCAGCTATATATCAAGTGAGATATTTATATATATGTATGTACAAATGTATGTATATATATATGTATATGGACAATTCCTTAACGTCAGTCATTTAATTGTCACACGACCTAAGCTGGCCTCTTGATCATTGATTGAACGTAATAATAAAATTCAATTGGGAACCCGCTCGTTCGCTCTCTCTCACTCTTTTGCTATGGCCTGCTCACTCTTTTGCACAAACTGAACTGACCCCAGGCAGACAAACAAAAAAAAAAATAATAATAACAATTACAAATAACAATAACAGAAACAACGGAACATTCCATTTCCAAGTATTCATTAGGCCTCACTCTCTCCCTCCTTCTCTCTCTTTCTTTCTCTTTTTCAGCTAAATAATAAACCAAGTTTAGTGTAAACTTTCTTGTTGATTGTTTACCTTCTACTTCTTAAAGCAAAACATATTTATATAAATACATATATATGTGTATATATTATATATACCATATATACATTCGATTCGAAGTAGTTGTTGCGTTATCACTGAAAACGTTTTGTACTCGGAATATTCCATAATAAATTATGTAGCTATCGTACTCAACACTTTTTCACACTTTTGTCAGGGCTGGAACTACTCCTCTCAACTGTATAATCAGAAATATATATATATGTGCATATATATGAAGAGATGTATTTATACGACTCCTCTAGACATTGCCATGTCGCATGGCTCTTCAGCTCTTATCAGCCTGAGAAAAAAACAAAACAAAACTGATCGATGCATCGATCGATCCAGCCAACCAAGCTCAGCTCTCTCAGAAACAGAATCTTCTCTTTTCTCTAATTTCATTAGAAAACCCCACAAACGAAACTGAGCACAAATTGTTGACAACATTTTTCAACAATTTGATCAGTGGACGATCGTTAAAGCGATCATAAAAGTCACATTATCTATCAAGTTGGCGCCAGTCATAAACTTATGACGAGCCCAAGTCCATTAAAACAGCTGCTCTTATCACAGCCAAATAGAACTGTATATTTGTAAATGTGTGTGCGTGTGTGTGTATGTATGTATATATATATACGTATATAATTTGATTCCATATGTTTTTTTAGGGCTCTGGGTAAAGGTCTAAAGCAAGAAAATAATCAGAATTTTAGAAATTTGACTCAATTTTGAGCAATTGCTTAAGGCAGACGAGATTTCTAGTTGAAGATATAGGGAAATATAAGGAAATTTAATAATATGGGTATAGTATATTTTCATGGAAATATGAAGAATAGGATATAAAAAAGTACAGATATTAAACAACAAATTTAATATATAGATTGCCAAATTTAAACTTTCTTTTTGTATTGCTATCAACTTTAAATTTCCCCTTATTATGCCACGGACTTTATTAATTTCTGACATAGTTTTCAAGCTAGCATCTTATTAATTAGAATTAATATATTTTTATATTATAGATATTGAAATAACTATTGATCGATAAATATACAAAAATCAACTATCTTATAAACTGCACAAATACTATTCCTGGCACCCACATTTCATTGTCAAAAATGCAGTTCCACTTACAAGGAGTTAAATATGATTTTAAATACAAAATTTGGGAAATCCGAAAATAAATAAAATATTTCTTAATTGTCTTAAAAATTAGATTGTCCAAAAATGAGTAAAAAATTTTTAATTTGACTTAAAGCTATTTTTCAAAATTACTTTAAAATCTATTCAAAGCAAGAAAAGTTGGTGGTGTTTTTAATTTGAATATTTTGAGCCCAATAAAAGTTATAGTTTTAGATTGAGTAGAGTAGAGAGAAAGGAAACATAAACTTTGTTTAATTTACTAAAAAAAAAAATTATAAAAAAAGCTCAGTTGTAAAGAATAAAAACATAAAAAAAAAGTTAATATAAAATATAAAGAGTAGATTGTTCCCAAATATTAAAGTTTATTGAGTAAATTATCTAACTGCAATAAATTTTTAGACAACTTAGAACTACGTAAAATTTTCAGACATCATTTATGAATCTATATTGGGAGACGTTACAAAAAATACTAAAGAAAAACCCACAAAATAATTATTTTTTTAAATTAATAATATTTACTAAATTAAATAAAATTTTAATATTTTATATATTTTTGATATATTTTGACATATAACTTCAATCAGCTCGTACCTCCCACAGCACAGCTCTTGCAGCCCTAGCCCAATCACTAAATTTTAATAGATTTCAAACGGATTTCGTTGACCACGCGAATCACAGCGGATTGCCACGCGCTGCTCAAGCGATTCATAAGCATAGCACACACACAGAGTCACACACTCTCACACACACACACATTCAGCAGGCACCCTCACTTGCAGCACATGTGTTTTTCCTGGCTCTGTGTGATGTGGCCTGGCCTGGAATGATTTGGTCAGAGCGCGATATTAAGGCAATAGGTCAATTATATTAAATTGACATCAATGTAAAAAAGAGAAAGAAACGAAAAAAAAACACTTTTCAGGCAGCACGCGCTGGCGACCCAAGTCGCATGGAATCGAACCGAATCGGTGTTGCATATGCGCTACACTGAGAGAAAAACTGGATGTAGTTGAAGCTGAAAAATGTTATGTGAAGTCAACTTTTGTTGGGAGAGTCTTTAAGAATAGCTTTATAAAATATTTCAATGAAAATGTTGCCAACTTAGAAATAAACTTTATACAAATTTTGTCAACATCATAAAAAATTTATAAAATTTTAGACGTTCATTATAAAACAAAAAAATTTGTAATTTTTAAGTAAAGAAATTTTGTTTAAGAGAAACTTTTATTTTAGAAACTTTTATTCAAAACTCCCATGAAATTGTTGTAATTTTTTTTTTAGTGTACAACAGTAAGATTAAATTAAGATTTCAAGATTTTTTCTAAATTTCTAAACATATTATTTTATTACAAATATATATTATATTTAATATATTTTTTTCTAAACAAAACTAATCAAATTTTCTGCAAGTGTACTTAATATGTATGTTTGTATATATAGCACTGATTCGATTAGATTCTAGTAATTAAATCATTTTTCCAAGTTTTTTTTTTCCTTTTTTTTCTACATACAAATTGCAACTGATGGAAAGATGACGTTTGACAAATGATGTTGCCCGCTGATAAAGCAAAAGTCAGCCAATTGTATAACCCATCCAGAACTTGGCAGTTAATCGATTTCTATGCACAGAAGTGCACAGAAATTCTATATACTATATATGTATACTGTATATATAATGCACTGTATCTGTATGTTTGATTGTTTTTAATTGAATTGGCAGCTCATTAGGCGCAGGAGTCAAATATCAATGAACCCCGCTTATGAAATAGGCCTGAATATAATATTACTTATATACGTATATGAATTCTGATATGGTTATTTATATTTGCTATTAATACTGTCAATGTGTGTTTGTGTGTGTGTGTGTGTTTTGTTTCAAATTGAAATTCATTCAGAGTCTTCGAGTGAGCGGAGAAAACGTGCAGCTCGCTCGTTCGCAGCCAGAACCAGAATCGAATCCAATTGCAATTATCAGTTTTGCATACGCATTAAGTATACGTCGGATGTCTCTGGGGATTTACTATATATTAACGTGTGTATATATATTTATGTCTCTGTGTGTGTGTGTGTTTGAGTTTATATAGAATACAGAAATTGATAACGCCACTCGGTCGCAGCCATTCAAGTATCAACAATCGAAGCACGAAGCTCTAAACGTTTGTTTGGCTCGTCTAGTTGAGGATCTAATCTTGGGTCTTGAGTCTTGAGACTTGAGTCTGAAACGCGTGTCGCAACCAGCCCGAAAACTGGTTGTAATTTGTCTCAATTGCATGAGCTAGAGATCCCAGCTAATTTCTAATTGAAAAATTAAATCATTTACTTCGGCCAGGTCGTAATTAGATCCCAGAACCAGGTCTACCCAATTGAGCCCCAATTGAAGTGCAGCTAATTATGCTTGTTTCAGTCTCTCAGATCTACAAAGTATATCTACCTATATCTGCCTATGATAGCTAGGAAATTGACCGCGAAACACGTGAAGCGCATTTTCTCATTATTATTGTTTTGTTTTTTTTTTTCATATTTTTCTTTTTTTTTTTTTTTTGTTTTTTATTATGCTTAAGTACATTGTACTCGTATTTTCGTAGCCTCTGTTGTTTTTCTTCTGAAATTTTTTTGTTATTTTGATTGGGTTTAAGGAACCTAAATTGATAGCCAGCCTACGGAAAATTCTGTACTCTGCTCAGATAGGAAGACATTGGCGACCTTGAAATTTAGCCGATAATTGAATTTCATGGGGGTTTCGTATAAACGACAATTTTTTAGGGGTGAGCCCGGACGGCGAGACATTTCAATCGGTAAAATATGGGAAATACCTAGAGTAATTTTAATATGTAATGCAATTTCTAAATTTAATAGATTGTTCATGAAGGAATCCGAGAGGAACATCAATGAAAATATCCCAAGTGAAAAACCAAGCCTAGCCGATTGGAGGTTCGAAGACAAATGGGGGTAACATAGCCTTGTGCGCTTTTGAGTGATTTGAGAGGTAATTCCTATATTATCTATATTTTTAGATGACCTAAGAGAGTCGTATATGATAGGCCCAGCCTTAACTGGAATATTTACATTTGGAATGTCTGTTAAAGAGAGTATTTTTCTATATATTATCTTCTTATATACTCTCTTTAACAGACATTCTTAATTAATAAATGTTCCACTCTACATAAATTCATTTGAATATTCCGAAAAAAACAAAAAGAAAACCCTCAAGGTTAATTGGAATACTAGAAAATAGCCCTACATGCCCTTTTCTATAAATTTATTTTGAGCAAGGGAAATGAAGCAAAGGGCAGGAAAACTTTAGGCAATCATAGAACCCTAGGTCAAGTCAGCACTAATTTTTCTAGAAATTTGCAGCCGCAAGTTACCATTTCTAAAGACCTCTTTAAACTTCCACTTTTCAAACCTTAAGCCGTACCAATCCTAATTTTAATACAAGTTTTCAATCCCAATATATAGTTTTATAAACTATCTCAAACAAAATTTCTTCATTTCGAAGCTAAAGCCGAAGCACACAATCTTTCTATATATACAGATATATACAGATCAAGCTTCCATTTTCTATTAATAGAATTCAATAGGACCTTACGCACCTTAGTCCATTCCATTGCATACGCAGCTTATAGATGTTAAAGTTCATATCTCTGAACGATCTCATCTCCAGATCGTCCAGTTGCGAATGGGTTATTTTCAGATCGATGTTGACGTCGGCGTTCAGCTTATTGGCCAGGCTGTCGACGACAGCGTTGAAGGACTCGAGTTTCTCGCAGGCGAGCTCGACGTGATTGAAGGCTTTGCCCATTTCGCACGTGCACGGCGATATCTCCGGACGGGCCGAGCATTGCAGTGCTGCGAAGTGGAATACGGCGTACATCACAGAAGCCATATTGTTGTTGTTGTCGATTTGTCGTTTGTGCTAAAGAGATTTGAGAACTTTTTCCGATTCGGTTTTCTGATTCACAGTTCACAGGATTTCTCGAGCAGGCAGTCGAAATTGTTTTTGGTGGGAAAAAACTCTCTGTCTGTTCACGTTTTGTTATACGGATGCGAGCATATGTGCCGGAGTTTCCATACTTGGGTTTCGGTTTTTCTTTGCCTTTCTATTCTTTTCTATTTTTCGTTCACTCGATTTTTCGATATGTTGTCGACTTTTGAGGACCGTTATTAGAACCGTTTTTCCCGTTCACTTTGTGGCCGGCATCGAATTTCACGCGACAAAAAGTCAAAAACCAAAAACCAAACCAAAAAAAAAAAAAAAGCAGAAGAAACCCAGATGTGTGAGAGTTCTGTGTTTCAAATGTGGACTGCAATGCTCAATCGTTTGTTTGACCTCTTGACACGCACATCTATGTATTAATCTTCTATGAACAAAACAAAAAATAAAATAACACACACACGCACACACTTGCACACACACATCCAAACACACACTCTATATTGATTTCTCTCTCGCACTCTGTGACTGTGTATGTGTGTGTGTATGGATGGATGTCTATATATTTTATTTACTTTTTGATTTATATTAATTTTTTTTTTTATTTAAGCCGCGCGTATTGAGCGAGATTGTGAGTGTGAAGTGTGGAGTCGATTTCTATATAGTATTATTATTATTATATATATATGTGCTGTATATATATATATATAAAATATATATATGTGTGTATTTGTATTCGTATATTATGTTGTTCTTTATAGCACTCAACGTTTTTTTTTTTTTTGTTTTTTTTTCTGGAGCCCGTTGCTCACGTCTATAGCCCAACACGGTCCGTTTGCGACTGGGAAAAATAATGGAAACGCTGAGGATCCGTTTGTTGGCTGCGTCGCCAGCAGCGACGTTGACGGCGACGCGAGCAGAGGCAGCGACTGCGCATGCTGCTGCTGTTGCTGTCTTAGCTGTTGTTGTTGCGGTTGCTGCTGCTGTTGCTGTTGTTGTTGTTGTTGCTGTTGTTGTTGCTGCCTTGAGAACTTTGAGCGCGTTTTTGAATGCAAAAAGTTTTCTCTTTTGGCCACAAAGTATTGCAAGTTGTTGCTGCTGTTGCTGTTGCTGGCACAACTGCTGCTGCTGCTGCTGCTGCTGCTGTTGCTGCCACTGACTGTTAGGCTATGTAATTATTCACTCAATTACATGTATTCCTGTCTCCTCAATCTCAATCCGAGTAGCTGGCGCCGCTGTCTGTTTTTGGTGCGTGATGTTTTTTCGTGTTGCCCCCTTTGAGCAGCACCAGCAGCAGCAGCAACAACAACAACAGCAGCAGCAGCAGCAACAACTGAGATGGGTGTTGAGTTGAGTTGAGTTGAGTTTCTTAGGAACCTAGGCAGCAGGCCATGCCATGCCATGCACATACATTTATACATATATATGTATACACATACATATCTATGTATGGGGGCATCATTATCAACATCATGTGTTTACAAACTCTCGTTGTTGTTGTTGTTGTCATTGCTGACTTCTACTCTTACGCACTGCTGATAAATTGTCCTTTACACACACACACACACACACTCACACATGCACACATGCCAGCGACTGCCACATGCGTTTTGAAAATCAGTTTTATTTGTACGCAGCATCTTTTATCTGTGCATCTTTTGAGCAATGTTTTCAATTATGACGTTCTCAACTGCACAGCGGCTGAATGAGCCGGCTTGTTATGATTTTGTTGTTGTTCGTGTGCCGCCTCATCGATGATAATCATGCGTGAAGATTCTAAGCATTTGGCAGACCCATTGAATACCCTATGTGCATAGAGTAATGATGGAGTAAGTCACAGATGGGTAGCTAAGCTTAGATATGTATATACCCTATACTAACCCCAAAGAGCTTGCTATGTAAAGCCAATTGATAATTTAATATAAGCCATAATTTATTTTTTTTTTATTTTAATTTAAATTTATGTATACAATTTAGTTATTAAAAATTTAAGCTGACATAAAGCATAATTTTAATTGATTTTTAATTTATCAAATCGTGTTTCAAGTAGCTAAGTTTACCCACTCACAGGGTATTTCTGTGGCCTGCCATTCATTAATTTGCTGCCATTCGAAATTTGCATGCTAAATTGCAATAACGGTGAATAGTTAACCATTTTGAGCTAGATATCGATTGTCGATAAAGCTGCGCTTAGTATTTAATAAGTATTTAATTTGGTATTTAATTACCGCTGCCGTCGCAACCAAAACTTTTCAACGTACTCGCAAAAATAAATCAACAATAATTGGCTACTGTGGCAACTGTGGCGCCACCTCATTGCAGCTTGGCAGGCGCCACATTGAAACGAGTGCGCTGTCAGTTGAGGAGGACCAAGGGGGCAGCAGCAGCAGCATGCACCATGCATCAAAGTCCGCAGTCTTAATTTATTTTGAAGTTGTGGCTGGGCACAGCGCATACATAATTAACCAAAGCCCCCTTAAAAATGCCGTCTGTCGCGGCGAATTCCGCACGAAATTCCTGCCGGCTGCAATGCGCGTGCCAATGTGCCCCATCACACAAGCTCGCCCCCCGAGCGCCCCGCCTGTTTCCCTACGTTTGTCGCCCTTGCGCCCAAGTGCTGCTGCTGTTATAGCTCCTGCAGCAATTAATCATGGTTGTTGGCAATTTTCTTGTGATTCGCTGCAAAACTTCAACTCAATCTCAATCTCGGTCGCTGTCGCCGTCTTTGCCTTCGCCTCTATCTCTGATGATGAGCGAACGTCATATGCACGGTTATTTTTAGTGTGACCGTTACACGCCCACTTGTGGCAAATAGCTGAAGACTAACTAAATATTTATAAGTAATCGATAAATCGTATTAAAAATATACACAGATTGCGTAGCTGAGCTATTTTTAAATTTCAATCATGCCTAAATCAACAACAGCGCACAACAGCAACAATTATGAATTATTATTTATTCATATTTGTGTTGATGTCACATAAATATTTCAACATTTCTTAATGTGACAAATTTTTCGTGTTTCGCGCTTTCTCATGCAAAGAAATTTTTATTTCTGCTCTTCTCTCTTTTTTTGTTAATTTTCTTTTTTTTTTCATAGCCGATTTCTTTGATAGTTGTTGTAATGTGAATTCCACTCGAGAGATTGACGAAGATTCTGCAAAATTCCAGAGTTTGATTCGCAACGGAAACGATCATGTGCCAAAATTGATAGCCCTAAAATTGAAAAAAACACGTCAATTGGGGCCTGGCTGTTTAATTACGGCCAAAATATTTGGCTGGAATTTGGTATTTGGCTGTCGTCACGGCTTTGTCTGCCGCCTGGCCACTGCGTCATTCGCCACGGGGACGCCATTGGATCAATCAACTATATCATATATAGTATATAGTCGATCGATAATGGACAACAGAATTGGTTTTTCGTGTATGTATGTACTTTTATTTAGCTTTCTTTTTTATGCAGAGTTGTCCTAAAAATCTTCGACCATCAATTTCATGTAGTTTCTTGCAGTTAATTAGGTGTGTGTTGTATGTGTGTATCTGTATGGTTATATGTATGCATGTATATCAGCTTTATATAGTATATATATATATCTCTATATATATATGTGTGTGTGTGTATGTGTGTCTTGAAGCATCCACAGCTGACCGACCTGGATACAGAACTTATCCAATTAACTAAATATGAAACATTGTAGTTCAATATTAAAGTAAGATTTACAATATAAAGCACACTTAAGCACGCTTCATTCATGGCCATGGCCACAGCCTCGGCCACGCCCACAACACGACACCGTCATCCGTCGCCTACTTTTGCTCCGTAAACTTGGTGATTTGCGGATATTTGCTTGGCTTATAATCGATATCCTGCTTAAGGCGCTCGCGTGCATTGTTGCGCACAGCATCCGTGTAGGATGCCTGCACCACAGCATCATGGGCAATGGCATTGATCACAACATCCGGATTAACAATGGGATTCACATTGCCGCCACCGGCACCATTCGTGCCAGCCAGGCCGGAGCTTTGGAGAGCGCGCTGCACACCGCTAGAAATCAGGCATTCCACATTTGAGGACTTCTCGTTCTGGATGATCTTGCGACGCTTGGCGGACATGCCCGATATGTAAGCATCGGAGTAGGGAGGCTGTGGTCGGGTTTGCTGCAAGTTGAATATAGAATCTGTTTCAGCTATTGCTCATTAATTGCTGAACTTGCTGTTCACTCACCTCTGCTTGGGTCTGCAGATCCCGCGTTATCACAGGCAGCCAATCAGTGGGGAAACTGTTGTGCCACGGCTCCGAGCCGACTGTCACAGCGGGCAAGGATGGCTCCAACTCGGCGGAGTTGCTGCTGTTGCTGTTGCTGCCGCCGGCTACGTCGGCCATTTCAATGTCGGTGTCCAGCGATTGCTCTGCCGGCTGTGACTGTGTGGGAAAGGCGAGTAGCGAGGGCCACACAAAAGGTTCCTATATTAGTTAGTGCTTTTTATGGCAAACTTGCTCACAGCAATGCATTCTCACAACTTACATCGGCATCTTCTGGGCCCGTTGTCAGTGCATTGCGCAGCACCAGGAACTGTTGAGCATCGGCGGTGTCCGTCGTTGCAGGTATTGTGGGATCAATGTAGATGCACAAGAACTGCAGGGCCTCATTGCGGAAATCTAAAAGGAGTAGGTGAGTATCTCTACTTCCAAGTCAAGGAACTACTTCAAGTCTCCACTTACTGAAACGCAGCGGCACGCTCAGCCGTCGCATCAGCTGGCGCCAGTAGAGCTCCGCATTGGCGCTGCCCAGGCACAGGAAGAGCACGCTGTACAGACGCTTCCGGAACTGATCGCAGATTTGCTTAAGCTGATGCTCAAAGTGAGTGCTGCAGCTGTTGCCGTAGCACAGTTTGATGATCCGTTGCAGGCTCTGGCGCAGCGTATTGCATACGGAATCGCGGGAATTGTATTCCGGGCGCTCGTATTGACGCAGAAAGACCAGATTGTCGCCAAACCAGTCCAGAGCTCGGCCCACAGCCAGTCGCATTGTGTCCGGATTGATGGAGGCACCCTCGAAGACGCTGTGGTGCAGAAAGCTGCGCAGCTGGGCACGCAGATTGCACGTCTCTCGGCTGACCGCCACAGCTCCAGCTGCATCGCCGCCGGTTGCTGCAGCTGAGCTCGAACCGGAGCCCGAGGCAGAGGCAGCGGCAGAGGCAGCGGCTGCGGCTGAGGCTGAGGCGGCCACGGGAGTTGCATTGGCTGCTGCGGCGCCCACATTGTTGGTTGCTGCCGTCGAGGTGGCATTGGTTAGACCCGTTGTTGTGCCACCCAAAGCTGTTTGCGCATGATTTCTCATATTAGTAACCAGAAAATTGTCAATCATAGCGGATAAAAGACGGCGATGGATTGGGGCGCTTGAACTGACTGGAACACTTATATAAGCAACACCACCACCATTACCATTGGCGGCAACACCAACACCACCACCACCACCACCACCGCTACCACCACCAATAGTCATCAATCCCGGCGCACTTCCGCTTCGATTCTCGCGAATGATGGTGGATCGTCGACGCGACAAGGCACGAGAGAGGCTCGTGCCGCTGTAGCTACGCGACAAGCGAGCACCGTTGACTATGAGATGAGATGACACGGATAGAATGCAGATTAGAATGTCAGAGATGCAAACCGGAAGCCTAACACCATTGTGTGTGTGTGTGTGTGCTTGTGTGTGTGGGTGTGTACCTAAAGGTAGAGTCTGTGGGCCTAGTCATAGGTCCTTAGGAACGGTTCGATTCTTAGGAGCTGGAATATTCCAGTTGCCAACTGTTAACTAGTTGAGAATAGATCTTTGACAACGATAAAACTACATTTAGACACTAGGCTAACATATCAAGAATATTGGCCTTAAGCTCAGGAATGTTGCTGTATAGCAAGACTAAATTAAAGCACAACAAAATACGATATTCATATTGACCTGTTAGAGAAATATACATTTATGTATCAAGAAATTCAGATCTAAATATAATACTAATATACTAATTATATTTTTTTAAATCTTGATTGAATTCTAAATAAACTGACGTCAATTGAAGTAAAGGAAATAATGAAGGGAAAATTAATCAGTTAACTGACTAATCAACTTTTCATAAACTCATATCAATTGAAGCAAAAGAAAATATGAAAGGAAAATTAAATAGTTTGGAATTTCATTGTTTTCCTAGTTAGATATAAACCTATATTTATAAATATCTTATGATTGATTGATTGATGTTAATTGAAGTAAAGGAAATTATGAAAGAAAAATTAGTAAGGTTAAGTTAGCTAAAAGCAGTTAACAGTTGCATTATATTCCTAGTTATATATAAATCAATATTTTGAAATATTTTAAGATTGATTGATTGATTGACTGACTGATCAACAATGCGATATCTAACGAAGCAAAAGAAGTTATGAAAGAAAGAGGAAATGGTTAACTTCATGGGAGTCTACGGAAAAAACTCTATCTATTTTTCTATCTGTCTATCTTCTCATCTGCTATTTATCTGCCCGGTTTACATCTCTGGTGAATGTGTTAGGATGAGAAAAGCAAGTCTGCCACGTGGCGATGGCGCGACGATGCGAAGCCGTGCACTGCCCGGGATACTACAGCGATCATGTATATATATATAAATATATGATTTGACGATTATATATAGTATATGTATCATTTGACATATACATATATGAATCACATATCAAAATTCATTATCCTAAGATTTTCGGCTCACCTATTGCAGTAATCGCTTGTTCACCTGCCGGTCTTCGGTAGTTGTTTATGTGATTGTTGTTGTTGTTGTTGTTTCTGCTGCTGATGTTGTTGTTTCTGCTTCTGATGTTGTTATTGATTTGCTGATGATGATGTTGCTGTTGTTGTTGTTGTTGTTGCTGCTGCTGTTGGATCAATGGCTCCGGCTCACGAATATGATGGCTATTGCAGGGCAAGAAACGATCAAAGGCCGTATGCGTGGGTGCAATGCGTCCGGCCCAATTGTTGTTGCCGCCAATCTGAATCTGTGGCCGGGACGTCGAGCGCGTCTGCGTGGCCGTTGTGGGCAATGTATTGGCGCGCGGCTCGCCGCTGCGTGTGCCACTCGATGTGGATGCGGCAGCGGCAGCCGCAGCCGCAGCAACAGCAGCAGCAGCAGCAGCCACAGGTCCAGGTCCAGCACCACTTGTGAATGCTGTGGCAGCTGTTGCATTTGCTTCGCCAGCTCCGGCATTGTCGGTGGCGGCTGCTGGTCGTCCCTGTCCCTGTGCCTGCGACTGAGACTGGGACTGGGACTGGGCCTGTGCTTGGGCCTGAGCCTGAGCCTGAGCCTGAGCCTGGGCCTGGGCCTGCGGATGCACAGCAGCGGTCATCACATGCACTGGCAAATTTATGGACATCACATTGGGCACATTGAACTCGAGACGCAGATCCGCATCGTTCGTGGCGCTGTTGACCACGGCCTGAATCAAACGAGCCATGCGCATCTGAGGATCTGCAAGCGAAACAAGGAATAAGTTAATAACTGAGCATAAAGCAAAACTAAATTGTAATTGGCCAAAACAAAAATCAATCGACTGAACAGCCGTGAGAACTTTAAATTGGTTTATATTAAGTGGGATAGCTTTGGGATTAATCTAGGTTTTTGATAATGTAGAGCTTTATAAACGAACTTTTAAGAATCATTATCCGTTCTTTGTTTTAAGAAAGGTTGAAAGGTGAAGAACATTGAGTTATTTAACTTTTGGTGCAGACTTTTAAATTAGCCTGAGTGCATAACAATGAAGAGCTTTAAAAGCGATCTTTTAATTATAGATTCTTTGTTTTTAGAAAAGGTTTGCTAAAGCATTTTTGCGATCACAACACAATTGAAAAGGATTTTAAGATTGGTGCTTGTTATCAAAGTTAATCTTAAGCTTTGATTTGAAATTGGCATTCAGTTGTCAGCTTCTGTTCAGTAAAAGCTTTGCTTGGGCTTTAAGACAGTTGACTTTTTTTTAAGTCAGTGAAAAATGATTGTGTTAAAGAGAAAATTTTTCATATTGCCTTCAGTGCTTGGATTATTTCAGCAAAATTATTTAGCGCAACAGGAAGCAAACTGCATTATTGTTAAGAAAAGGAACAGCCAACATAATATGGAATATGCTTCAAGTCAGTAGCAAATTTGATCAATCAAAAACTGATGTTAGCTAAACAAAAGCTGAGCTGAGCTGAGTTGCGCTATATTGGATGAGGAAAACCTACTGGGCGTTGGCAATGGAACAGGCATATAGAGACGAAACCTTGGCCTGGGTGCTACATCAGCCTCAGCCGCACGCTCCACGTGCTCATCTAGAAAATCGACAAGGCATTAGTTGTAGTAGGTCTCAACTTTTCCTATGTTTTGACTGCCTAAGGATGGACATATGCCCCGTGCACTCACCTTGATCTGCACGAGGTTGTGTGCCGGCTGCATTGGTGCTAGCTGGCGCCACCATGGGCTCATCCACAGGATCCTCAAAGTTGTCATTGCGGCTGGCAAGGCCAGCGAAAGCAGCGGCTGCAGCATCTGCATCAGCAATGCCTGCCGCTATTATCTCATCTTCGCTTCGTCTACGCTCCTCGGGATCCGCAATATCTTCCTCTTCATCTTGCATCATCTGACGTAGTTCCGCATCGTTTGTAGCACTAACCACGGCTTGAAGGAGATGCGACATTCGAGACTGCGAATCTGTAAGCGTGATGAAAGAAATTTATTTAGTAAATTATGGCTAAGAGTATTAAACTATAAATTGAGGAGAATATTTAAAAATATGCTTTTGTTGAGCTCTCAGCTAGATGAACTCTTATAAAAGAAGAAGCAATAATATTCTAATACTTATCTAATGATTCAAGAGCATCAACAATAAGAGAATTAGCTTTTAAGCTTCAGCCTGATGCTTTTTTAGAGCAACTTTTGCGGCATTTATACAAGCTGAGCTTTCGGGCTAGCCTTAAGGATCTTGCGAAGCTTTCAGCTAGATGAATTTATATAAAAGAAGCTCATGTGATACTTCAGGAACATCAACAGTAGGATAATTAGCTTCAGCTTCAAGCTTTAAGTAACATGAAAGCAATTTATTTTGGATGAATATTGCAGTAATTAAGGAAGAGTACAAGTTGGCACTGTACGCACAGATTTTAAGCTCTGCCTCGGTAGGTAGTCTAATATAATATTATATGAAGCTAAGTTTATCAAATTTAAACCAGCTTTATGAATTTCTGATTTTTGCCTCAGCTTCAGCTTTTGTTAAAAACGAGCTTGCTAAAAGCATTTTGATAGCAGAATACCTTGCAATTTTCAAACAATATTTGTAAAAGCAAACAAAACATTGGACTTTCTTAATCAAGCATCAGATTAAAGCTTGGCAACAGAAGGGTCGTCCTCTTTACGCCAAATGCATGTTTGCTAAGCAAAGAGCTGTATTCAAGGAAAACCTACTGTGCACAGGCATATAGAGACTTAGTCTTGGCCTAGGTGCTGCCTCAATCTCAACCGAGTTTTCAACTTGCTCATCTAAAGAAATTGACAAGGGGATTAATTGTGGGGTTTCTCTAGCTTGGATGTTTCATCTGATTTATATCTCTATCTATATTGAATAGAAGCTCACCCGTTTCTTCCTGATTAGCTCCGGGTTGTTGTTGCGTTGAAGCTGTGGCTGCGTCTGTGCCTGAGACTGAGTCTGAGCCTGAGTCAGCACCTCCGGCAGCTGCTGCTCTTGTATTTGTATTACCGCCCATATTTCGAAAGCGTTCGCGGGTCGCCGCAAAGTCCTGATTGAATGCATCATTGGCATCATCCTGCATGCCGGCCGCGTTCTGTACCCGTTCCGGTTGTGTGGCAGCTGCTGCGCCCGAAACATCCACCACGCTCTGTTGTGGTTGTTGTTGATTGGATGCAGTGGCGGCAGAGGCAGTGGCAGAGGCTGGGGCGGGTGCCGCGCCTTGTGCTGCTGCAGTCGTTGGCGGCGCCTGGGCAATGAGCTCGGCGAGCGGAGCGGCCACCAGATTGGGCGTAAATATGTTATTGGAGCGTATGTAGCCGCTCTGCTCCACGAGAATGGGCCGGCAGGTGAGCACACGCGGACCGGGCTGGGACAGATCCAGCATCAGGTCGGAGATGGCATGCTGGGCATGCGACAGATAGTGGAGAGCCTCGGAGACACGATCGTAGATGCGCTGCGCATTCTCGCGTCCCGCTGTGTCCTGCTCCTCGAAGCTGGGATCCTGCTGCAGTATCTCGTAGTAGCGATCGAGGAAGGGCGACAAACGTTGCTCGACGGTGCGATAGCGCTGAAAGACACGCGCCAGCACCTCGGGACGGGTGCGACGACGCGGACCAATGCCAGCGCCGTTGGGTGGAGTCTCTCCAGCAGCTGCTGCTCCAGCCGCTGCGCCTTGATTCGCTGCCTGCGGCGAGTTGGAACGCTCGTCCTCGCCGGGTGGCGTATTAGAGCCATCGGCTGCCTCATCATCTGTCTCAATTACATCCTCAATGATCACAGCGGCGGCAGCTGTTGTCTCCTCACTCGTGTCGGCGCTGCCGGCGCCATCGCTGCTGCTGCTCCCAGCGCGCTCCGATGACTGTTGCTGCTGCTGCGGTTGTTGTTGCTGTTGTTGCGACTGCTGCTGCTGATCACCTTCCTCGTTCGTGTAGACCGTGGGCAGCTGCACCACTGTATAGTTGCGACCGGGTGTGTTGCGTGACAGTGCAGCGGTGACTGCATCCTGCACCATGTCAATGATGTTATTGTTGCGCGGCATATCGGTGGAGGAGACGCCCACCTCGACCACCGTGGACTCCATGGTCCAGTGCCCGCGCTGCAGTATATCCAAAGACTGGTTGTTCAGACCGATCTCGGGATTCTCCAGATACGCGGCTATATTATTGGCACAGTCGATCATGTGCTGGGCGACGGTGATGCGATTGATGCAGAAAGACGACGAGTTGGGAAAACGATTCGGGGGTGTGCGAGTCTGCAAACGATTACGATACGATTAGTAAAGGGAATTTAAGATAGCCTCAAAAGTGTTTCTTCTTACGCCCGCAGCAGTCAGAGGTCCATTGTTCACGGGTATGGCCATGGTGCCCACCAGCATGCCGTCGAGTGTCCTGAAATACGGCGCATTGCGCAGATTCCGAGGTGCAGGTCTGCCGGGCAGACGGTTAAAGCCGCGCATCGGTTCATCGTTGTTCGTCGCATTGGCGCCGCGCTGCGAGAAGGGCGGACGCTCGGCCACATGCAGAACTTTGCCATCGACATCTGGAAAAGCGGGAAAAAGTCCATACGTCAATATGCTGTTGGCAACAACAAATGCTAACTGGCCCATGACTCACCGTATTCCTTCACCTGTTTGTCATCCGCCAACACGCGGCCCTGATAAATAATACGCTGATTCTCGGCAGCAATGTTGGTCTTCTCTGCAATTTGTTCCTTGAACTGGCGTATGGTTAACTGCGAATACCGAAAAAAAAAATAATAATTTCAAGAAAAGCGTTCAACACACAACCTCAAAAATGCACTCACACAAACATACACTTCCACACAAACACACACACACACACACAAGCCCCTTCATACACGTACTTACCTCATTGTCGATGCTGAAGTCGTGTGTGCGAGCATCTAAAGTTTTTACCTTTAGGTTTATTAACATTTTGTCAACCGTAGTTATCAAATGCTGCTGAATTAGATTCCTTTACTGCACAAATAAAACTTACAACAGCCAACGGCAAAGAAATTCGGTGGCCGACGTACGACGGCAATCGTTGTGTCTTGTTTCTGCCAATCGAATCACATTCGCAGTAGAGATTCGCCTTTGCTCGCTCTTGCTCTTTCGCACTCTCTCTTCGATCCGGTGTAGCCAAGTGTGGGAAATATTTTATTTCTACTTTATTTTTCTTTTTTTTTTGTTTTACTGTATGTTATATTTTCCTTTCGCCTGCGTTTGCGTATCGCTAATGCCGCTTTAATGTCGCATCAACACCGTACGCCAGTCGATTTTCAAGCAACTAAATCGAAATATATTGATGCCAAATTTTGATAAAGATTTACACAAAAATAGCGAGCGGCTACGGCCCAGAATTCCTTCCTCTTATTTGCTTTTAACAAAATATACTGTATACAAACGTCAGAGAATTTATTTATGTGGTATTTTGATATCTTAGCCAATACGGTCACATGGTGTAAAACTTATGCTAGCAATCTTACTATCGACTATTGCAATTTTAGGTATTTTCAGCAGTCTGGCTAGGCTGCGCAATAAAAATGTGTAAATTTTGGCTATCTGGTTAGCCTGGCCTTACGCTGCAGCCCTGGCCTGCTGCCATGTGGCGCAAATATTTAAATATTTGAATTTCCTTTGAGGGTTTTTCTTTCTTACTGCATATGGAGAAGAAAATGGGGAAAAAAAGCAACTGAGGTGCTTGCTGCATGTATTATGCCACAGTTAACCCGCTCCAAGGCCTTTGCGACGTCTGCTTTGAACTGCATCCTGTGGGAATTTGCTCAAAAAAACTGAATAATAGCCGAAAAAAGTGAGCCAAAGCCGAGGTGTAGAACAACTTTTCGCTTTGAATATTTAAGTGGCAGCGCCAGCAGCGGCGGCAGGTATGCTAAGAGAGTAGGCGGGGCGGGGCATGGGAGAAGGCGTGCCAGCAAAAAAGGCAGCGGCAAAGGCAGCGGCAGCTAACACAATTTTTCTTATACCCCGGAAAATGTGAAAATGCGGAAATGCGGAAATGTGATTTAATGTCGGCTCAAAATGATTGCCGAATATTTCGCTTGTTGTTCGCGTTTGAGGGTTAAAGCTTAAACGCTTTAATAAATAGATAAGTAAGCGAGATGGAGAGAGAGAGAGAGAGAGAGTGGAAAACTATAAATACGAGGGTGGTTTGAAAAATTTAGCATTGTAAGGGTTTGACAGATTGTAGAAGATATTTAATGGCAAAGAGTAAGGTAATATTAAAAACATATATTTACATTATATTTAATTTGTATTTTTTTTTTTTACTAGATCATTAATTTTATTAGTGTTTATTCTTCTAAAGAACTTTTGACATTAAATATAAAAATTAAATTAGGACATACTTTAAAAAATACTAAAATACATTAAATACTTTATATATTTGTATGTTAAAAAAAAAAAAATAAATAAAAATAAAAAATAACATAAATAAATACAAAATATTGTTGAATTTTAAAAGAATAATTTATAAAAAAATTGTTTTTTAAATGAATAAATTTTTAGATAAACAAATAAATAAATTTAAAACTTAAAAATTTTATATTTTTTTAAATATTTAATTTGAATGTTTAAATAATAAAATATATGTCAATAATATATAATTAGAAAATATATAAAATTAATATATACACAATATTTAATTTTAGTGTATAAATAATGAAATATATTTAAATAATGTGTAAATGGAAAAATTTATATATTTAAAATTTTTTCAATTTAATTTAAGCTAAAATAATAATAATGATAATAATAAATAATAATTAATAGAGTTTTGCCTTGGGTTCGCGCAATTTACAAATTGCTTTCAAATGGGCTGTAAAAAAGTTTTTAATGAGTTTTCGACACTTTGCCTCGGTCTCTAAACAGGCCACGCCCCCTACCCTACGCCCACCACCCCTGCCTTCTGCATTTCCATTTTCATTTTCATTATTATTTATTTTTACATTTTTTGTTGCTTTTTTCTGTTTTTTCTTGTCACGCCAAAAAACTTGGTCGTGGCGTGAAAAGTGGGCGTGGCAGCAATAATAATTGCTTTGTTGTTGTTGTTGCTGTTGGCTTAATGAAATTATATCAATCGGCAGATCAGCTACCCTGTAAATGGAAAATTGTTGTTGTTGTTGTATCTCGTGCATCTGGCAGCTGGAAAATGAGTTTTCTTCCTCTTCTAGTTTAATCTTAATATTTTCATTAGGAAAATTTTTGAATAGGAATTGAAACTTGGAATGTGAATTGTAATCATTTTGCTTTTGGTCAACTACATTATTATTTTTTCTCCTCTTTTCTTTTTATTGTTTTTTTTTGGCCCGCTTTTCCGGCATTTTCTCGAGAGCGTGAGCCAAGTCTCACGTCAAATTAAATCAAGTTGTAATATAAAGAAAATTGAAGCCAACTCCCATTTGTGCCATAAGACAAAAACACACTGTTGAAAAAGGTGGGGCGAGAAGTGGGGAAGGGGGGCGTGGCTGTGGCCAAAACTAGGGTAGCTTGTGTGTGAGTGTGTGAGAGAGAGAGGGGGAGAGTGAGAGTGGGACTGGGCAGTTGATTGGCAATATAACAAGCGTTAGACAAAGGCGAATTTAACCCTTAGATGAGAAATGATATAGAATGAAATGAAAATTATATTACGATTAAAATTAAAATATTACTATTGTATTATAATAGTAATTATTATTATAATTAAACAATTTTATATTCTTTTTTTTATAAAACTCATTAACAAAATATAAGAAATTGATAAGTTGTTGTTAATTTGTGCACCTAAGGGTTAAGCGCGTGCTAATTATAAGAGTATGCGAGTATGTTTGATGCATTTATTTATGCTTTCTCCAAAGCAACAATAAACACACATAAGGGCTAAACTCAAGGCTAACTTATAATTATAAGAGTCCAACTACATACATATGTATGTGTGGGACTCTAGAAAGTCACAAATCGCACATAAAAACTGAGCTACCAATCGGATTTATAATTATAAGAGTGCGTATGCATTTACTTAAGCTGTTTAATTTAGCTGCAAAGCCTAGCCTCGCTAGGTCTAAGGCGTGAGTAGAAGAATGCATATGTATATGTGTCCTCTCTCTCTCTCCCTCTCAATAAGTTCACAGGGCACGCATAGATCAAGACCAACTTATAATTATAAGAGTGCTTGTGCTGTTTAACTAAGCTATGTACAGAGATGTAGCCAATTGCAGGGGCTGAAGCGTGAGCTATAAATAGAAGAATGTATGTCTCTCTCAATCTAACTCTCTCTCTCTCTCTCTTCATATTTATGCTGCTCAATAGGCTCTCTAAACGCGCATTAATCTGCGATTGAATGATAGTCTTATAATTATAAGAATGAGTGTATGTGTGTGTGTGTGTGTGTATGTGTCAGTACATTTATGCTACTCAATATAGCAGAGACTTGAGTTAAATTTATAATTATACAAGTAAACATGCTTGTGTATGTGTTAATTTGGCCTCAGCTTGTATTAATACCCATGTGAGAGTGCATGCCTTATATTGGCAAATGCTTAACGACTCATAGTTTTAATTGCTAGCTAATATTTTCCACCTACCACTGGGGCAATTGCAATTTGCTCACATAAATATATCGCGAGCTATTTTGGGTGCGACCCTCCACAAATGTATGCTGCACACTTAATCTAAGCTGTCAATGCAAACAGAAACAGAAGCAGAGCAGAAGAACAAAAAAACTTGGCTGAACTAACGTAATTGGTGCACATTACGACAAAGCGTAAAAATCGTTCAGTGTTACGTTGCGCATTGACCAACACCGGCAAGCACACATACATATGTGAAGTCGTAAAGTTTTAGTTGCATTCTCAAGCCTTGCACATTTTCGTCTTCGTCTTTCGTCCACGTCTTTGACTTTTAATTTATGTTTCAATTCCAATTAGCAGACGAGGCGCGTGGAGTAGCTTTTATGCGAGTTCCGTTAATTGACTTTCGGCCTGGCAATGGCGCGTCATTTGTAATTGTATACGAAATAGAGAGAGTGAGCAAGCGAGCGAAGGAGACGGAGAGCGGCAGAGTGGACCAATGCACAAAGAGAGGGGCAAATGAGTGTGTGGCGTGAGAGCGGGAGAGTGAGTTTAAGTGTGCACGTTTATTAGGCTAGCCAATGCAGCTAATTGAAGTTCAAATTGTGCCCGGGCGTTGAGTAAGGCGCTTAACGAAAGAAAAGGAAACCGTTGAAATGTAAGCGCATGTGTGAGTGTGTGTGTGAGTGTAAGCGAGCAACTTGAGAGCGCATACAAAGGCGAATTCGCAGCAAATTCACTTAAGCGACGAAAAAGCAACTAAAGCCAATTTAACAGTCAATACAGAGGCACACACATGAATGCATACACACATACAGACACGTACATACATACACACACATAAGCTAAGGCTGTTAAGCGCCCACACAATCACATGACGATTGTAAGGCAAACGGAAATAAAATCAAGCATAAATGCAATAATACAATTTATGTGCCAAATTTCATAAGAGCCATAATGGACTCACACACACACATACAGAGACAGAGACACATGACACACACACACAAATCAAGCAAAAGTCATCAACAAACAAAGGTGACTCCTTGCTGAAAGTTGGACGTAATCGTAATCACATTTGTGCCTTTGCCCAGATCCTGAATGTTGATGCTATTTATGTGTCATTTTCATTGAGCGCAAAACTTTTGCAGACGGTCAAACGCAACAATGTCCATTGCCGTCGTCCTCCTCCGCCTCCGTCCCCTCCTCCTCTCACTCTCTCCTTCTCTTCTCACTACTTCGCTGCAAGTTAACAACATTTGCTTTACGTTTGCCAATTGCATTATAACTCAATTGTAGCTGAGCGATTTTTATGGTATCGAATGGATGTATCGAATCGTTTTCTTCGACTTGCCTCGAGTGCCCAGCTATTGAGTGTGTGTGTGTGTGTGTGTGCAGCAACAACGGTACTTGAAATGTTCAAGAGCGTATAATAAGAGTTGTTGGTGTATGGAAGTTTGTATACCCTGGAAAATGTATGAAGTAAGGATATATGGAAAAAATAAATAAATAAAATATATAAAAAATAAAATTACTTTGAATTTCAATTAAATTGAATTTAAAATTTATATAAATAACAAATTTAACAGAATATATTTGAAAATAAATAATAAAAATTAGTCTGTATAGCCTGTAAGTATATGAAATTATGGAATAACAAAATGTAAAATATAAAGTTGCTAGAAAAATTTTATTTTGTTAAAATCCAAATAAAATATTATGTAGGTATAATTATAGATATATTTTTGTTTTATAAATAAAATAAAAAAAAAAAAAAATTTACTCTTAATTTAAAAAACAAAAATAATAATAATAATAATATAATTTTTTTTTTTTTTAAATAATTTTAAATTGTTATAGAGCAAATGAAATCAGATTGTTATATGTTATACTATTTTCGAAGTCGTGTGATCTCTACTATTAATTACATTAATTACATTATTCAGAAAAATAAAATATTTTTAAAAATTATAAATTCTTTATAAAAATAAAATAAATTATAGAGCTCAATAATTTATGGAAACCCATTGTCAGTCAGTATTAATATAGTTGAGTTAGATTTATGTAAAGCTTAAAGAAATATAACTGAAATAGTGAGTCTACCAGGGTATATGAATCTTTAAGCCAAGCTTAAAGCAGTAAATAACACCAAAAATCCATAAATTGAATCAGCTGTAACTTTCTTTAATGTTCCAGCAAATCCTGAATATGAACCAAGAGAGTTTCTTACATAAATAAGAGTTTGGCTTCAAAGATATATATATGTAAGTGCGTATGTGTGTATGTAATGTGTTGTCTGTCTAACATTGTTATGCTGCCCCAGTTAAAATATATATAAACATGTTAGAGTAATTGTACAATTGGCATGCAAAGACATTTGAAAGCAGTCGAGATGCATTCCCATTCACAATTTGGGCATCCTTAATGCATCTCCGATGGGCCATAAATTGTGACTGGTCTGTTATTATTTTGGGCATGGGCACGCCAAGCTTGAGGGCACTTCAGAGCCCAAATGCTGGGCAAATGTGGAGCAAGCAGGTGGCAGCCGACGACCTCAGACATGGCCCAAGTATAGCTCAATTGCCGTTATGCAATGCGGTCATAAGTGCGCGGCACGCCCTCCATTTGCTGTCACATTGTGGCATACATTGATTTGCCACGATCTCCGGCTAGAAATGGATTTATGAAAGTCACGCAAATGCCAATCGCATTAGCCGCTACGCTTCGCCCACAAACTGGGCCAAAAAAAAAAAAAGAAGTGAATATGAGTAATTATTGATCGAGTTAATGCGCATTTATAAGACCTGCCGGCGACGGCAATAGACAAACAGTTGCTCGACTTCCCTCACAGCTCCAACATGTCTCGCGTATGCCTCTCACTAATCTCAGCTCTGTTGCTGCTCTCGCCCACCTGGGCGGGCATTAGCTACCTGGCCGACGAGCATGCCGTGGCGCACACCCAGCAGAATGTGGTCAGGAGCTACGACGGCACCGTCTCCCACTATGCCAAGTCCGTGGCGACGCCCTACTCCCAGGTGCACAAGCAGGACACACGCATCAGCAACAATGTCTATCAGCCGGCCATAGCCAAGACCATCAGCTATGCCGCTCCAGCTCCAACTGTCTACACATCACATCAGCCTGCCGTCTACAGCCAGGCTCCAGTTTACCACCAGCAGCAGCAGCAGCTCCAGCAGCACATTCCAGCTGCTCAAACCACCTACGCCAGCCACCAACCCATTGCGGTCCACTACTCACCCGCTGAGGCCGTCTCCCACATGAGCTTCGATGGGGATACTAAGGAGGCAATTTCAAATAGTTTTTAGAGTTTTGCATTCAATAAAGACATTTGTTATATATGTGAGAGTGCTTTGCCTATCTGGAAGACTAGTAAATACCCTATATTTCAATTGGGGAAGAACTAAAAGGCTGAAATTTGTATTTCTTTCAGAAAATGGAAATTTAAGGTAGAATGGTTTTGTGAAAATGTATCAAGTAGGGAAGGCCTGGCATTTGCCATAAAGTATATATATTCTTGATTACGGATTGCGAGCTCAGCGAATATATCCATGTTTATTTATGTATGCACAGGATACTACCTTTTACATCCATTTACCACCACCACCATACCATCATTTCGTTGTAATCGATAGTAATGGAGAATTCATTAAAAATGTGAAGTTCAGGGAAATTCTTGGTAGACGCCATAAAGTACATATATGTATATCTTTTTTTGGTGAAGACTACGAGCTCAGTGGATCTAGGCATGTTCGTCTGTCCGTCCGCTTGTCTGCCCCTCCTTATGAACGCTGCGATCTTGTAAGCCATAAAACCTTTAAACTTGATATCTTAAATTATAAATTATATTATTAAATGCTCTACGCTATACAAGTTTAAGATTGTTTTCGACAACTTATTAAATTTCGATATTTATCGATAATACTCGATAAGGTCGATATGTCTTTAAAATATAACAGTCAGACTCCCCCGACTCGAATTTCCCTTCTCTGATACGAAATATACGTACATGTACATACACATATCTATTCCCACATAATTACACAGCTCCAATAAACCATTCTCAGCACTTCTACCTCTCCTATTCATCCACTTAACAATATTCACCAGAGGAAATCCTATAATAATACTTTTAATGTGTTATTTAATAATCGTAATCTAGTTTTTATCACACTTCATGCTCAGAGTCAGAATCAGAATCGGAGTTTTCGCTCACGTCTTCGTGTTGCTGTATATAAACAAATCATAAAAATCCACACAAAGTGCTGCACACTACAAATAGCCTGAAGTAGGACATTAGCTTGGCTCTTCTACTAATGCCACGCCCACCAACTAACGCCCAATCTCTAGCCACAGCCAACGAGCAGCAACAGCAGCCTGAATGGTCGGGTTACGTGATTTGTGCAGCACAAACTTAAAAATCGGACATGAACGCTACGTGACTCGCATGGCAAGTGAAGGTCGAAGGACTCAGAGATGGAGGCGGAGGCGGGAGCGGAAACGGAGCGAAGGACACAGCATCAACTGAACTAATCGGATTTCTTTTATGCGCGCTCGATGAGTGAAAGGGGTATATGGGGTTGCTATTAGGACTGAGCTGAGGGTAATAGAGTGTAAGGACTGTGAGGCTACAAATATTGGGGGCATGGAAAATTATCAATACTTGTATTTTACATGGTTCACTGGAGAGCTAGATCTAGATAAGACTTTAGATAAGAGTTTTAGAGCTTGACCTAACATATTCATATATAATTCATTGATGGTCTCTGTGAAAGATCAAACCAAAATATCATATGACATAATAAAAAAAGGGCTTACTAAAGATCGATTATAATCGATAAATTATTTATATGAATTTATACAAATAGATAACATGCTACTAAATTATAAATACTTATTATAAAAAGTATTTAGAACCAATACTAAATCTATTAAAAATGATAATTCATAAGCTCTAAATTTAATTAAGAATTGCTAAAGAGCACATTGAGTATAATCGATAAACTTCAACATAAAATACGTTAAGCTAAAAATCAATCAAAATCTAAAATTTAATGATGAGCTCATAAAAATAAATATATAAATTAGCTTAAAGATCTTTTACAATCGATGAACTTAGAATTCGACAACTATATGCTAAATAGCACATCTAAAGATCGATTATAATAGATATATCTTTAATCCCTTTAACAACTTGCAGCTCTTCTCGCACTGCAAGCGAGTATTCCGCAGTCAACTACACCCGCTTGCAACATCTTCACTTGATTTTCTCTTTCAATTCTCAATCAGAAGTTTGCCTCGTTATGAATTATGCACATTGGCAATTGCAGGCAGCCAGAGCAAGAAAATCAAATCGACCTGAGGTTCATAATCTATAAATTGAAATCACATTTTTGCTAGCTCATTAATTCTATGCCACTTAACTTGAGCTAACAAAGAGCCAAGAGTCAATTTCGTCTCGTAGTCTTAGCATAAATGATGGCTCCATTAGATGGCAATCAGCTGAATTGCCTCAGCCAAAAGAACTTCAAATGAAAAACTGCCAAAAAAAAAGGGCTGAAAAGGCTCAAAAACTGTGCGAATCAAATTTCGCTTGACTAACCAAAAAAAAAAAAAAAAAAAAAAAGGCAACAAATTGCAGCAAGACAAAATTTTGCGGCCATAAACAGCGCTTAAATGCAACAGTCAACGGCAGCAGCTGCCACGTCCTGCCATGTCCTGCTCCTGCTGCTGCTGCTGCTGCTGCTGCTCCTGCCTGAGGTCCTGTCGCGCCACTTGACTGCAGAAAGGCGCAATGATAAAATATTTGCTGGCTAAAAACTTGCCAGCAAAGTGTGTTTGTTGTTGCGGCCAAAGTTGAGTGGCAACAGAGTCGCCTTCTTTGCCTCCTGCTCCTCTTGCTTCATGTCCTTTGGCTGCCCGTCGACAGGAAGTTGTGAGAAAATAAAAATGCAAAATGCCCAGTAAGACGTATTTATCAACATAATTACATTTTTTAATGGCTTTTTAAACCGCAAAATGGCAAAGCCGCAAAATGCAGATAAAACTGGAGCAGAAGACCCGAAGATATAGTGGATAAACAGTGTTGTTGTTGTTTTTTTTTTTTTTTCTACTTTAACTACTATGTTCTTGCCCCTTCTATAGTCTTCTCATGCAAACTGTTTGCTAACTCAATTAGCCATTTCAGCGAATTGGCATAGGCTATGGACTTAATGAAGTCATTTTTAGTGATAATTATCTAACTATATAAGAATGTAATTAACTTTTGCTAGGTATATCCAAATATATACATATATTGCACTGTTTGGCTATAGCTCAGTATATATATATATATATATATATATATATATATATATATATATATATATATATATATATATATATATCTGTTACCTTATTTGATAGACTGCAACTGAGGTATTCCCTCTTACCTTCAGCCAAACTGCATTGTCTGCCTTCAGAAACTGCAACGCAATTCCATAAACAAGTAAGAAAGTTGTTGTAGGGCGCCACCGACTGCCTGATACTCTTTTAAAGTCAAAAAAGAATCAAGCCATTTTTATAAATTTTAAGTGGGATTCTGTATAAATAAAATGTCAAAATCTTTAGTTCTAGCGTCAAAACTTTTAAAGATAATTTGACACGCCCACAAGAATCATATACATACATATGAATGAATGCCTCTATATATAAAACATATGTATGTATATAAATAAAGAAGATAAGTAGATCAGTTTTGAGTTTATAGTACTAAAAATTATGGAAGAAACGCATTGTGCCACACCTCCTCAAAGTCCATGATATATCCACCATATACTTTTAATGATGAGTATATGAAAACACAAAAATAAAAAATATATATATATTAATAATAAAATAAAACTTTTTTTTATAATTTGTTTAAATTTTTTAATTTTGTTGAATGGACTGTAATGACAAGTTTGTATACTAATACGTATATATATTTTCAAATAAAAAAATTTTTGATTTATATATATTTTCTTTTTATTAATTTTTATTTATTTAATTCTTTTTTTTTTTTCAAATCTCAAGCACTTTAAAATATAATTTCTGTTATATTAAATATGGTATGTCCGAATTGGCCACGTCTGTAATAGGTGTGTCTAGGCAAAATCTAAATACTATATCAAATGAGACATACCAATTAAATAGCGCCCAAATAAACACTTATACGGACAGATAGACGAGCAGCAAGACAAACATTGCACAAAACTGATATACTCTCAAATTCCCTCCATGGGAGAGTATAAAAAGCGCAAAGTGCAATAAAATCTATCTAAAAGAGAGCCTCTTGTGGCAGCATAAGCAAGAGCACGCTGATCCAGTCACAGAGAGCTTTTGCAAAAATATATGTTGAACGCGTCTAAAAATAGATTCGCATATGAAATTCAACTCTTCATGAGCACAAAGAGAGGCCGAAAACATTGAAGGAGAGGGAGAGGGAGAGAGAGCGAAAGGTGCTTTTTAGTCAACATGTGTTTGACTGATGATAACATGGCGAATGTGAGCTAAAGAGCGTGTGTGTGAGAGGGAGAGGGAGAGGCAGAGGGCGAGTGTGAGTGTGAGTGTGAGTGTGAGGGCAAGCAGCAACAGTTAATCGCGCAGAATGTAAACACGCTGTAGAGTCAAATGACCTGCGCTCAGTTGTTGCTTGCCATTAACAGAGATCGGTTCTACGTTAAGCGCTGTAAAGCTTATGCGAGTCGTGTAGGGGCATAAATATAAATATTTGTATACAGTGGGTCACAGCTTAGTGCAACCAGCACCCAAAAAAAAAAAAAACTTTGGGCACCTATAAAAACTAAACTAACAGAGATAACAACAAAATTTAAACGGCAGTTTTTAGTGTAATGCCTTAACTTAAAAAATATTAGTTCACTTATTTTTAAAATATTTTGTTGATATATCTTTTAGTTTAACCAGTGAACCACTGTATATAAACACATGCAAGCAGAATGCCTTTTCGCTCGCTGACTCAGTTGCGCATAGTTTGGCCGGCAAGGGCGTAGCATGTTTGGAATGGGAGTCAGGTTGTGCGTGCTTATCTTATTGATAACGCACTTTGATCAATCGCTGGCATTTGGCGCTTCACGCTTCAAGCGGCGACTGCGTCGACAGGTGGCGCCGTCTCTCCCACTCGATGACTACCTCAGCTACGATGGCATGCTGGACTACATGGAGCAGCTGGCGAAGGCGTACAGCGAGCGCGTTGCTCTGCAAGAAGTGGGCGTAACGTACGAGCAGCGCCCACTGAAGTCGCTAACGGTAACAAATGGCGATGGACGCACGGGCAAGAAGACGATTCTACTCATAGCCGGAGCTCATGCGCGTGAATGGCTAACACCTGTTGCCGCCTTGTACACCTTGGAGCAGCTGGTGGTCAGGCATGAGGAGAATGCCCATTTGCTGCACGATTACGATTGGATTCTGTTGCCGCAGCTCAATCCAGATGGCTATACGTTCTCCCGCAATGTGGACAGATCGTGGCGAAATACGCGTTCGCCCAACGGCAACAATTGCTACGGTACGAATCTGAATCGCAATTACGACATTGAGTGGGGCCAGGGCTATGCGGAGCTGCACGATTCCTGCACCAGCCACTATGCGGGCAGTAGGCCCTTCTCCGCGCCAGAGACGCGAGCGGTACGTGATATAATGCAGGATTTGGTCCAGAGCAAACGTGGCATGCTGTTCATGACGCTGCATACGCATCACACAAGCATTTTCTATCCCTGGGTGCACACGAGGCAGGTATAACCAAGGATTAGATATTGATATATACTTATAGCCATCACCTCTTCCGCTTCTAGTGCTTCAAGTGCCAATGACAAGGAATTGCACGCCGTGGCTGAGGCTGGCGCTGTGGCCATATTCAATGCGACTGGCACAAGATTCGGCTATGGCCAATATGGCAAGGAGGATACCTTAGGGGGCACCAGCTTGGACTATGCCTACTCAATAGGATTCCCACTTAGCTTTGCGCTGGAATTATCCGGGGAGCGAGATGGACTTACCTTTGACTTCTGGCCACCAAAGCAGCTGCTGAAGGACCTAGCCGAAGAGTCTTGGGTGGGCATTAGTGCCATGGCCAAGCAAGCCATTGAACTCTATCCACCGGATAGATCTCTGACAGCGACTGAGAGTAACTCTGCCTCGTCTAGCTATAGTCTGGCTAATATGCTGAAGATTCTATTGCTTATGACAATCATAACGGTAATCTCTCGCTAAGCAGTGTTGGTTAATGATTGAAAAATTACTTAAATGAGTGTGAAGCTATTTCAAAATGAAACTATCTTTCGCATATTTTTTGTACAAAGTCTAAAAGTCTGTTTTAAGTGTATATACTTATCGTATATGTATAATCAATCTGAACATATATTTGTTAAATATATATTGTTCAGCTTCCGAAACTGTACACACATAGTATATTGTCTAACATCAACTTAAAATCAATAAGCTGTTACTTAATATATATATACTTATTTTAATTATAATAATAATATCTTTAAATATATAATATATTTAATATATATTTTTTACTTACATTATATGATATTATAATTAATATTAATTATTGACTCACATAAACTTGACAGATTTTTATTTATATTTAAACAAGGCTGAGGTAAAATAGACTCAAATTAAGCTTTATGTAAATAAAGAGGCAGATAAAATCATACACTAATTCAATGTGTATAAGCTTCTAAGCTTCACTTCAATCGCATATTTCAAACATATAACCATATCAAGTTTATCAGAATCTATCTGAATTAAAAATCTTTTCAGTAATATTTATAAAATTCTTCTATACTCCATTAAATATATTTTACATTATCTGAATTTAAAGAAAAATTGTGGAATTGTTTATTCTGTTTTCTACCCCATTTCGATTGTTCATTTATATCAATTTTCAGAACAGTTGGCGCCTTAACCGAAATATCAGTTGTCTCGCATTTAACAAAAATTATTTTAAATCCACAACAGAACCAGGCTGAGTTTACTGTTACTCACGTGTCTGGGTAATGCACACACACGCACACACATACACACACACACACACACATGCAGAGCGTGAGCCTTGCTCATTGAACGAAAAGCTCGCATTACTCATACGCCGCGTTGCTCGCGTGCTATTTGCCTGTTTGCGCTGGCTATCAACGTGACTTGGCTGCCGAACACTGGGCGGTCTCTCTTTCTGTTGCCATTGCCATTGCCGTTTCAGTTTCTGTTTCGGTCTGTGCTATCACTCGGATTGTCTGATACGTTTCACATGCTGCAATTAACGCAACAAATTGCATTTTTAATATGCGCAAATTAATGTGGAAAATCTTCCATTTTTGTTACTCTTTTTTCCCACTCCCGCTCTCTGTTCTGCTGCCGGCAGCCAAAGAGTTTTATTTATAACAGTCATTGCGAAAATTGAAAATGCACAATTAAAAGCACGCCTATGCTATATATCTATATATATATATATATATATATATATATATATATACATATATACATATCTATATATGCATATCAGGATGAGTGTGTCTGTGGCTCTACTCGCTGACCCTTTTTAAAATAATATGATAAAATGCCATTACAAAAGTCAAAGTCGAAGTTCGGCTCGACTGCAGGAAGCAGCTGTTAATTAGTTTTTTTTTTTTCAGCGAGTCCTGCTCTTCAGGACGAGGTCCTGCTTTGGCAGCTATCCATCCCCGTGTTCCTTTACTGTGCAAATGTTTTAATTTCCGCACGAATGTCTCTAACGGAAATTACATAAAAAACAAAAAAACAAAAAAACATCAACAAATATAAAGAGCTGATAGCGACCCACTGAATGCTGTCTTGTGTGTCCAAAACAATTAGCATACTCGATTCTGCTCGATACTAAAAAAATACAGAATTAATGAAAGTAACTAACGAAATAAACGCTCAGTTTGTGTTAAGCGCTGCATTAAGGCAGAAGTGCTTAGTTGTTACGGCTTCTTGAATTCCGGATCAGATAAGAAAAGTATAGAAATATAGTACTAAGAGTATAGCTCTATAGCTGGCAGTTATAGGCATTTGACTTCAGATTGCAATATGCTGCTGATCGCGATTGTTGTGCTGCTGCTGCTGACTTTAGCCAGTTGGTTCCATTGGAGTCAACGGGACAGGCGAGCGGCTGTTGCCAATCTGCCAGGACCTTTCTGTTTCCCAGTAATTGGAGCCTGGCATCACGCCTTCAATATGACTCCCGAAAGTACGTACCAAGTGTATTGTGAGAAAATGTGGAGCAAAGTCCAAAGTGCAGTTGCAACAATAAGTACTTGATTGATTGGCGATTGCTTTAATGCTTATATAAAATATGTGAATATAAAAACAATTGAATAGTGTTGGCATTGAAATAATCTCTATATAAGAAGTATTGTGAGTTGAACATATTATCAAAGGCAGTCGAAGTTTATAAGTATTAGGCTTAAATAGATCATCAATCAATCATTGATTGATGATTCAATCAAGCTAAATCCTTAGAGACTACAACAGCTATATGGAATGATCCAGCTATATCATAAGTTTCTGTTGAAAAATTAAGCTAGGTCTTTATAGACTATAGCAGTTAAATATTCTTATAGTCCGATTCTTATAGTCTCTAAAAATTTGCTTTTTGTTTAGAGCTAAAGAGTTACAGCTAGAGAGAGTGGCAGTTAGAGAGTTGCATCTATAAAGCTGTAGAGAATAATACAAATAATAGTTCGATGCATTCAAGATTCCAACATCACTATCAACAGTTTAATTTAAAACAGAGATCGTGGTCCAATTGACTTGTAAAGAGATTGCAATCATAGGCGCTGTTCTCCTCTCTCCTTGAAGACCTCTGAAGCTCTTTCATTTTCACAGTGCAACGGCTGCACTTATATAGATAATCGAGCGTTCCATCGATAGAGTATAATTGGAATATTGTTGAATTGTTGAAAACTAAGCCTTATATAGTGCCATAAAAAAATTTGAAGATTAGCCAGATCCATATATTTATTTTTTTTGTTTTCTTAGCAGCATTTTATTTATTTTATTATTTTATTTTTCTTTATTTTTTTTCTTTTAATAAGTACCTAAGTTTTTTCTAGTAATAATTAATTTTTCTAGTAATAATATATATTTCTTATTTTTTACATTTTTTATTTTTTTTCCACTCTACATTTACTTGAATATTTCTCTGCATTACGTCCATTGATAAAATGATGCAATTGTTCAATAAAAAGAATACAATGTAGCTAAAAAATGATTATAAATATATAGTATTATTTAAATTTTTTGTATAGATCCAGTTCGACTTGTTTAGGTGAAGCTTAAATAGCAATTTCTTTATGTATGCAAATTAGAATTAGAAGAATTAGAGGGCAATTGATAAGTTGAGTTGAATTTCTGGTTATGCAATTACCATTCAATTAGAAAAAAATAATAATAAATAAATAAAATAATAATAATAAATAAATAAACTCATCTTTTGTTTTGTTCGTTCGTTTTCAATAGCGTAAACAATATTTTTCTATTAATGAAACGTTATCAAAATACTAAAGTATCACATTATTACTTGTTAATCTATAAGTTTTATTTTTCTGTAAATTAAAAAGTCGTTATTGTTGTCAATTTTATAATTATAAATTGTTTATAATTTTTGGTTTGATTTAAATTAGTCCACATAATACTGATCATATTTTCCCGCAGCTTTTATTGAACGGTCCCAAAAGTATTTCAAGCAACTGGGAAGATTGCAACGTGCGTGGGTATTGAATCGTTTGGTAATCGTCAGCAGCGATGTGGAGTTCAATGAGCAGCTGATGTTCAGCCAGGAGCATTTGGTTAAGCATCCGGTTTACAAGTTGCTGCGCCAATGGCTGGGCAACGGTCTCCTGCTCAGCGATGGCAAACTTTGGCATCAGCGGCGCAAGATCATAACGCCCACCTTCCATTTCTCGATCCTTGAACAGTTCGTGGAGGTCTTTGATCAGCAGTCGAATGTGTGTGTGGAGCGTCTGGAGCAGCGTGCTAATGGAGAGGTCTTCGACGTCTATCCCTTTGTCTGTCTGGCGGCCCTGGATAGCATTGCAGAGACGGCAATGGGCACCAAAGTGAATGCACAACAGGCAGAGAGCACCACCTATGTCAACGCAGTAACGGAGTAAGTGTGAAGTGTATTGATGTGGGTTGTATACAGTCTCTAGGAGTTAGTTTACTAGTTTCATTGGGTCGTTCTTATCACTGTTTATTTCATACATAGATGTTAGATATGGATATGACATTGCCGGAGAATTGATCAGAGCTGATCAGAATGAATGAAGTTAATTGAAAGAAGTTATAGTATGGAAGATATTCTGTATTCGGCTAACTAGATTTTTATCAGAGTTTATTTCACTCACAGATGTTATATGTAGATATAGCCTGACTCTAACTCCAAGTGGGAGTTGATAAGGTAGCAGGAGTTAATCACAAAGTGTGAAGTCTGTCGATATAACCACTAACCATACAACACATAGACATCTCGAATTGCATCGATTTTTTTTAAACTCTATGGAATTTGAATATTGCTTTAATAATAAGTGAGAACTCGTGAAATACCCTTCATTCGGTGTGCTTAAGTTAGTGTACATTTTTTGTGAAAGTATTTCCGATAATTATTTAGAAAATATAATTTTTCAGGCAGTTAAAGTCTTCTAAGTATTCTAGTTTTCTAAGTTTTTTAATTCTGTCAAGTTTTCTAAGTCTTTCAAGCTTTCTAAGTATTTTTAGTTTTCTAAGTCTTTCAAATTTAATTTTTAATTCTGTCAAGTTTTCTAAGAGCCTTCCTAATTTCTTAAGTCTTTCTAGTTTTCTAAGTCTATCAAGTTTTCTAATTCTTCCAAAATTTCTAAGTCTTTTAAGTTTTCTAAGTCTTCCAAATTTTCTAAGTCTTTCAAGTTTTTTAAGTCTTTCGAGTTTTCTAAGTCTGTAAAGTTTTCTAAGTCTTTTAAGTTTCCTAAGTCTTCCAAATTTTCTAAGTCTTTTAAGTTTCCCAAGTCTTCCAAATTTTCTAAGTCTTCATAATTTTCTAAGTCTGACAAATTTTCTAAGTCTTCCTAATTTTCTAAGTCTCACAAATTTTCTAAGTCTTTCATGTTTTCTAAGTCTTTTAAGTTTCCTAAGTCTTCCAAAATTTCTAAGTCTTTTAAGTTTTCTAAGTCTTTCAAATTTTCTAAGTCCTTTAAGTTTCCTAAGTCTTCCAAATTTTCTAAGTCTGACAACTTTTTTAAGTCTTTCATGTTTTCTAAGTCTTGCTAAGTTTCTAAGTCTTGCTAATTTTCTAAGTCTTTAAACGATCACAAACATTATGTCTAAAGTTGCCATTATAATTAATATTTAAACAATTCTTAAGAATTATTTATAACTATTACAATTCTGCTTAAAGTACTTAACATTATTAACAAATAAAATATTTACTACACTTTACTTTCACTTTCACTTGACTGCACTGCACTACTGACCCCCACCGGGCCTGGACGACTGAAGAAATGCTGCAGCTGCTGCTCTTTATATAGGGCCCCTTTCACTCAAACTCTAAGGCGAGCTCACATGTTGAGCCTGCGTCGAGTTGCGGTCGCTGCAGTCGATCGTGAAGTGACCAATGAGAACACTCTCTGCTGCTTCAAGCATTCTAAATGAGTTTCACTTAGATGTAAATGTAAGCAAATATTGCTGTGTACATATAGACAACATAAATGATCTTCTGCAGCTCAGTTTTGTTGCTTGCTTTGGTTAGGCAGACAGACAGAGAGACAGACAGACATACACATACATACACATGTTATATAATTTCATCGGCTCTTGTCATAAACACATCACTTTTGTATACCTAATTTTTATTAAAAATAAAGTGTCCCATAAAAATAAAATATACCTAAATTTGTTTAACAAACAAAAGCAGAAGCAGAAGCTTGTCTATGATTTATGACAAGAGCCGATGCAACTATATAACATGTATATGTCTGTTTGTCATTTTTCTGTGTGAGTGGCTTCCTAATTTTGATAGTGCATGAACAACTCAATTCCTATAAGTAGGATAGAAGAAGACAAGCTTAAGACCTTTATATGTCTGTAGCAATATTTATATTTAAGTAAAACCTACTTAAAATGCTTGATACAGCTGAATGCATTCTCATTGGCTATTGGTGGGGAAGACAATATATACTTGAACCCTTCTTCTCTGTTTGTTTGTCTATTAATCTGACCGTTTGTCTGTCTGTCTGTATATTCGCAAATCTGTCTGTCTCTCCCTCTCTCTCTCTCTCTCTCTCTTATCTCTCTTATCTCTAAAACTGTCTGTCCGTCTGTCTCTCTGTCTGTCTGCCTAACAAAAGCAAGCAACAAAACTGAGCTGCAGAAGATCATTTATGTTGTCTATATGTACACAGCAATATTTGCTTACATTTACATTTAAGTGAAACTCATTTAGAATGCTTGAAGCAGCAGAGAGTGTTCTCATTGGTCACTTCACGATCGACTGCAGCGACCGCAACTCGACGCAGGCTCAACATGTGAGCTCGCCTTAGAGTTTGAGTGAAAGGGGCCCTATATAAAGAGCAGCAGCTGCAGCATTTCTTCAGTCGTCCAGGCCCGGTGGGGGTCAGTAGTGCAGTGCAGTCAAGTGAAAGTGAAAGTAAAGTGTAGTAAATATTTTATTTGTTAATAATGTTAAGTACTTTAAGCAGAATTGTAATAGTTATAAATAATTCTTAAGAATTGTTTAAATATTAGTTATCAGGGCAACTTTAGACATAATGTTAGTGATCGTTTAAAGACTTAGAAAATTTGTCAGACTTAGAAAATTATGAACACTTAGAAAATTTGGAAGACTTGCGAAACTTAAAAGACTTAGAAAATTTGGAAGACTTAGGAAACTTAAAAGACTTAGAAAATTTGTCAGACTTAGAAAATTATGAAGACTTAGAAAATTTGTCAGACTTAGAAAATTATGAAGACTTAGAAAATTTGTCAGACTTAGAAAATTATGAATACTTAGAAAATTTGTCAGACTTAGAAAATTATGAAGACTTAGAAAATTTGTCAGACTTAGAAAATTATGAAGACTTAGAAAATTTGTCAGACTTAGAAAATTATGAAGACTTAGAAAATTTGTCAGACTTAGAAAATTATGAATACTTAGAAAATTTGTCAGACTTAGAAAATTATGAACACTTAGAAAATTTGGAAGACTTGCGAAACTTAAAAGACTTAGAAAATTTGGAAGACTTAGGAAACTTAAAAGACTTAGAAAATTTGTCAGACTTAGAAAATTATGAACACTTAGAAAATTTGTCAGACTTAGAAAATTATGAAGACTTAGAAAATTTGTCAGACTTAGAAAATTATGAATACTTAGAAAATTTGTCAGACTTAGAAAATTATGAAGACTTAGAAAATTTGTCAGACTTAGAAAATTATGAAGACTTAGAAAATTTGTCAGACTTAGAAAATTATGAAGACTTAGAAAATTTGTCAGACTTAGAAAATTATGAATACTTAGAAAATTTGTCAGACTTAGAAAATTATGAACACTTAGAAAATTTGGAAGACTTGCGAAACTTAAAAGACTTAGAAAATTTGGAAGACTTAGGAAACTTAAAAGACTTAGAAAATTTGTCAGACTTAGAAAATTATGAAGACTTAGAAAATTTGTCAGACTTAGAAAATTATGAAGACTTAGAAAATTTGTCAGACTTAGAAAATTATGAATACTTAGAAAATTTGTCAGACTTAGAAAATTATGAAGACTTAGAAATTTTGGAAGAATTAGGAAACTTAAAAGACTTAGAAAATTGGAAAGACTTAGGAAACTTAAAAGACTTAGAAAACATGAAAAACTTTGAAAATTTTATAGACTTAGAAAACTTGAAAGACTTACAAAATTTGGCAGACTTAGAAAACTAGAAAGACTTAGAAAATTAGAAAGACTTAGAAAACTTGAAAGAAACTTATAAAACTAGAAGACTCACACATTTTCACAAAAACATTTTATCTAGATATCCCCTTTTTAATGTGTTTGGGGCATAACTACCACGATTACCTAGATATAAAATTCTATATCCTAGGTGTATCCATTTCTCTTCAATTGTAATCCCATCTAAACTTCAGCTGTTTTATTTATATAATCCCATTCCTCTGCCCCCTCCCATCGACAGATGCACTGCCTTGATGGCCAGGCGCTTCCTGTCGATCATCTTGCAAAACGAGCTGCTCTTCGCGCTGACCCATCCACATCTGAAGCTTCGTCAAATGAAGCTCATACGCATCATGCACGAATTCACTACGCAGGTGATTAAGCAGCGCCGCCAGACCTTGGAGAGGATGCAGCTGGCGGGCACAGAGCAGCTGGAGGAGGATGAGGTGGGCGGCAAGCGTCGCATGGCACTGCTCGATGTGCTGCTGCAGGCGAGAGTCGATGGACGAGCGCTGCGGGACGAGGAGATATGCGAGGAGGTGGATACGTTCATGTTCGAGGGTCACGACACCACAACCAGTGGCATATCCTTCTGCCTGTGGTGCATCTCGCGACATCCTGAGGTGCAGGCCAAAATGCTGGAGGAAATCTTGCAGGTGCTGGGCAACGATCGCAGTCGAGCCGTTACCATGCGAGATTTGGGCAAACTGAAGTATGTGGAGTGGGTGATGAAGGAATCGCTACGTAGATATCCGCCTGTGGCGCTCGTGGGGCGTACGCTGCAAACGGACTTCAAATACAGTAAGTGAATGAGATCAGGAATGGGATCAGAAATCTCTAGAGGAGACTCTCTCTGTTCTTGCAGCACATTCCAAGTTTGGCACGGGCGTCATACCGGCCGGATCGGAGATATTCATGATCATTTACGGCATGCACAATGATGCGGATTACTTTCCGGAACCAGATCTCTTCAAGCCGGAACGTCATGAGAGCGACAGCGAGCGCTCCTCCACCAGCTTTGCCTACACTCCCTTCAGTGCCGGGCCACGCAATTGCGTTGGCCAGAAGTTTGCCCAGCTGGAGATTAAGATGATGCTGGCCAAGATTGTGCGGGAGTACGAGCTGTTGCCGCTGGGCGAGCCAGTGCAGCCGGTGGTCAACATTGTGCTGCGCTCCGATACAGGTTTTCAGATGGGCATGCGCAAGCGCAGCCAGCAATAGGGGTATTCCCAAAGTAATTTAAGTTTCCTTAGGTTTATTTTGTAGCTGAGCTTAAATTATAGTCTATCTATTAACTATAAGCTAATCAATCTTATTACGTGGCTGCAGCGCCAATTGAAAGCCATTGCTGGAGCCCAGCGCCAGGCGCAGATTTGGACGCACTGCATCGCCATAGGGCAGCAGCTCGTATTGCAGTAGCAGTGGCGCCACCAGCTGCTGCAAGAGCTTCAAGCTCATTTGCTGAGCCGGACAGCTGCGCGGACCCAGCCCAAAGCTGAGCAGCTCAACGGGCTGCTCTAGAAAACGCTCCGGTTGAAAGAGCTGCGCCTTGTTGCCATACTCCTGCTCAGCGCGTTGCAGCTCATAGAGATTGATGTAGATCTCAGCATCGGCAGGCAGCGAGCCATCGCCCACCTGGGAGTGAGCTGTGAACACAAAGAGTGTGGCATTAATGTGGACTTTAAGATAAAATAAATTTCTTCACCCACTGTATTTAAAGTCCTGACTCAGTTGACGGCTCACAATCAGCTGCGGTGGCTGCAGTCGCAGTGTCTCTTTGAGCACCGCCTCCAGGTAGGGCAAACGCTCCTCCTTTGAGCTACTCTTCGAGCGCAGTTCATCTAGACAACGTTGCTGCACCGCCGGATGTCGTGCTATCAACACCAAGGCAGAGCAGAGAGCGCTGCTGCACAGTAAATAGCCCAAAAAGTTGCAGCAGTTGAGCTCAGCAAAGAGCTGAGCATCTGTGAGCGAAGCTTCGCTCGCCAGCAGCAGCTCGAGCAGCGATTGATATTTCACTCTTGGTGCCGGTTCAATGCGATCTATTGTGATGCCCTCGATCTTTATTTGATTACTGTTTAGCTTATGCTGTCGGCGCTGCTCCAGCATCTGTTTGTTCTCTTCATTGATGCGTCGTATGAGCCGCTGCTGTCGTCTTCGAGTGAGCGGCGAACAGAGGCAGAAGGTTAGACGATTGGCTGATCGGACGCTCAAGAAACGCTTGCGATAGAGCTCAGTGAGACTGTTGGAGGTTGGGAAATTTGATGATAGTTAATAATAGATAATAAGCATGAGTTTAAATGTTAAATAATGATGAATAATAGTAGATAATTAAAATGATGTATAATATTAGGTAATAAACTTATCTTTACAAATTAAAGTAGCTCAAGTTCCGAGAAGTTTGAGAACAGCGTTAGTTTTTCTTTTTACTTGAACAAAGTAGTCAAAGTGGAAATAAGTCACTCATATAAACACTCATGACTTTTCGAAATGAACCTTAATATTTATAAATGTAATAATAAATATTAAATCGCATTTAAGAAAGACTTCAAAAGATCTTAGAATTATTGTGAGCTAAAAAAAAAAATCGTGCTAAAAATTCGAATGTAAGTTTTAGTTCTACAGAACGAACTAGTTCTTATGAGGCTGGCTTAAATTCCGAGCCACTATTAAAAATTTTAAGCTCAGTAAGTTTAGATTTAGAAATCAGTTTTCGGAACCAGTTCGAATTACGAATAAAAGTGCACAACTACGAGCTCAACTCAGCTGCTAACTATGTAAGTCTAGATTCAAGAACAAATTGAATCAGTATATAAAAAATAAGTAAAATAAACTGCTTAGAAATTTTTGAGATTTTAAAGACCGTGAAACTGAATCAGCTTAAATTATGAATAAACAGCTCAACTGAACTAGTTAAATCTATATATGAATGTGAAGAGTAGGCCAATACCGAAGTGAACCAGAACTGTGTGATTCAAACTCTAATAGAATAGCGTAGTAAACATAAAGAACCAGACTGTGAAATAGCGAACTGAATCAACTTCTACTAGAAACAGGGAATGGTAAATTGAACCAGTTTGAACGAATAATGAACTGCATACTACTAGAGTTGGAAATAGAAATGCCATTGTAAATTGAACCAGTTTGAGCTAATAATGAACTATATACTACTAAAACTGGCCAACTAGCAGAAATTCTTTTGTAAATTGAACCAGTTTGAGCCAGGAATGAATTTGTAAATATAGTTCTGTCAGCCAACCAAGCCAAGTCAATTGCTACAAACTCTAAAACAAGCCTAGCTTAATGTTCAGCTATAAACTGTTACATAGCCAACTACTCACTCTTTGAATGCCTGTTTGTAGCGCTCAGTCGGCTGCATGCCACAGCTGATGGAGAGCATCAGGTCCAACACATTGTCCGACACCAGCTGCCACACATCAAAGACTTGTCGCGTTTCCGCCCGAGCCGCCAGCTGCTGACAGAGCTGCTCGGCCTGCTGCTGAAATAGTTGGCTCAATTGCAACAGGTTGTCTGGCTGGGAGAGTGTGGCGAGTAGCTGATGTCGCTGTGGCCAGTGCTGCGGCTGGCAGTTGAGCACACTGTCGCCCAGCCAGTCGCTCATCAGCTCGTGGCCCGTCTTCAAATGCGTGTTGCTCTGCAGCAGTTGCTTGGCGAATTCCAGGTCGGCGACAGCTATGAAGAGTCTGTGAAAAACCCAAATACGGCTCACAGCGCCATATTTGGCCAGGTAGACAGAGCTACGCTCGAAGAAATCTGTCAAAGCTGACATGTTCAGATGTCTATATAAGTAAACAGATATTTAGAGATCTTACTCTTTGGCGACAGCAGCACTATTTTGTGCATGGCGCCCATTAGGGGCCAGGTGAAAGGTCCTCCAAGATTCTGAATGAAAGCGCGCTGTCGACGCTGCCTCAAATAGTTGAAAGCCGACACCAGGCAGAAACACACAAAAATGCTGGCCAAGATCATTTTGTGAACTGCGAACGCAACGGCAACTGCAAATGCGTCCGACTCTCTGCGATTGGAACCGGTTTATGGCCGAGCGACAGGGGGCATATTAGCTATCTCGAGTGCTTTACGATTTCAGCTAGCTCTTAACCGATAAGCCCATATTTTGAATATGCTAACAACATGTTTATTTATAAATATGAATTTGGTTAGGGAGTTGTTAAGGTTATTTTGAAATTATAGATAAATATTTTGTAAAATTTTGTATTTTTGTATTTTCTACTTTTTATTTAATTTTTTGTATTTATTTATTCATTTATAACATAGCGTATAGCCTTGGCTGCATTCGAATACGTTCCACAGCATGTTGCTGGCAGCATGTTGCTAGCAACATTTGTGTTTGCTAGCAACATTTAAATTGTCAATTTATTGCAGCTGCGATTTCGAGAGTCATAATTAATGTGAAAATGGAAAGCAAAATAAACCACAAAAAAATATAAATTATATAAAATGTTTGTAGTTTTCTCATACTAATAATCAAAATATTTTGCCACCAAGAAAAGCTAGAAAAAATATTGTTTATCAGCATATAAATTGAGACAAAAAATCAAGGAATAAAAAAATATAAGAATAATGTATATTATTTGTAGACTATATAAATATATACTTATATTTTTCAGTAATATACAATATACAATATAAAATTAAAAAAAAATTTTTTTTTTTTCTTTAATTATATAAAAGGTTACAAACAATAATATATAATAGAATATTTTGCATGTCTAAATAATTTTGCCTACTTGTGTATAGTAAATATAAATTTATAGTTATATAAAGTTCCTCTGCAATATCTTCATTAACTAGAACAATCTGCCTGCACTAGTTTTCCTACTTTAGCTCGAATCATATATTTATTTAGATGGCTCGTAAATCCCACAATAATAAAATATTTAAATGCTTAGCTAACATTTATTGCTGCTACAGAAGCTGCCTGCTAGCAAAATGATTTCACAACTATTACAAGTAAGCCCAGCTATTTGGGTTTGGTTTTTGGGGTTGTCCAGGCGTCCCGTGCCCCTCCCTGAGGCATTATCATATGGCAGCTGTTGCTGTTCCGAGCTGGAAATTTGAATCTTTTGCATTGTACAAAGTTTTCTCGCTCTCTCTCTCTCTGTCTCTGTGTGTGTGTGTGTGTGTGTGTGTGGGCAGTCGGTCAACCCTTTCAAGAGTCCAACTGTCAAAAGTACATTTGCCTTGGTTACGCCACAGAAATATCCTCGAAGCATGTAATGACAATATCAGGCAACGCCAGCGACCCTTCAACTCCCTGAACCAAAGAGCTGGCCGCGGGGGCTTTGGGGATTTGAGAGGTTGGCCGCTCTTAGCTGTTGCTCCACTGATGAAACTTTAATGGCACAAACACGCACTCCACACAGACAGAAAGACAGGGAGATGGACAGGGCCATGTGTCCAAACAATTTAAGCTAGCTGCTTTCAGCTTTCAGCTTTCACAGCTCTGTTTTTTGTGCCTTCTGCTCGATTTAATATCGTGTGAAATGTGATGCACATTCCACTGGCTAATGGCAGCTAATGAAGGTGCTTTTATTGCGGTTAGCTGAGTTCGTTGAACCCCCCTGTTGATCATTTATGTACCTATGTACCTCTATATATAGCTCTACAAATACTTATATATGCATGTAAATATCTTTATAAATTCATACGTCAATGTCAGGAGCAAGTGGAAAATGTTCGCATATATGCAAATTACATGGCAAACACAAAGAAACAAATATTTTCCGGTGACAATGAAAACTAAGCGAAAAGCAAAGCCAAAAGGCTGTTGCAATGCGGCAAAAAAAAGAAGGAAATAAGTGAAAAGGACTTGCATGCCGCGCAGCAAACATATCGCATTCACAGGCCTACCGCATATCCTAGAGTGTTGCCTGGCCAAAAATTAAAAACAAAGACATAAAAACAATTTACATTTCCATTGTTGTTTCCCTCTGCCGTTGCCTTGACCAAGGGAAAGTCAGTTGTGCTTTAAAAAACGCTACAAGTGCACGGAAAAAATGGCCACAGACACTCGACACATAGATACTCATTCGCCCATACATATACGCTTATAAATTGCAAATGCAGTCGGTCAGCCGGCAAGTTAGAGACAGCAAAAGACACACGACGAGCGACAAACAGAAACCGAAAAAAAAGAGTCGGCACAGTGCCTAACCACTGAAATGGACGGGATTGGCTGGCACGAATTGTGCAATGAGCTGCAATGGCATTAGTTGAAGCCAACTGAATGAAAAGGGGGAAAAATGGATGATGCAAGGCAGATTGAACTTTGACTAAGTCAACTAATATGGAGGGCTGAATCTAGAATAATATATAATATATAAAATATATAAAATATATATATATATATATATAATTAATATAAAAAAAATATTTGGCTAAAGAGCTTAAAGCGAAAAAAACTTTCTGATTAAAACTTTTTGAATTTGACTTCTGCTTCGTTATACTTTAAGCTTTCTACTGAAAACAATTTAATTCATTTTTTAAGGCTTGAAAATATAATATAATTATTATAAAAAACCTTTATATATATATATATATTTTTTTTTTTTTCTTTTTTTTAAATATTTTAATCCTTGCCAAATTTTTTTATTTTATTTTATTTTTTTAAAAGATTTTTAATAATATAATTTTTTAATTATTATAAAAAACCTTTATATATATTTTTTTTTCTATTTTTTTAATATTTTAATCCTTGCCAAATATTTTTATTTTATTTTATTTTTTTTTAAAGACTTTTACTAATATAATTTTTGCAGCCTCTGTTAGCATAAACTGCACTGCTATTTTTGTGAACTCAGTTATATATACATATCTAGCCTCTAGCTAAATTTTCCTTAAAATGTGCTTAAATATCATAAAATGTTTGCTTAAACTATAATTAAGAAAGTGCTTAAACCTCATTAAAAGCTTTTTTTCAATATTAGCCCATTTAAAGCCACACTACAATTTTACTTTATGCTAAAGCTTAAAGTTGACTAGATAAAGTTAAAATACATTTTTAATTATACAAATAACAGCTTTAATATAAGATTTTGCCTGATGGAACTTAATTAATTGATTTCCCAATTTAATGCTCACAAAATTTGAGTGTAGCTCATTCAGAAGTCACTGTGGCTGCTGCATTGCCTACAGGCAGGAGGCATCACCATTGCTGCTCCTGCTGCTGCTGTTTTTGTGGCTGTTGTTGTCGTTGGCGACAGGAAGCATTTTGCATGAAATGCCCATAAAAATGATATGCACATCAGCACTGTCTGATATCAATGGTGCGATAAGCGCGAGAATTTGTTAACTTCGTTGCGATGCGACTGTTGTCAGACAGCGCGGTCTATGCCACTAATTGAGGCATGTTTAGATCGAGGACGTTTGCCATGTGTGTGCTGTCAGTTAATCAAGACTAAAATGCGCCTGACTTTGTTGTTGACTAACTACATTTGGCTAGACATTTAATTTGGTTGTGCAGCTAAAAGGTTGCCATCACTCACAGACACACACAGACACACACAGAGAGAGACTCATTCAGTCATATGCCATTATGGCATTGACTTTTGTCTCATTTTTGGCTTTCACATATTAATTCCCAGTTGTCATATGTCAGGACATGCCCCTAATAATACAAGCTGAGATGCGTGCGCTATGATTACTGTCAGCGCCAGCCACTCAGACACTATGAATAAGCACTTATGGCACTCACTCGCATATCCTTGTGGGCTTATCCTCAGCGACTTAAGGTGCCCCGCAGCGCCATTCTCTCCCTCTCTCCCTCTCACTCTCTTTCTCTGATATCCTGTGGCAACAACTTTGACTGCGCGACAATTTATCACAGCCAATTTAACCACTTAAGTGTGAAATACGCTGCCGGAGTAAAAGTATACTATGCATATGGATTCATTCGTTACATAAATACACACACGCACACACACACTCACACACACACACACACCCACACATATAAATATTAAAAAATATGTAAAGTTACATTTGGCAGGCACTGTGCCAATGGCCTCCAGCGACAGTCTGAATTCAACTGCAAATTGCCACAGCGCTGACCACTCAATATGTGTGTGTGTGTGTGTGTGTGTGTGTGTGTATGTGTGTGTTGGTTGGGGGTGTGCCGCTCTCTCTGTGTATCTGTATATTTCTGCTCGTGGCATTTATTTGTTTACAATCTGTTTGCGAAAAGCTGGCGCAAGGCTTAAAAATCTGCATTTGCATTTTAACAGGCAATGCCATTGTTGTGCGTGTGTGTGTGTGTGTGGCATTTGTATTCATTGAAAAGACAGTTGCAACTATAGCCAATTGATTTTTATGCAAATTGACACTTTAAGCATTTCACTTTGGCAAATCCGCTTTATAAATTCGATTTGATAGCTAGCGCTAAAGCGGCGCACATGGCGTATGCTTAATATATTTCATTAGTTTGTACAATCATTTGAACTAATTGTATGCATTTGAGCTCACAAAACCCGTTATTATTTGTTCAAAATATAAATGAAATATTATTTTGTATACCAAAAAGAAGCAAAGGAATTTTGGATTATAAAAAGTGACGTGGCTGGAATTGATAATGAAAAACAAATAATTTTAAAGCCATTCGATTTATAGATTATTTATATAATTTGCATATATTATCAAAAATATTGTTCAATAAATTAATAAACTTTTTAAAATTTTTTATGTATTTATCTTATTATTTATTTATTTTTTAAACTATTATAACCTATAATATTTGTGTTTTGGTTTAATTATTTTGCTTTGTTTTAAAGACAATAATTTTATATATTTTTTATATAAACTGTATATATATACTTAAAAATTCTGTTAAATAAATATATTTATTAATTTATCTTTTTTAGTTCTTTATATATCTATTTATTTCATTTTTTTTATTTTTTTGTTTTTTTTACATATAGACTAATATTGGTGTTTTATTTAATTTTTGATTTTTATATATTTTATATAAATTGTATATAATGTTATATACTGTTACATAAATTAATTAATAATTTAAAAAAATTATTTATGTATTTATCCAATTATTTATTACTTTTTTTTATTTATATAAGAATAGTTGTGTTTTATTTGTTTATTTTTTATTTATTTATTTTTTTTTTTAGTAATTTATCAATATATTTACTTGTTATCTTTTTGATTATTATTTTTTATTCATGAAAAATTTAATTAATAAAAACAAATCTTTTGTTTATATACATAGATATCCATTTACAAATTAAGCTCATCTCATCTCCCACTCCCTCTCTCTTTCACTATCTACTTCTGCTCTCTTCCTACCACTCCCCACAAATATTCTACATGCATATACGCTCTGCTATTCAAAAGAGTGGTTACCCTTAAAGCTTTTGGCCACTTGAATAGGCCAGCGCCACAGAGCTGGCGCCGTTTTGGCTTTCATGAAATCGGCTTTCAACAGTTCGCATACATAAAAGTGCAGATTCATGTTTTGTTTGACAAAATCCGTATAAATCTAAAGAGCAAATGCCGTAACAAGCAGCCGTCAGTTAACTGGCTCGCACATGAGCCGGATTTAAGCGAGTGGAGCAGATAGAGGCAGGAGGAGAGGCAAGAGAAGAGGCAGGAGGAGAGGCAACAGCAACAGCAGCAGCTCTAACTGACGGTAGGAAGCATCAGCTAAATGGAATTAGCCACAGTCAATGATGGCTCAGACAGGTGGCTAACAGCAGCCCCGACTTGGGCACGTGTTGCGCTCCAAAATACAATTTTCACACCCATTAAAAAATTTGCATAATTACAGCAGGGAGCTGTTGTCGAAAAAAGTAAAACGCGCCTCATTAACGCATTGCGCATACGCCACGTAGCTCGCTGTGTTCACTGTGTTCGCTTTGAAGTGCTCTGGACAGTCGACACTCGACACTCGGTCGACACTCCTAACCTGCGGCCGTTTGTTAATTTATGTGGCACAAAGTAAATGAGCTCTTCATGACACTCAAGAGCCAGCCACGCACGTTGCCAGCGCGCTAAATTATAAATGCATTGAAATTAAAAACAATTACATGAAATTACATTTTGCATAAATATATAAATTCATGTATATACATATATAGATGTATGTGTGTCTGTCGTAAAACAAATAAACTGCGCATAATGATGCTAATCCCTTAAGCCAGGCAAACCCGCCCCGCTCCGCCCCGCCCCCGACCCAATTAGTCGCGCGGGCGACCAACTGTGGGCTGTGGGCGTGTTTGCCACAAAAAGTGCTATCAATTTGCATTGCGTTTGGCTCATTAGCAGCGATGGACACTTTTGCTATTTGCCCGCCTAGCTGGCACATTAATATTATTTATAGTTATGAATATACATAAACGAGGTGCGCCCAATGAGTTGAGAATTGAACTATAAATAATCATATATATAATAACTATATATAAATATTCATATATATATAAATACTTTTTCAGCTTATCGTATTTTAAGTGCTGATTAAAATTTATCAGCAACTAAGAAATATATATTAATTATAATTATTTATAAATTGTTTGTTATCTATAAATAAAGGTGGTTTATGACACGTTGTTATGCGGCATATGTCTCAAACATATTGGCCAAGTTTACATAGCAGTCGTGGCCGAGCGGTTAAGGCGTCTGACTAGAAATCAGATTCCCTCTGGGAGCGTAGGTTCGAATCCTACCGACTGCGAAAGCGATTTAAATATTTTTATTTTTATATATACCGAATATCTTTATTTTATTATTTTTAACTTTTTAAATTTGTTTTTATTTTTGAATTTTTTGTTATTATTATTTTTTTAATTTGTATTTATTATTTTTTTATTCTGTTTTAATTTATTCAATTTTTAATATATTATTTTTATTTTGTTTGAATTTAATTTTTAATTATTTAATTAATATTTTTATTTTATTTTTTTGTTTATTTTATATTTATTTATTTATTTGTTTTTAAATTTATTTTTTCTTATTTATTTTTAAATCTATATTTTTACTTTTTTATTTATTTTATATTTTAATTTTTTATTTTATTGTTAATTTAATTAAATTTTAATTTTTTTATTGTTATTTAATTTTGTTTTTATTTTGTTTCTATTTTATTTTTTTTATTTTTATTTTTATTATTTTATTATTATATTATTTTATTTCATTTTTTTTAAAGCTTATTTTTATATTTTATTATATTATTTTTATACATTTTTGTCTACTATAAACACAATTTATTTGTATTAATTTTAATTTAATTTTTTATTTGCAAAAAGCACTTGAACTATCCCACACTCATGTAAGCAACTATTTGGAGTGTCGCATTTGGCATTTGGTAAAATATTGCGGTTTGCCTTTAGTCGACAGCGGCAAAAATGTTAAGCTTGAATTACAGCTCAATGTGCGTTAAATATTTATTTAAAAAAATATTATATTTATCGTGCGAGTATTTTGCCATAATAATTAAATGTCAACAGTATTAAATGGCATAAGAAAAACGGCAAAGCTGCCATTGACAGCTATATTGTGTTGAACGGAGCTGACATATATATACATATATAGAAAATGTATATAAAAATGATTAAAGCTTTTAGTAAAAACTTGTGCGAGTTTTTTCCACTACAACAATTCAGACATTCAACAACATTTGCCATACAATAGCAACAGTATATATATATACATCCGATCAATTGAGACTGGATTTCCGTGTTCCGCCGTCAACTCTCAACTTATTATACAAATCGCAGACGTCGCTGGAGTAAATTTGCTGCGTCGCTAAGCCGAAAGTCCAACAAGAAAAATCACTTTTCGACCTGTCCCCAAAACAGACGGGGGAGCAGAGGGGAAATTTTTTATGGAGTCAAGTTAAGTGGAGATTTGCTTTCGTTTTTCAAATGATTTTTCGTTTAATATGCCAAACACAATTTGACTTTTGATTCAATATGCAAAAAGATAAACGTCCATTTGTTGTTTCTAGATATATCTAATATATATATATATGTATTTTAACTTTTTAATCTGAACTTTAAGTCAAGGAAGAAAGTCACGGATCTCACGTGGTTGGGCAAATGGCATTAACATTAACTTCTTGCTAGTGCGAACATAAAAGATGTTGTGGCTAGATTTATGTTGGCAGTTTTACAGTTATTTTAAGCACTACCTAAAGACGCCAACACAGACACACACACACACACACAGATAGAGAGAAAGAAAGAAACAAACAAACGGTTCAACAAGCAAAGTAACAGCTACTTAAGCGAAAAGGAGCTGGGCAAAGTTTTGCAACTATTAAAGTATTAAGTAGATGTGCATCAAGAAGCTGCAGCAGCAGCACCAACAGCAGCAACAGCAACAGCAGCAGCAGCAACACGACACCAACTTTCAACATTGCTGTAAATGCATTTCTTTCACAACACAAACAACAACAACAACAACAACAACAGCAACAACCATGGCAGCAACATGGCCAACTTTTATCCATTGGCCGGCTTCTTCTGCCTGGTTCGGTTCGGCTTATGCGCTATGCTTAACACTTTTTGTTGTCCTGGCCAGCACGAAAGCTGGCTTAAAGTGTATAATAAGTGGTATCTTTATGTGAATAATTGTTGGCAAAGACAGAGCTGTCACCTATGCTTGAAATGAGGGAAGTATATTTAATCGAGTTCTAGTTCTTTGCACTTTTTGTATTCAGTTATGAGGACTTAGCTATTTTACTATTATTCTTCTACTCTACTATTTGTACATTAACTTTGTTTAATTAACTTCTACTACAGTTTATAATTGTATTTTTACTTCTATTCTAACTTTTTGTATTAATTTTACTACCATTTCTTTTTTATTACTACTTTTACTTCTTACATTTCTACTACTACATATACTTCATATATTTCTACTACTACTTTTACTTCTTATACTACTACTTATACTTCTTATACTACTATTACTTTCTGCTAATACATTTGTACTTCCTACTTCTACTTTTGCTTCTAATAATTCCTACTACTACTTTTACTTATTTTACTACTACTGCTAATTCTTTTTATGCTACTACCCTTACTTTCTACTACTACTTATACTTCTTCTACTACTATTACTTTCTGCTAATACATTCTTACTTCCTACTACTACTTTTGCTTCTAATAATTCCTACTACTACTTTTACTTATTTTACTACTACTGCAAATACTTTTTATGCTACTACCCTTACTTTCTACTACTACTTTTAGTAATTCTTACTACTACTATTACTTCCTACTGCCACTATTATCTACTACTACTAGGCGTGTTCGAGCTCCCATAGCAACTCCTATGGCCCTAACTCTAACTTTTCTCATACATCAACTAGTCTTTCTACTCCTAATTTCATATCTGCTGAAATTCGATTGCTACTTTTACTTATGCTCTTACTAAGTAAGATTGACTTTCACCTCTACCTCTACTCCTATTTCTACTCATGTACTATTTCATACATTTATTCTGACTCCTACCCTAACAGTCAGTTCCTTCCTTACTCTCACTTCTAATTCCACTCCTACTCCTATCAATTAATATTTTTTGAATAACTTATTAAATCGATTGACTTACAGCATTCAAGTCTTTTGACATCTCTGAAATATGCAGCATGATCCGAAGATTAAAAAAAAGAATAGCGAGCTGACATCTCAGACTGTGGGCCAATCCCTGTTTTTTGTTTGATATATGCGTTCGTCTCAGCTTTAAATCAATGTTGACAAACTTTTATTGGATAAGTTTGTTTAACGACAGGCATAAGAACACAAACGCAAAACGCAGGTAAAAAGTTTAGAGTTCGTTTTTTACTTTTCTTTGCTTTTGCTTTTTGCTTTTTGCTTTTGCTAGCGCACTTTGTTGAAAAATCAAATTGAGCAAAAGTTGAACTTATAAGAAACTTTTGTGCTAACGCGAATAAAAACAAGTTGCATTCCAGATGGGGCTGCTTGACTCGAAGATACCCAAAAAATGAGAGCTAATTTCTATTTGAATGATGGGGATAGCCATAGTCATATCAGTTTGAAAATATAGCTGAATTGAGAGAGTAAGTCAATAGATAGCAGAGGTCTTTAGGAATAGATGAAGGTATAGTTTATGTTGATCAAGTTACAGTTTACATTAGTGTACAATATACCCTCTTTAGTTCCATATTCACAGAGCATTAAGATAAAGGCATGGGTTGGCAAGTTTGCAATTTGATTTGTGCGCCAAGTACGAGCAATTGATTAGCCTGATTCGAGCAGTTCATGAGTAGCCAACCAGCCACCCACTCACACACCCACACACCCACACACACTCACTCACTCACTCAGTGGCACTCACTTACTATCTCATTCACACTCAGTCAGGCACTCACTTATGATTGGCTTTTCACCTTATTTTTTGTGTGTTGAGGTCGGCAGCTGGTTGGTGCCTTGGTGCCTTGGCTTTGGCTTTGGCTTTGCGTATCTTCAGTCGGCAAAGTTTGCTTGCAATTTGTTAGCGCTTTGCGGTGGCAGCGACAACAACTGTTGCACTCTTGCTGCCAACTAGGTGAACTGCTCAGTTTTGTGTGCGCCACAGACTCACAGCTGTTTAATATGCTGTGAAATTGCATTACATTTTGAGGAGAAAGAAAAAAGAGTTGGCTTGTGGTTAGCTCAGCTGCTCGACTGCCGCCTGTTGCCATTTGCTAGCTGCAGATAAGCGTATTAGCATAAGAAACTACACACACTTGTTGTGTGTGTGAGTGTGTGTGTGTGCATTGTGTATGTCTGTGTCTTATCTGCATTTACCTTTAAGCATCTCTAATTTTGTATAATTAGAAGCTAAGCATCTGCTATTTCGCAGCTGAAACTAAATGGTTTGTTGAAGCTTTGCGAGCTTTTATGTGCCAGGTTTTGCTATAGTTTTATAATGCTTCAAGATCATTCCATTATACATACGAGTATGTGCATATAGCTATGTTTAGTTAATAGAGCCTAAAGCTTTAAGCATACTTTGATAATCTTTAGCTTGGAAATATATATTTTGTGATTCGGCTATAATTAAGTTTCTATGCTTATAATTATAGCTAGGTGAGATCTACACAGTTGATGGGTGTTTAGATATATCTATTTAATTAAAATAGCTTCAACTTTTAAGTGAGCTTTAATGAGCTTTTCTTTGTGCATGTATAGTTTGCAATTCAGTTAAAGTTGAGCTTATATGCATAGGACTATAACTATGTAAATGATATAGCATTACATTGTATGTATTTTATATTATATATTTACTTACTTATTTACTTCAATATGTTTATTTTAAGAATTTATAGGTAAGCTTTTTTAGTATAAATTCTAAGTCTAATTACTAATTACATACTTATATACATCTATTTTCCAACAATTATTTGTATACCGTTCCGCATTAGTATACATAATGGAATTTAAAAAAATATTAATAATATTTCATGGAATTTTCAGAAACTGAATTTGCTTATTGATTATGTTTATAATATAAAAATAAGTCTGCATATCAATATAAATAATATTTAATGGACTTTTCAGAAACTGAATTCGCCTGTTGATTAGGTTTATAATATTAAAATAAGCCTACATATCATCCTTAAGACTTTTTTTTTGCGCTTCAGCCTAAATTGCTAGAGCAGCTTTAACAATTTTTCTGCTGAATAAATTTTCATCCCCAACTATTTAATTTAAAGCACATTCAATAAACACATTAAAGCTCACATACTTGGCCATATTTAAAAGCCAGCTAAGTTTTCATTTTCATCTAATGTCTTCTGGCTATAATACCCGAAACCCCAAATAAGTATCACATGGACTAAGTTAAATCGTTTGCCTGGCCACAGGCGTTCAACGCGTCGCCTGTCGCTTGTCGCTTGTCGCTTGTCGTTTGTCGTTTGCCGTGGGGCTAACAAAATGAAAGCTTGTATTGCATTTAAAATGCAATAACCGGATTAGATTGTGTTGTTGCCATATCAGCATGTCCTTGCTACTGCTCTACCTGCCTCTCCCTCTCCCTCTGCCTCTCTCTCTATCTCTTCCCTTTCTCTCTTTGTTGTTGTTGTTGCATGTTACTTTGGTATTTATAGAGTTTTAACGCAATCGCAATTTCAGTTGACATTGTTCGCTTTTGGCCATTGTCAGCGCCATTTGCAGCCGGCCCCCGTCGATAGCCGGCTGCAGGTATGTCCGACAGACCCCACACCCCTCCCTAGTCAATACTTACCGTACACTGTGCGCAATCTATCGCTGTCTGCCTTATGAAAAATGCATTTGCCTGCATGTTCCACATGTTGGCAACCTGCAACCAGTTGTTGCCACGAATAACTTCATTTGCAATTGGCCATGTTAATGCTGCTCTTTCATATTTGGTTTGGTTGACTGGGCCTATGCAAGGAGCAACATATGAATTTTGCTAGTCAACAATGAGTTACGATTTTATGAGATTTTCATGGAGTTATTGAAGCGCTTGAAAGGGTTGGGACTTTACTTCATGGAAGTTTATTAAACTTTTTACTTGATTTAACAATCTGAATTCTCAAAATTTGTACAGATTTTTATTTTTAATCAATCATGTTCAGTATTTCTTTATTTATAGCAACAAATCTCATAATTTTCAGACAGCCTTCTTTCTGACATCAATCACAATTTTGACAGTTGCAGCACCTGAGCTCCCAAAAGTTCAGGATGGGGACAAAGCCTCATTGATGGGCAAACAAATTAAAGAGAATGCAAATAAGTCAATTCCCATTTCAAACATGAGATGAAATTAATGCGCTACAAAATAAATACGACAAGATAAATGTTTTTCTTTTCCTTTCTTTTTTTTCTCGTTTTTTTTTTTTTTTTTTTTTTTGGGTAACAAGATAAAGCGACGGCAGCAGGCGGAGCAGCAGAGCTAATAAAAATACACGAGTCCTGTGCGCGTCCTTCCAAAGTGTGAGAGTGTGAATAATGCCTTTGGCTGTGACAAGGTGTGTGTGAGTGTGTGTGTGTGTGTGTGTGTGTGTGTGTGTGTGTGTGTGTGTGTGTGTGTGTGTGCGTATGTGTAGCACGTTTAGCATTTCAAAAGGCGTATTGTTTATTTTTCTTTCTTGCTCTATCTGCTTTCTCTTCATTTTTCTGTGCATTTTCGCATTCAATGTTATTTATCTGCGCTTTTATACGTATCTTATGTGCTGAGCCCCTGCCTTTGTAACCCAAGTTCACTTTCACAGTGAGCTTTTGCTGTAGTTAACTTCTTTGTAGTTTTCGCTTACTTGTTTGCCTCTCTCTCTGACTATGTGTGTGTGTGTGTTAAACTCGGCTTCCTTCGAATTGTCACGTACGGCAACAACCTTTGCCACTTAAAGTTTTAAGTTGTGCGGCGGTGTAAAAATATGTTTTAATTCCATAATCAGCTTCGGCTACGAAATCAATTCCCCATTGTTCGAGCGAGTCCAAAAAATCATAGCATACTTTGCAGCGCGACAAATGCTGGTCACGTACAATCCCCAGCATAGAAATGAGAGAGTGTGAAGAGAGAGGGGTGAGGGATGGGGGGAGGTGTTGGAGTGGGGGCCAGGCAGACTGAGCTACGTTTGGGGCAGCTGTCGCTGGCACTGTTTGGGTGCACTTAGCATTGCTACATAATTTCAGATGGCGTCGTTTTAAGAATTATGAATGCCACGTGACTTTTGCTGGCCAAATAATACGATAAAAGCCAGCAAATTTTTGGGGTTGCAAATTGCAGCTGAACCGAAACATTCCAGCTATATGCACAAAAGGAAACAAACATAAAATGAGAATGAAATTAATCAGAAATTGTTGAATTTAAGGTATATTTATAATGTATTAATGTTAACTTTGAGGAAGATCACTGAGGTTCCTAAGTCTATGAGAAAGGGGTATAGAATGATATCTCAAAATTCCTAAAATTGGAAATAAAATCCAGGAGATGGCAACAAAGGCTCTAGAAAGATTAAACCCTGCTGGATCGTGTCTTGACCGTATTTACTACACCTTAAACTCTCTTTCTTCATTTTAAATATGTATTCTATGTTAGAATGTTCAATAGCTCTTTGAAGAGAGATATATATATATATATATATATTTAACTCTATTTATATTAGGTTGCCTAAATGGTAAATAGAACGTTAACCTAAAAAATAATATTTCATTATAAAAAAAATATTTTAAAAAATATATATATTTCATTATAAAAAAAAATTTTTTTTTGTTTTGTTTTTTTGATAAATTGGAAACTTATCTGAGCTGAAATACTAAAGAAATAATAACAAAACTTTTAAATAAATAAAAAATATTAAGAGAATACATTTAATTTAAAAATATATATTTAATATATATATATATATATATATATATATATATATATATATATATATATATATATATATATATATTTAATATAAATAAATATTTAAAAAAAAAACATTTAAAAATCTTTAATTCGCACTAAGAAACTTGAAATTAGAAATAGAGTTATAAGCCTGATTCTACATAGTATATTGAAAAAGTCCTTGCAATAGTACAAACCCAATCCACTTTAACAAAAATCCCCCTCGCAGAGATCACCGAAATTCTTTTGAATATGGCTTAAAGCTTGCTGCAGGCAGCAGTTGGGTTTAATTTATATGGACAGCAACTCGACCCGACCGGTCAAAGGTGTCGCACATAAACCATTCAATCTGACATCGCACAACTGCTGTGCACAGGACAAAGGGACAAAGGAGACAGAGGACATCCAGAGACAGACAGCTAGAGGGTATGACAATGCTCCTGCATGTTGACCGCAACCAAAACTTTCGATTTCAGTTCGTTAACGTGCAAAGTGAACACGTTTCTCGACAATGCACGGAGTTATATTTGGCTTGATTTTTCTGTGCTTTTTTTTTCCTTCCTGGATTTACCTCGTGGGTAACCCACGGCTGCAATTTACCAGGTTTTCATTTTTTTCCCGTACATTTGTCGAGTGGTTTCTTCTTTTTTTTATTTTTTTGGTTGTTGCTGTTGCGGCTTCCATATTCATTTGGCAGAGGGCTGCAAATTGCGCACGAAACATGCGAGCGAGTGCAGAAAACCAATTTGTAATAAAGACTACGAATGAGAAGGACATAAAAGTGGACATGGCATGGCGACGAGGCCAGTCGGATTATATGGCAAGCGAAAGATGTTGACACATCACGCAGCATCACAGAGTGAGTGAGGGAGAGAGGGAGAGAGAGAGAGAGTCTGGCATTTGAATGTTTTCAATTAACTTTATGTAGATAAATAGCCAACAACTAGCATTGATGCTCTCGGGCGCTTTAAAAGAAAAGAAAAGAACAGAAAAAAAAAAAAAATAAATGAGTGTGGCAGAAATAAAATGAAACATTGCATAACAGTAAATTACGCGCAGCGGAAATTGCATTATCAGCGTCAAAAGGCGCCAAGGACTATGGCCAGCCAGCCAGGCAGGACTCTCCCTCTCTCCTCTCTCTCTCTCTCGGCTTTTGCCCTGTGGCGCTTTGGCACTTCCTGCGCGTCGAGACAATGACAACGTGCATCGGGCAGGATGAGACGCAGAATGAGTTGTGATAGTAAACTTTTTGCGACGCGCATAATTACAGCTAAAAGAAAGGGATGCTCCACACCCCAGCCACCTCCCCTTGATCCAGCTGCAAGACTGATGAGCAGTTTATGACTTGACGCTTTTGCGCTGCATTTAATAATATATTTTTGCTGTCTTGTATTTGACACTAGCTGCACATTTGTAAATAACAGTTAATAACAAAGTGGATTACTCTTGGCCGTGCAGCATTTATATGAAATTTTAATGAATTGTTAAAGCCAAGTTAACATTAGAGCGCACATGTGTGCACTCCAGACCGAAGCGAGCGCCCTTAACTTTCGTTTCCAATAAAGTTGAGTGCCGTCTCTGGCACCCCAATACCCCCAATACCCCCCACTCCCAACACAAATGGAAATTTTACGCAGCCGTGAAGAGGAAGAGGAAAAGTGCCCTTTAAAATCACTTTATTATGCATGCGTGCCAATGGCTGTGCGGACACATTTGTTACCATACGATAATTTATAAGAAGAAAAAAAAAACACTCGCTCATTCTCACTCATCGAACCGAGCGAGCCGAACCGGCGACATATTCACATTCACATTCCCGGAACGGCGCTGTCTTCGAGCGATAAAACGGCGACCGACACGCGCTTTAATCATGAAAATTCATATTGAGTGCCGGCACATGCTCGATAACGATAGCTACTCATAGCTAGATAGATGCATGTACCTTATAGAGGTATAGGTATAGGTATATGGTATATGCTTACATATGTAAATAATTCTCTGGGCTGCCATTAAATTAAAATTTCAAGAAATTTTCGAAGACACTTGCTGTCTGCAATGGGAGATACTATATCTGACTATGTGGTGGAGGCTGTGTGTATGAGTTTGGGCAGCCAACAAGTGCAGGGCTTGCCACATGCCACACGCAACACGCCCACTGTCACAGCCTTGTCGTCGCACACACAAAACAGCTGCACAATTTCCGTTAAAAACTTTGCGCTCAAACTTTTTGTGTGCGACTTTTGGCAGTGGCAAAAGACAAAGGAAGCGTAAGATAAAGCAGAAACTGAATACTCTACCTTGACAAGGCTGGACTGCGTTCAATTTATATATGTTAAGTTATTATAGCTTTGTTATACGCGTTTTCTATAGTAAGTTCTTTAGACATCTGTCTAAGACCCCAAGACTTCGGCTGAAATGTGAATGTAGTTATAGGTATATAACAGATGGAGCTACAGCATTGAAGAGATTACTGTGAAGATACATGATAATAGATAGAAAGATAAAATAGACAAACTGTAAATATATTTTAATTTACATATAGCAAAAGCTTATTAGCCGATTTTATGTTTTGAAACTTTTGTTAAGTTAACAGATTTCAAATCATAAAATCAATATAGATAATAGCTTGAATATAGGCTGCCTATTTGTATAGATATATCATTTATTATTTTATATAATTTTTATGAAATAATTGCAAAATTATGGGCAAAATAATGGAAGCTTTCTATCTATCAAAGCTTTATCACACCAAGTTTTTTAGTATCATTGAAATGAAACCCAAATTATATTAGGCAAAGTCTATAAAAAAAAAAAATAATAAAAAATAAATAAAAATAATAATAATAATAATAATAATGTAATTTAATAATACAGGAGAAATATATAAAAATTATAATTTGTATTAATAATATATTTTTATGCATTTATATTTTATATATAATTGTTTTTATAAGCTATATTTTATTTATAAGCTTTATCAACTATAAATAAAATAAATAAAAAATGCCTTCAAATACATTATTTTTATCAATTTTTATCAATCATCTACATTTATCAATTATAATCAGTATATAAATAATTCTAAATAATAATCATTATAAATATAAATAATAAATATATTTTATTTATTTAATACTTATTGCACAGCTCGTTACTGCTCAAATCCAATAAGAATCCAGTTAGACTCTTTGCATGTCTAAGTTACAGTCAGTTGGAAGTTTCCGCCGCATGCACTTCAATTGCGTCGACATTTACATGCCTGAGTCATTGGCCAAGAGACCGCAGTCTCTCACTCTCCCATTCTCTCTCTCACTCTCCCATTCTTTCTCTCTTTTTCCACTTCCCATTCTCTCGCAGCAGTGTCTTACATCTGCTTTGACTCTAATAGATTTTAATCAGCCGCAGGATATGCGCCTGGACGCTGCCAAGGACAGCGACAACATGCTGTTTTTTGGAGGCCAGCAGCAGCGACAGCTGCTGATGATGAAAATCGCCCACGGCGCACAGCTTTAATTACGCGATTTGTATAAAGCATACAATCTAAACTAGATATACATATATATCTAAAATTGAAATGCCCATTAAATTTGTGCCCTGTTTTTCCCAACACACACACACACACACACGTGACACCTTCGGGGGGAGGCCAGCTTCACACGCCTAATGAGGCACTCGGTGAGTGCAGAGACTCGCATTGCTCGCTAAAAAGCTGTTGCATTTCGGTTTCAGCACTTTGACACGTTTGCCACATAAGTAGACGCTGGGTGCAAACATATTTCTTTTTATTTACGTAATTGGCTGAGTGCCTGAGGGCATTTGGCGCTTTCGCCTCAGTTTATGGCCAGCAAAAGTGCTGCAGTTATATGTATATATACATATATTTTAATGGCCTTATCGGTTGATATCCGTAACCGCATCCGCATCCGCATCCGCTGCCGTTTCTGGCCATAAAATGACCCGCATAAATGTTGCCCAAGCATTACGCATTTCATTTTCGCCCTCTGCCAGCGAATCAAGTGTGAAATATCAGCTCCTGGACAGCTGGGCCAATAAAAGTGTCAAATGGAAATGCGTATAATGAGCATCAGAGTTCAGCAGTTCAGCAGTTCACAGCATCGCTGCAAGGACATCATCGTCCTCTGCTCCTCTCTTAACCAATTGAATGTCAATGTCGCATCCGTTGCGCTTGACTTCTGACCGTCGCGTCGCGTCGCGTCGTTAAAGTGCTTTAAAATGCAAAGTGCCATTATTTGTGTGCATCGTTAAATTTCATTTAAAGCAGCCAGAGTCAGCGATAAGTTCGCCTTGCCTTGCCAGCTCCCTGCCCCTCGTTTTGCCACAAACCTTCGTTTATCTTGTCATCGTCATCTTTATTGGATGCTGCTGCTGCTGTTGCTGTTGCTGTTGCTGCTGTTATCCTGCGGGCGTGTTGTGTCCATAATTTCGCATGTAATTCGATAGGCCACAGTTACGCTATCTCTTATGTCGAATCTAAAGTCTAAGACAATTCTCGAAATAAAGCTGTTAAGCTGGTAGCTGGCTAAATAAAAATAAATTAAATACACTTTCCACACCATTACGCCATCAAAGCCAACTGACGGGCTTTAGCGGAGTATGTAAGTATTATAAAGAGAAAGACTTTTAATGCGCCAAAATAGCCATGCAATTACCATATTTGAAATGAAGCCATGCCTAATGAAACTAAAAACAAGTTAGTGTGCTCTGCTTGGGGAATCCGACGAGCAAATACCCTACACTATGCTTTGTTTCGGATTCTTCATGCAGATTGATTGATATGAATGACCTTAATCAATATTTATCGGTATTGAGGAAAAAATAAAATAAACTGTTAAGATCAGAGCGTTTAGGCTGACGGACGGATAAACAGAACGATTGGCATACAGATGGGAAAGCACAAAAACTTTCGGAGATATAGATTGTAGTATTGACAGATGGGCGGCAAGATGGAAGAACAGACGGTCAAACAGAAGGGAAGACCGAAAAACAGATAGACAAACGAGCGAACGGATTTATAGACGTACGGACAGATGACCGGCCTTATCGACGTACGGACAAGCATACGGACAGACAGTCGGTTTAACAGACGGCTAAGCAGAAAGCCAAACAGACTGAAACAGAATGAACAAACGGACGAAAAGACAGATTGACATACGGACTGCTAAACAGACAGCCAAACAGTCTGACGGACAGTTGACCAGTTTGTTTACCAGGCGAACAAACGCAACGATCGACCAGCCGAAGCGCCAATGGGTTGGGCAATCTTCTTGATGAATTGATTAACTTATGTACATTATAAGGCCCCACAACCCTTTGTATGATCATTACATGCAGCTGCACCAAATATTTCATATGCAACTAACCTATAAAAAAACGAACAATTATTTTAAATCAATCGTTAAAAATATTTATATAAATTTAAACTAGAATTTCGGGTTTATTCTCTTTATCCAGCAGCTTCACAGTAAGTGGAATTGCAAACACAAAACAAAGTCCCTAAGAATAGAGAAGAAAAAGGAAGTCAAAGAATTATTTTGATCATCCTTCAAGTTTCTACTTACGGAAGTGACAACACATAGCTGATACGATATAATCAGTTCAACATTAGATAGTTCAAAGAGAACTAAAAATTTGCTTAATACTATTTTGCCAAAAAAATATGCCATCATTGCGATTATGAACTGAAATAAATTTAGGGTAATAAAAAAAATCCTAAAAATACTAACGACTTCCGACTCACCTGCTGCAGCTTTAATGTCTGATTGCGATAAGTTCCATAAAAGCCAGTAGCAATTGGAATATAAGCTACTGTGTTCATTACAAGCGATACGATTAGAGCGGTTTTAATATTTTTCTGGCCTTCGTATAGGGTCATTATGGTAACGCTGTCGTCAAGAATAGTGCAAAGCTGAGCAGAATAAAGCTAGATAAGTATTTATACATATATTGGATACGGATAAGTACTTACTGTGAAAACGATGATCACGCTCATCGCTGTGTATCTCAGAAATTCAAATTGAAAGAAACACATGTTTATATGTATTGTATTATTTGTATAGGGCTAATGCCAAATTGCTCGTTTTCTTTTTCTGAAACAAGGAAATTATTGAAACAGGCTACTTTGTTTTTCTACATACAAAAACTTAATGAAATAGAAATATCCATTAAAAGCTGTAAGCAAGGTTTTATGCTAGGTCTTACCACGTCGATAAGTGGAGCTTTTAAAGCACATGAATGAAAGCTAAGGTATAAAACACTTATCGTTCTCATATAAAACTCAATAATTGTTGTCATTTAGTCTTGATCATTCACATCTTATTGGGAAGTTCTTTACCTGAAGTCTCCCATGTCGTCCAGTCTTAGGTAAAAGGCGAATACAAATATTAAGCATAATACCTGAAAGTAATTATATACCATATAAAACTATTGTTTCGACAGCCTCATCTACTTACCGAAAGGGCTGTTTCCATGTGATACCAGGCGCTCACGAAGGAAGAATAGAATTTGGTATCAAAGCCAACCGCTTGATCCGCAATCAATACCTTACTTATAAAGAAGGCAATCAAAGTGAAAATATACTAGCGATGATCAGGAAAACATAGTCAGCAAGTGAAGCACTTTAAATGTTTTGAACTTACAAGCTTCAGGGGCCATTGCTTATGAAAAAGAGCCCCATAAATTCCCAAGCAAGTTGTCAGAAATAGAACACTGTCTACCATTATAGATACAATCAGTAAGTTCCTCGCAGGACTATCGAAATCGCTAGCAAATTGTATGCCGTAGAAAAGATTACAAGTATTACATATCTAATGGAAAGGAATTACATTCACAGCTTCATTCGTTCGATTATCAAATCGTAACTTACCAAAGCTATGCAACACAACACGATCGTCTGGATCTTGAGTACACATAGTTTTAGGAAGCACATGTTTTCGGAACCAATTTACTAATATGTTGATGTTTAGTGAAAACGAATTAAAAGTCTCAGCTGTGCTCGATCTTCCAGACCAACGTTGCGACTAATAATATAGAGATAATCTATATAAAAATATAAAGTATAATCATAAACATGTCTGTCTCTCACACTATTTTTCTCACTCACAGTACTTATGCTTGACAAGATAAAGAATATATCGGACAATATGGACATTAACGATTTATTTTCCCGGTCTTGAAACAGTATCCAAAGAATGGACTTAACTGTGAGGTATGTCACTAGGCAGATAGCCAACTAAAGTGTGCGTAAAAGATATATTAGATTGATTTTGAACTTAATCCTATGTGCGGTTTAAGCTAAAGCAAAAATACGCTAAACTACAAAAAGCTTTCACAAAGCTAGCAAGCTTTGCTTGATAGAGTTTTCATACACAAAAAGATTTCTCAATATTTGATAATAATAATAATGAGCGAACATAAAGCAACAGAGAAATCTTTTACAATATTATCACTATTATTACTTTAATATTAAGCTCAATCAAAAGTGAGCTTACTCTGAGTACATAAATTTCAATTAGGCTAAGCTAAGGAATTAAGACAGCTAAAATTCAAAGATATAGTAAATATAAAGCTTGTACAGTAATATTTATATCATTAATTTAATCTTAAGAGAGCTTTTAGCTCTTTATATATTAACACAGCTAACAATTAAAGCTAGGCAAACAAGAAGCTTTCTAAGCTTTTGTGCTTTAAGCTCATTAAATTATATTTCCAAAGCAAATCAAGCAGCTGAGATATGTGTAACTAAAGTTGCATGTGCTTTAAGAACTTTTTTAAACTTAACTATGAAGGGTCTGAGTCTGTTGTGTCCAAAGAGCACTATAAATCCAATGGTTAATATAATGATCATGAATATAGTTGTAGCTATGCATGAAATGATCATAAAAGTTCTGAGCAAACTCTGATTGATAATATACGCAATATTCACACCCACTTCGGCAAGGCAAAATAGCTGCATATAGATACAGATATGTATATATATATATATATAATTGGGTAGACGGGTGATAAACTTCTGCACAAGAGCTTACCAGCAGGATGAACAGAGAGACTATCATAGCGATTCTAAGACATCTTTGTGGAGAAATATGGCACATTGCAGATTCTGAATATCTGTAAGTATTAAGTAATATTATTAGTCTGAAAAAAATAAATAAAACACTGTAAACATAAATGACAAGTATTTCAAGTGAAACATCGTTATTTACAACAGCCAGCCCACAAGATGTTCAACTGTAGAGCCAGTCAGAGACACATGTGCAACAACAACAACAACAACAACAACAACAACAACGAGAACATTGTTGACAATTTCCAGTTGAGCGCACAAAGCAAAAGGAGAAGACAGTATCGACTGTTGTGGAACAACCCCTACAGGGCATACGGTTAGACCCCTAGTCAGTGGCTGTCCTTGCCAGTTTGCCATGTCCTTGTTGGTTGTCCCTTTGCTTTGGCTGCTAAAATAATCGCCGCAATAATCTGTCAACGACAGCTGTTGATGTCATAAAAACCTTTTGAAGATGTAAAGATGTTGTCACACACACACAGACAGAACAACAACAACAACAACAACAGCAACAGCAGAAAGCTAATGATAATTTGCCACAATTTACACTGAAAGCAGCCACAGCCACAGCAACAGGAGGAGCTGCCGCAACAGGAACTGCCCCCAACTTCAACCCCAACCAGCCGCATCTAATGGCTGGCGATAAAATCATTGATGAAGCCAAAAAGCTAATTGAATGTTAATCGCTTGACATTGACATTGCACGTGGCTGCGACCGATAGCAGCTAAAAAGGTGAGCATTGAATTTGCATAGACTAATGATAAATCAACAGGCGAGTTGGGCTTTAACGCTTCGACTATGCTCCTGCTCATTTATTTATGCCACAACAAGGAGCAAATCAAATGCAAACAGTCTTTAAATTAAAAATTAAATTTTAATCTACAGCAGCATTGCCGCGGGCCAACCTATGATCCGTATCAGTTAAGAGCAGCTCAACAAGGCTGCACTCAGTGGGATGAGGGAGGGCGGGTTTCTTGAAGAAACCAAACTCACATCTTTTGGCTGGACCTTTGTCTGCGACTATGACATATCGCGATGGTGAATTGTCTAAGCTGCCTGGGCTCTCGTTTCTTTTCTACTTCTGCTTCAGTTCCGTCTGGCATTTGCGTTATAATATCCTACAAATTTGTTTATGCTGCGGGGGTGTGAGAAGAGAATGCGAATTACCTAAGAAAAGGAAATATGTTTTTATGTATATTAATGCTTTAATGCTTAATGGAACTTCTTTGGAAGTCCCGTGCTGAAATTTCTACAGAAACTCAACAATTTCTTTACCTGTTTAACAAAGGAATGCGGTTATGCTACACCTTTTTCTGCTTTATTTTCTTCTATCACTCGGTCGTAGTTTACAAATTCTTATATTTAATAGCTTAAGTAATTAAAAATAAAAAACTTGTATTCAATGGGTTTTAATATTGTTTTTTTAATAGAATTGTTCTTAATTTAAATTAAAATAAAAAATATTGGCCAACACACATTTTTATTAAAAAAAAACAAAACAAATGTATAACTAATATTAAATGAAATTAAAACTAATTTATAAAATATAAAAAAATAAATAAAATATAAATCATAAAAAATTATAAAGTTTTAGAAATAAAAATTATTTTGTATAGAATTTGCTTCAAGTTTATTATAAATACAAAATTTAAAAATAAATAAAATCTCATTGACATTTTTTATAAAAAGAAAAAATAATTAAAAATAGATTGGAAATTTTTTTTTTTATAGAATTGTATTTAATTAAACGCAAAAAAAAAATAAAAATTAAATTAAATTAAAAAAAATAAATTAATGATATTTAAAATTATAATTTATATATTTTTTAGAATTTTATCTGACTTAAGTTTATTATAAATACTAAAATTAATAATAGTTAAAATTAAAATGTATATTTTATAGTTTGTTTATTTTTTTAATTTGAGATAATTATAAATAATTAAACTAATTATAGTTAAAATGAAAATTTATATTTTATAAAATTATATTTTTAAAATTTAAAATAATATTTTTAAGTTTATAGTTAAAAATAATTGACATTGATGTTGACTGAACTTGTCATCTTCGATAATAGTCAAATGTCACAGCTCAAAATACATTTGCAGCAGATAGCTGAAACGAACAAAATTCAGCCCGTTCAATGTTGGCCAACACGATGAACAGCAAAAACAGCAGCTCGGCAACACTGAAATTATTGCAGTGCTCTGGCATGTACAGTTAACATTTGGTGTTGCACAAACTTTTGAATTGGACACTCGAAAGTGGAGCGTCTGGCCATGACGTGGACAACATAAAATGCAGTCGCAGTCACAGTCCCAGCTGTCTGGCTGAGTGTTGGAGGCATTTTGGGGCTCGGTTCGGCCCTTTTCACGTTTTGTGTGCCATGTCCGATACAAATAGCACAGATGGCATTGGGCAAATGGACACAGATGCATCAATTGTCTAATTGTTTGCCGAGACAGAGTCGTCATAATGTCCATCAAATTACGGCCCAAGAGTTGACTTGACTTGACTTGAGCTGAGGTCACACAAATACTATGTGAGGGTGTCTGGCAGCAAAAGTTTGCTGTCTGGCTGTCTGGCCGTCTGGCCCGGCTGCCTGGCTGTTGTTGTGGGGCAGTTGCCCGTGGGATAGGTAAATTTGATTTATGACTTATTATGCGTCTTATGTCCTTTCATAATTTAATTATAGCAGGACATAGCAGCACAGACAACAGGCGGAGAATGTGATTGCGACTGAGAGTGAGAAATGCACTTTTTATCTCTCTCTCGCCTCTCTCTCCCCCTCTCTCTGTGTCATATAAACACAATAAAGCATAATGCTCTGTTATTTAAATGATGAAAATTCGCTTACGCAAATTGGATTGCAACAATTGTTTGTGCTCAGCTGCATGCGCAAGCAGTTTGTGCAAAAACCAAAAGCGACAAGCACAAGCACAAGCACAAGCCAAAGCCAAAATGCAAATGTAATTAAACTGCACTTAGGCCAGTTCTCATTCCACTCTCTGTGTGTGCTTGGTATGCCAAATGAAATTGAAATAAATTATTGACTAATTGTCAAGGCAGACAGATAGACAGGCAAAGAGAGTGAGAGAGAGAGAGAGAGGACAGGAGTCCAGCCCACATGGCGTATGCGCAATCACAACTGCAGCTCTATTTTGCAAGAAAAACGTGTTTGAGTTTTGCCCTTTGTCTGGTTTTTAATGCATATCTTCATTTAATTTGATTGTTTATGTGCACGCATTAGCTAGGGAATTGCCAGAAATCAATGTCATCTTGGTCTGAGCCTAAAAATAAAGTGTTTTACAATCACTTTTTAATCAGCTTTCAATTAGATGATTGGACAGACGCCTGTCGAATGCCAATTGCAAGAGTACGAGCTAGTTATGAGTGTCATCCGCACACCTGAGAGTATGACGAAGCTCTTTTATAAATTAGCTGCGGCCGACAATTGAACTGTTTGTTAAAGTGATTGAGTTGATGCATAGAGCAATTTGCATTCGCTTTGAGGCTATTTATTTTTAACTTTATTTGAAATATTATAATCGAATAGATGTCAAAGCAAGTATTAAGGAGGCTAATTGCAATTAAACATATTATGTTTTCAAAATTATTTAAATTATTATATACAAAATGTTTTTGGGACTTAGCTGAGGGCTGAACAATTTGCTTGCTTGTAAAACACAAATTTTTAATTTATAATTAATTTAATAATTGAAAAATATGAAATAATATTTTATAAATACATATATACATATATGAACAATTTACTTGCATATAAAAAACAAATCTTAAATTTATAATAAATTAAAAATAAAAAAAAATTGAATTTATATTTTTCTGTATTTAAAAAATATTTATATATATTTATATATATATATATATATATATATATATATATATATATATATATATATATATATGTATATGTATGTTTTTTTTTTAATATTTTTTAAATACAGAAAAATATAAATTCAATTTTTTATATATATATATATTTTATTTTTTTTGCTTATACATAATATTTTATGTAAATTTTTTTGTCCATAAAAACTATTTTATATATAAAGAAAATTCTTACATATATAAAAAAGAACTCAAAAAATTAATATTTTTTTTTGTATATATATAAATAAAATTAGTTATTCAAAAAAAAAAAAAAAAAAAAAAAAAAAATGTAGCTAAGTAATGTCTGTGACGGAGATTTATACAGCTATATGGCATAGTAAGCTGACAACAAATTTTATATAAATTTAATTGTCTGCTTTTCATTAGAACATATAAATAAGCTAACTCTTTGAATAAGAATGTTTTATCATATACATATATATAGCTATATATATTTCCCTTGAATTTAATTTTGTTACCCAGTTAACTACTTCCTTGAATTTGCTGATGTATTTTTATTTATATATATATATTTCATATTTATATTTATTTAATGTATATCTATTTATCGCAAATCTGGTTTCAAAATCTCAGCTCAGCCTTGCCTTTTGTTCTCAAACAACGTCAAGATCACACAACCAGAGCAATAACCCTAAGTATAACAAATATTAACAAAACCATGCCCACCTTTGTGATATGTGATTGCTGAGTGACCCAGAAAGCCAACGTAACTCTGATTGCTGTTATATCAGCTGAAAGAGTCGATAATTAACAGACAATAATTATGGCAAGTGCAAAAGGCGCAACTAAGCGGGTTCACAATTGTTTTCTCTGACTAAATTGAATGGCAATGAGACGGATTTTGATTTCGATGTCCATTGCATAGATCAATCGTGAATGGGCCCTCGCCAGCGGGCACTTAACGTGCTGGAAGGTGTGCAAAAATAAATGTTAAATCCAATTAATGGCATATCATAATTGTGGGGCGTAAACACGCCCCCGCCACGAGCTGAGCAGAAAGCGGCTTAGCGGCCAAGCGAAGGCCAACACGAGAAAACGAGATGACGTCGCAAAAACCGGCTTCCAGCTTCGACTCCAGCTTCAGCTCCAGCTCCAATTGTTTTCTGCTGCTCTGATATAATTCATTGAACAATTGCGCGTTTATTGCTTGTTAGGCTTCACTTTGCTTAGCCCCGCCGATGATTTGCGGCCCAACCTCGAAACGGAAGCTTTGCCAAGGCTTAACGCATATGCTTTTTAAAATGTTTTATTATTGATATTAACGAAACAATCAACATTAACAAGAAGTTTTAACAATTCGTGGCGCCAGCTCGTGCCTAGAAGCCCCAGTGAGTGCCGAAGCCATCGAAGCTCATGTGGGAGACGCTCTCGGCGGGCGAGTAGCGCACGGTCTGGGAGCTGCCGTAGCTGGAGACGCCCAGGGCGGGTGCATTGTGGGTGTAGGTGGTGGCACTGGGTCCATGGTTCACGTTGGTGGTGGCCAGTGGTGCGGCGTAGCTCTTGGTGATCACGGGCGCCGAGTAGACGGTCTTGGCCAGCACGGGAGCTGGAGCAGCATACGAGACGGTCTTGGCCAGCACGGGAGCAGGAGCCGAGTAGGTGACAGCGGGAGCACCATACGAGACAGTCTTGGCGAGGACTGGAGCAGGTGCTGAGTAGGTGATGGATGGAGCACCATATGACACGGTCTTGGTCAGCACTGGAGCCTGAGCAGCGTACAAAGTCTTCTGCACGACAGGCGTGGCCTGGGTGTACAGTGGAGCTGCATAGGTGGTCTTGGCAATAGCCGGAGTGTACACATTGTTCTGGACACGAGTGTCGGTCTTGCGCACGCTGGAGTAGGGCGTATCAATGGCCTTGGAGTAGCTGGAGACGGTGCCGCCAAAGGAGCGCACCACATTCTGCTGCGTGGAGGCGACGGCATCCACGGCAGGATTCGCCACATGGAGCAGACCGGCATTGGCGTAGGCCACCAGGGCGCAGAGGGAGATGACGTAACGGAAGGCCATTGTGCGGAATGGAGTGAATAACTGTTGCTAGCTGACGGCTGACTGGGCTGCGACTGATGCTGATTTGGCCAAAATGTTGTGGCTTTTATACGCGTGCCAAAAAAACGACGAATGTTTGGTAATTGAGCCGGCCCACAATGCGAGATGCGAAATTGTTGTGTTGCTGAGCCGGATTGTCTGTCTGTGAGTCTGTCTGTCCGCTGAGTATTTGGCAATTATTTGAAAGCCAATTTGTGACCATAAATTAAACGCCGTAATTACGTTTGCTGAGCGACGGACTCAACGGCACACGTGTAAAATTAATAACAATTTGCCAAAAAACCCAACAGAAAACAAAAACCAGAGTATATGAAACACAGGCGCTGAAAGAAATGGGGCGTGGCAGTCATCCCAAGTTGGCAACACAATTCAATTTGGGGGACAGGCGGCAACTTTGGTAATTTCAATAAATATTCATCATGCGCCCCGTGCGCCACAGGAGCAGCGCCAAAAAACTTGCACCAAAGTACAAAAATCATAAACAACAAAAGTACAAAAAAAAGGAACAGAAAAAAAAAACATCCCCATAGCAAAAAGTTGACAAAAGCTGAAGAGTCCTTGACTGGGGGCTGGAGGGCGGGGCATATTTGCTGCTTGACTTGAACTCAATTTAATGGAAAAATACGCGCGAACGCAATAAAAGTTTTTTTTTTTTTGCGCTCTGTTGTTCTCTGGAAAATTTATGAGCTGCTGATAGTATTCAAAATAATTCACTTTTCGAACTTTGACTCCAACTCCAACTCCAATTCCTATTCCTATTCCGACTGCTTTTTGGCCCGTCATTTGCCGACCCATTGAACCAGTTTCTTTGGTTTCTTGGGGCGGCGGCTTAGGCCTAAGTCGCGCTGTCGCAAATGTTAAGGCCATTGCGACCGTGAAATTTTTGTTGGCCAACACATTTTGGCCAAGTAGTTTGGTGGCTATTTAAGCGCCGGCGCTGCTCCAGTTAGGCATCAGTAACCATTCCAGTTGCAGTCAAACAACAACCTTAACAATCAGCCATGGCATTCCAGTACGTCCTTCTCTCCATCTGCGCTCTGCTCGGCGCTGCCAATGCTGGCTTCCTGGCGCCCACCAGCTATGTGGCCGCTGCACCCGTGCTGACCAAGCTGGCGCAGCCACATTACGATGCCGTCGGCACCACCCAGCACAATGTGGTGCGCTCGTTCGGTGGCACCGTCGCCACCCAGTCCAAGAGCGTGGTCACACCCTACTCCAGCTTCAGCAAGGTGGACTCGCGCACCACCAACAACGTCTACACCCCTAAGACTGTTTACAGCGCTCCCGTGGTGACCAAGTCGATCTATGCTGCCGCTCCTGCTCCAGCCTACACCTATGCTGCTCAAGCTCCAGTCGTCGCCAAGACTGTCTCGTATGCTGCTCCCGCTGTCACCTACTCGGCACCTGCTCCCGTGCTGGCCAAGACTGTCTCCTATGCCGCTCCAGCTCCCGTTCTGGCCAAGACCTATGCCGCTCCAGCTGTCTCTTATGCCGCACCACTGGCTGCCCCCACTGCCTATGTGAAGTACTCGCCCGCCGTTAACGTCGCTCACGTTAGCTTCGACGGCTTCGGCTCCCACTGGGGCTATTAAGTGGAGCCCTCGCGCTCAGCTCTTGTTGTAACTGTTGTTGATCACACGAATTAAAATTTAGTTGCAAAAAATAGCATTTAGCAATTGTTTTTGTTTTTTTAATTTTAAAAATTTTAACTGGTTTATTTGTTACTTGCTTTTGTTACCTTTGCTCAATCGTCTGGCACAGTTAATGGCACATAATACAAACAGCGCTGACAGTTGGCGACATTATGTTGTGACATTAAATTGAGAGTTCAGCAAGACGTTGGCAAAACTTGTTGAGTTGTTTGAATAACAGCTCTATTTTGGAGATATTATATGAGATATATGTACATATATATAAGATATAAAATTGGTAAACCAGATCTATGTATTAAGTCATATCCACATTTTATTTCCTTCTCTATCTATATTACATTCTCTCTCGTTCTCTCTGACTCTATCTCTCGCTATCTAACTTTCTGCCATTCTTCCACAGACTTTCTCTCTCTCTCTCTCCCTTTTACTCCCTCCCACATGAATCTGTCTCTGTCTCTCGCTATCACTTTATTATCCGTTGTGTTTCACTGCCTTTGATTTTATTCTCTTAGTTCCCTTTTTCAAGCTCTCTCTATCTAGAGATAGGATAGACCTTATTCCACTATTTCTCCCCTCTCTATCTCATGATTTTTTCACTCTAGCTTTTCATAAGCTATTTTTACTATATTTATCTCTCTTTATCTCTTTCACCTCTTATCTCTCAGACTACTATCACCTGTCTCCTACTCCCTCTTCCGTTCTTTCTCTGCCATTTTTCTTTCCATCTGTCCCTTTTTCTTCCCCCTCTCGCCACTATTTTTGCCAATTTCTCGGTCTCTCTACCTTTCTCTCCCTTTTTCTTCACATTACTATTTCTCTCCTCTTCCTCTCACCCCCATCTCTCTTTCTCTCTCTCTCTCTCTCTCCGCCTCTTTCTCTCTCACTATACTTCTCTCTCTTTCTCGCATAGAGGTCAGTTTCTCTCTACCTCTCTCTCTTTTCCCATCTCTTCCTGTCTGTCTTTTTCTCTCTCAGTCTCTCTATTTATCACTCATCCCCGCTCCCCTCCCTCTCTATACCACACTCCCTCTCCGTCTCTTTCTCTCTCTCTCTCTCTCTGTTTAACCCCTTGCTCTAGCTGGCGCCCCATACTCCATCTCCTCCCTAAAGCGCTGCCCTTCACATTAGTTCAACATTTAATGGGGCGTATGTGTGCCATAATTTTATGCCTCACGCCCAGGCTCATCCGCTAACAGCGCTGCCCACTCCATGTACATATACATATACATATATATCTTCATTCTTTTTTCACAGGGTCGCAAAATATTTAGTGCAAAACTTTTTGTTTGTCTTTGCGCTCGGTGGTGCGGTGGTGTGGGAAGGCGCACAAAAAATTGTTGGCCAAAGTTTAATGAGCCACATGACCCCTTTTGGTTTTTCAGTTAGCCCTCAGTTCGGCTCGCCTTTGCTGCCATAAACTTTGCAATGGGACCCATCGGCAGCTCAGCTCAGCTCAGCAGCTTGACCAAAGTGTTGTTATTGTTATTGTTATGGTTATGGAGGTCTGTGGCGGAAAAGTTTTGCCAAATTGTCGAGCAAGTGAAAGACAACAACAAAAAACAGAAAAAATAGTATTAACTGCTTGGGTCGCAGCAAACTATTTAGCCATAAAGTTGGACGTACTGCTGGGCATATTTTATGCATTTCGACGGGCATGAAAATTGTTTTTCATTTAATGTTGACAACAATAAAATGTATTTGCACACACACACAGTTAAAATATGTAAAAACTCTTGAGCATCCTGGTCCAAGTCATCCGATTGTCCTTGAATATGTGGCTCAGTCGCTTGGCTGCATTTCGCTTTTGCATATTGTTTCCGAGTATTCAGTGCGCTGTCCAGCTGGCTGGCTGTCCGAGCTGTTGTTTGGGTATTTGCAATAGTTTTGGATTCGCCTTTGTTGATTTCTTTATTGGCTCATGCATATGCAGAGCGAGCACAGCTCTCGGACACTCGGACAAGGATTCAGGCAACCAGCCAGGCAGACACTCGAGTGTTTATCGTTATTGATTGCAGCTGGTGAAATATGAGAAGTGTAAGTCCCTGCCAATATCAATTCCCATTGAAATTCCCATCCAATTCCCAATTTCAATGCCATCCAATTTGTCTGCCAAATGCAAATTCAATTCGAAACTAGAGAACGAAGCACGCTTCACGCAATGCTTGACAGTTGCGTTTGGGCGCCTTGATTCCCCTCAGATAGCAATAGAAGCTGCCCAACAGTACGACAAGCGCTAACTGTAATCGATATACGATAGACACATTAATCGTTTCAAATACTCAAACTCTCACACTGACCAGAAGCATTGGTGTCATTAGCTCAACGTGAATTAGATTTTTACCCTTTCCCTTCGAATGCAGACAACCCTTGGAATACAGAGTACGAGAAGCTCGACTGTCGCTGCTAAAGCAGCTGCGAGGCAATTCACCATATGTGAGCAGATAATCATCGGGGCCCAGGGCGCCACAGCACTTGTACTGTGGTGGAAAACTCCGAGTCAAAACAAGTTGAGAATGAAATATAGACTCACCTTCAACTCATAGTAACTGAGACTCTCGCCCTTCTCCCATTTCGTGTGGATTTTGTGGACAAGCGGATAGGTCTGAGTCAGCACCAGGGCGATCATTAACACCAGCCAGCTACATGCAAGCAGAGCAGTCAAGTACTGCAAAAGGATATCATGCTGTAGTGGGGATATATATTGAGTCCTTCATGACTTACAATGCGCAGTGGCCTTAAGTCCTGATAGAGCACTAAAGCAAATCCCAATATCAAAACGACTATTACTAAAATATCCCCCCCAATCATAACAATTTCATATTTTACAAAATCACAATCCGGTATACGCCCGTAGTGGTAGACAATCACAGCGAAGTAGAGGACATCGCTAACGGCCGAGGCCTTTGAGTGAAATAAACAAAATATATCGAATTAATTGTATAACTGTCTTTATTGTTCATTTACTAACCAAGCATGCGAGAATAAAGCCCAGGACAATCCCGCGAAATCCAATCAATGTCCAGTTCTTTTCAGGAACATTGACTGTGCTAACACAGCTCAGACCCTGCAACGATTTCTGCATTCTGAGCTGAAATGGAATGGAAACATAATTAAGGCAAGTTAACTGTTGAATAAAATCAAGAATTTCTGTACACTGAGCTGAAATGGAATGGATACAATTAAAAGAAATTAACTTTAATATAAAAACATGAGTTAGAAAATTCCGAAAATTTTGAATTTTCATTAAGTGCTACGAACTTAATCAAATAAAGCTTTACCATGGCAAGATTTACAACTTTAGGCTTGTGAAAGCTTATATATTAAATTTTGGACTATTGAACTATAGGACTGAAAGCAGAAGAAGACATTCGTAGGAGTCTAAAAACTTATGCCATTCATTTACAGTTACAGTTGAGTTTAAGTTAAATGATTGATACCAAAATAGTAATTAATATTATTTTAGTTAGACAGTATCATGTAGGCTTTACAGCTTTTAGATTTCTTAAGTGTTAAGCGTTAGGAGGTATAAGAACAAACTGGGCTAGGTAAAGTTCTTGCTAATCTAACATGATTTGTCTGAGTTCTGAAGAGTCAAAGTTGGGAAATTCTTCAATTCATATCACTTATTTTGAAAGCATTTAATCTAAGCACTTACCATTTATGTTTTCAAATCCTTTTCCTTCTCCTTTATCTTTTTGTTTTTTTTTTTTTGTTTATTTTTATCATTGGCAGCTACATATATATTTATATATATATATATATATATATATATCGCAAATAAAATATATATATTTGAGTTTAAATTGTTTTTGAAGTATTTAGAAAATGTAATTGATTTTTTTTGCTGTTTCAAAAAATAAACACAATATCAGCAACCTCTACAGCCTATACATAGATATAAAATGCAAGAGCAACATGTGTATAAATATCAAAAAAATAAAAAAGAGGTATGAAATGTCAAGCTGCTTTCTAAAATATGCGCCACGTTAAAGCGATTTGTGGAATTTGCATAGATTTGCTGTGGTGTTTGCTTCGGTTTCGCGCTTAGTTCAGTGCGGTTCGGTTCAGTTCGGTTCGGTTCATATGAACGTCTCCAGTCTATGGAATTTTTTAATCAAACAGTTGCCATTAATTACTGCAGAATTCTGCCAGCCACATAACAGACATTTTTTCGACGGACTCCAAATGAATGAAAGCCAAAAGATGGCAATCGGGCAAGAGCCAAGGCGTGGCCAATACTACTGCTTCACATGTTTTTGCTGCCTTCGCTGTGTGTGTGTGTGTGTGTGTGTGTGTGTGTGTGGCAGTAGCAACAAAAAAGATTGCCACGGGCTAAACCACAACGCAGCCAGAGCTGGCTCGTAACCAGAGAGAGAGAGGGCGAAAGATAAAGACAGAGAGAGTGGGGGAGAGAGAGAGAGAGAGACAGGTCTGGGCGCTGTAGCCATTCAACACAACTAAAAATCAAATTAGGTGCAAACGAGCAGCCGTCAGCGCGCGGTGGCTGCCAGTGGGCGTGGCCACCGCCCAAATGTAATGAATAATTTATAATGCAAAAGCTCTGATATTTTTCCTTTTTTTTTGTTGCCTTCGCTCTTAGCTGAAATTAAAATTTTGTGGCTTCGCTTTCATACGCCAGTTAAAGTCAAAGATTCCTGTTGTTCTCTGCTTGCAGCACTTCAACTGCAGTTGGAAGGACTCGAAGAGGTTGGGCCGCGCCTCTGATAAATGTGCGTGTGCTGGTGTCAAGTGCACGCTCGTGAATTCAATTTGATACACAAACTGATTTATCGATGCTGAGCAGAGCAGTATAGTAGAGCTACGCCCACTCTGCCCTCCCCACATCCCACTCCACTCCACTTGACTCGACTTTTCCACTTCAAGCTCTGCCACACGCCATTCATAAGTCAGTCAGTCAGTGGGCCAACAAGCTGCAGCTTCTTGGGCGGGGAGGGGGCTGTGTCTGCTCAAGAGACGATAAAAAATTACATACACTTGTAACTGTTGCTGGCTGCAGCCCCTAACAAGGTTAATTTGTTGCGATCGCACAGCGCACTGTCATTTATCTTCGCTGTCAGCGCCAACTCTATGAAGCAGCCCAGGCTCTAATTTGAATTTAACAAGCTTCGCATCGAGAGCGTGTCCTCAGTTAGTCACTCAGTAAAAGTCATCCAGGCAGGCTGGCAGCCAGGCAGCCAGTCTAGTAGGTGGCAGTCAGTGAGAGTCTATCACAGCGCTTTGAAAATTAAAAATTTATTGCCAGACGAGGTGTCAATCATCGCCTCGCATCGCAATAAAAAGTAATATGTAACGGGAACACAGAATGATGACGATGATGAGAAGTTGAAGTGCGGCAAGTCGAACCTGAAATACTCTAACATTAGAGATGGATAGAGGATATGAATAGAACAAGGTGTGCTTATCTATTGCTTTTTGTGTTTATAAATTTTTAAGACAATTTATGAATTTTATTAAATAATGTGAAAAGCAGACATGAATTTTTCCATTTTATGTAAGGTATTACAATAAATAATATTACTTGAAAACTTCGTTGTCTATTATTTTCCAGAGTTTATAATAAGGTTGTTTATTTATTTTCAATTTTTTTTTTTTTTCTAACATTTGCTTTTAACTTTGCAAGGAACTTAAGAGAAGTATCGCTTTTTCTTTTATATATAAAATAAATTATATACAAAATTAAATTTTAAAAAAAATTTTAAATATCGTTATTTATTTTATATAAAGAATTTTTATTATTAAAAAAACCATACACACTTTTCATATAAAATAAAAATAAAAAAATAAAAATGGAAATAAAATTAAAAGTTGCCATTCAGTTTGCCATGATATTATTTCTGATATTAAAAACTTTTAACATGAACTTTGATATTATTTTCGAAAATATGTCTATTGACTTTGTTAAATACTACATATTTCCCACAACTTTGCCAGCTTCTTTCTATCAATATATATTATATTTTATATATTATATTTTCAAGACAAGCATAGACTTTTGAATAAATGTTCATAAAATGTTTTTAAAAATATACCTCTATAATTCTCTATAGCTCACATTTGCCATCCCCTTACAAATTTGCCATGAACTTTTCAAACTGATTCCTATCTATATACAAATTTGATGTAGCAACACTTTTAGCTTCAACTTTAAAATCAATATTCATTAAATGTGTCTATTAATATACCTCTATTATTATCAGCCATTCACATTTGCCATGCACTACAAATTTGCCATGAACTTTCCGAAGAGCATATATATAAAACCATTGTAGGTCATGCAGAAGGGCATCTTACTGCAACAAGGCAATTCACATATTCGCTATGCCCTCTGTGGAGCCATAAAGAGTCGGAAAAAAAAGTCCCGCAGGACTCGGAGGACACTTCATCATCAATTTGTATCCGTGCAATGTTTCAATTTCACTTGTTGGCTTCTCGATTGTCGATTGTCGCTTTGTCGCTTTGGGTTTTCGGGGCGACACTTTTATGGTTTTCAGATTTGTGTTCACTAGATATCATCCATTTTTTATAGACTCTCCTCTTTATTCGGGTATTTTTTGGTTGGCTGGCAAATGGCAGCTGGAGTAATGACCGTTGCTTGTTTTCTAATTGGAAAATTCTTAGAGAAATTGAAAAATTTCCATAAAGCTGCTGAATGAAAATGAAATGTTGGCCATTCGACGCTTTGCAGAACATTAGATAATAGTTTTTATTTTTATTTCGGCTCTAGTGTGCGAAGCTGGAAATAAAATTTTGTTGCATATTTTGCGGCGTCAAATGGCAGCCACAAAAATGAATGAAATCGTAAAATGCAGACACGCCGGACAGCCAAGCCGGCCACAGCAGCGCAGGGCTAATAACGTACACTCAAAAACCGGATATGCCGCAGACCCCAGCGAGCCCCCACCAAAGCCCCTCCCCCTACAAACCCAACCCAATGCCCAGTTTCATCTAAGCCCAGACAAGCTCTCTGTGTCTCTGTGTATGTGTATGTGTGTGTGTTTGCATTGGCATTTAAGTGCCGAAACGAGTTTTTAGGGCCAGAGCAACGTCTAACATAACCTCAATTTGTTTGTGTGTGTGTGTGTTCTCTTTGTTTGTACTTTTGTTTGTCTTTTATCTGCGTCTGTATATCTGTCTGCTCCTCCCTCCCCCTCTCTAGTTTCTTTTCGCTCTTGCATTGCAATTGCATTGCCGTTCAGTTTTTCTCGCGCTGTGTAAATATTTGATTTTTGCATTAAAGTCAATTTGCTTTCATGATTCCGTAATTCATTGTTTACCCGCGCTAACTTCTATTACGCCTTCCGCCACGCCCAACACTTGGCGTGTTTAATTTGCCAACATTTGCCGGCTTTCTCACTTTTGCTATCTCTCTCTCACACCCTCTCTCTCTCTCTCTCTCTCCCTTTCTCTGTTGGTTTTATTGTTTCTTTTTGGTCTTCGACCCGCATTTCCGCTGCACTTCCTCCTGGCAGCAGACGCAGTGATATCCGCATCATCTTTGTTTGTTGCCACGCCCCTTGCCCCGCTCCGCCCCCCTCTCAGCCAACAGCCCACATTGTTGTTGGCTTTCTCGTCCTGGCTGCCTGTTTTAATATGCGCACTCAACGTTAGAAATTAAATCTGGCGCTCAAATGTTATTTGCGCTTTTCGTTTATTTATTTATTTATTATTTGCTTACGCCTCGCCTCGCCTCGCCCCCTGTCAGCCCCACTGAGGATTCCGCCTGCTGCTGCTGCCCAGCATCCACCCAGTTCAGCCCACTTTTCATTAGGTAATGCATAATAAGTACGAGTATCTGAGTCTGTATGTGAGTGTATTTAATTTATGTTCACTGGGCCAACAGAACGCAGCTCTCGTAAAGATGCGGATAAACAATGTGGAATGAGTCGCACTTGTGGCAGCAAACAGTTTTTGCTTTTGTTGTTTTTAGATTATATTCTCAACAAAGGCGGAATTTCATTTCGGTTTATCGTTTCTATATAGAGAAATTATAAATATTTAACTATGATTTGTAATGTGAACTATGAATGCGACTGGATATATAGAGAAGTTAATTTTTAGTTTGTGAGAATCGGATAGAAGAGCAGCTAAGAAAATATAAATATTTATATATAATTTCTTATGAGATATAATAGGTATAATAAATATATTTAAAGCCATAGAAATTATAAAAATTACTTGAATTTGTAAAAATCTCATAGAAAGGAGAAGCAATTTTAAATATTTACATGTCATTTGATAACATCTATAAATAAGACTGTTTATAATCCAGGCATGGAAATCTACAATCAAACTTAAATTTTGGAGAATCAAAAAGAAAATCTTTACAAAATATGTACTTAAGAACATTCTATATATAATATATATATATATTGTTAATTTGATTTATTTCATATCAATATAGTTATTAAAATATTTAACGTATATGTATATATTAATATACATTTATTCAATATATTTTATTTAAATTTTTTATTATTAAGTAATCTTAATCAAACAGCAAGAAACAGGACTCATATCTTATTAGAACCAACCAATATTAGGCTCTACTTTAATTCAAGATTTCATGACTACACGTACATAGTTGACATTATTTTCAACAACATATGGAACAGCAAACTCAATATATTTGAGTTCATTTTTCCTATTAGCAAAACTGGTGTAAACATAAAAATTTACATGTCTCACGCAATGAACCAGAAGTTTAACAGACCACAAACTTAGCGTTAAGACCTCATTTAACAGGCCTTTCACACGCGCATCAACATTTTATGTGCAGGCCCTCGAGGCAAAAGGGGGGTTCATTGATACGCTAACCAAGCCAAGGCAAAAATCAAATATTTCGCTATGCATTACGCAGCACACACACAGAGAGAGAGAGAGAGAGAGAGAGAGAGAGAGAGAGGGAATGAGAGTGAGGTGCCCTCGCTTGGTCTATCATTCGATCATTATTCGTATTATAAGAGGAGCGATGCCTGCAATTTTAACGAGCTTACGCATTTTATCGTCCACGCTGCTGTTGCTGCAAGGACAACGAATCGAAGTATATCCGCAACCGCATTCGCATCCGCATCCGCATCCTGGATGCCTGCTTGTCATCATCAAGAGCAGGCGATGCCGATGCCAATGCAGTAAAAAAGAATCTAATTTAGTGCGCGGTTTGCATACAAATGCCTTGCTTCATGTTTACGTGACAATGTTGGCTCATATATATGGCATATATTGATATGTGTGCGTGTGCGTGTGCCTGTGTGTGTGTGGATGTCAATTGGCAATTGATGTCACGATAAACATTGATTTGCCACAAAGCAGAAACCAATTTAGTCTATGCATATTTTATTAATTGTTCTGTCGCAACATCTTCAGGTTGCGCAATTTAATCAAAAATTTCGAAATTCGCATTTAAAGTTTTTAATGACTTTACAAACTTGACTGAAAACGAAGCCAGCAATTACTGTTTGCAGTTGTTCTTGTTGTTGTTTGTTTGTTTGTTGTTTGTTTGTTGCTTGTTGCAGCTGTTCTGTTTGTCTATTGCATATGCAAACGGCATTTGGGAGTTGCTAACAAAATGCAAACCGCTAATCGCGTTACACGAAACTTTCCACAGCCAAAGGTGCGGCTGGCAATCGAGTGCGAAATTCCGCATACGCCACGTGTGACACACGTGTCTAGGTGTGCTCATGTGTGTGTGTGTGTGTGTGCCTGGCAAAGCATTCAAGTCATTTCCGCTTAAGCAGTCAGCCAAAGCCATCTAACTAGCAGCGCGGAGTCGCTCTGACATGACAGCCGCGTGCTGTTGCATGCCGCAAAATGTTGCTCAGAAACCGACTTAAATACAAACAAACATGGCCGCCAATGGCGACCAGTAGCGACAGCGACGGCCAGTGTGGGGTAACGCCTAAAACCGGAAACCGGAAATTTAAAGCTATGCCAAGCAAATGAAGCGAACTTTTGCTCACTGCGGTTGTTGTTGTTGTTTGGCTGACTGTTGCCAGGCATTTTGTTTGCTGTTGCAGTTGTTATTGTTGTTGTTATTGTTGTTGTTGTTGTTGTCAGACACTGCGGACAGCTGCACGTTGCATTGTGCAAAAGTTTAATTACAAATTCGCTGCAATTTCTTTTGCAATTGCTACAAAAGCGCAAACAACTTTTTTATTGATATTGTTATGGAGTTTTGGCCTGTCAAGTTGTTGTTATTGTTGTTGTTGCTGCTGCCAATGTCAGATGTCATGTTATGCTAAAGTTATACCCGCTCTCTCTCTCTCTCTCTCTCTCTCCCCCTCTCTCTCTCTCTCTCACTCTTTATTGCCGTCTGACGATTTTAAATGCAAATTGATTACTGACATCGCCCGAAGTTGACGAGCTGCTTTCAGTCGCTAATAGCCACTGTCACATTATGCACATTCGAGCTGGTAATGCGACAAACGTATGAAAATACACACACATACACACACACACTCACAGTCAAGAGAGCTGTCATAAAAGTTATAGCTGCATGTTAAAGACATATTTTAAGAGTTCCGTGAGCGGACTCAAAGCATGAGCCTTGCCTTGAATAGTCATATAAAACTTAGCTAGATCTTTATTACGAGGAATTTCAATCGATTATCTTCTCTTATCTATTGTGAACAAATATTAAATTATTAAGCAGACTTGCATTACGCTCATTACTTAATCAAAGTGCATTCATTAAAATTGTCGACATCTAAAAAAAATTTTAAGTATTGATTGCTTATTATCGATAGATAGTTATCGTTTACACATTGTTTATCGATTGCTATTTATCGTACCTTGTCAAGTTTATCATGTTTACTCTTGGCCTTGTTAATAATTCATAAAGTAGGCTGAGCTTATCGATAACAATTAAATAATCGAATGTTAATGATTGCTAAAGCTTTTACATTAAGACAATTTGCAGTCTTTTTTTCTCATACTAGCAATTAAACCATAGAGCTTATTCAAAAATGTTGCATCGATAACTGTTGCAGTATAAATTAAACGCTTGTTATCGATTTTTGCACCCTCTATGTCCAGCCAACTCACAGTACTTTTTTCAATTACTTAAGTTAAACTGATGCAGCTCATTAAAAAATTCCTATGGATAATTATTGCTGAATCCATAATAATCGATTCGAAGCCGGCTTAAGTTAAGCTCTGGATTATATTTAAAGTGAAAAGAAAATAAAGAAACATTCTGCACACAGATTTTTGTGCTTTCACTTAACCGAAAGAAAAAAACCCAACCATAATACTTCAATGCCACTCATGCTTTTATTTACGAGTATATATTATATATATACATGCATACATGTGATCGATAAACCTCAGGAGACAGCCACGACAGACACCGATATAAAATTGTCATAAATTTCATTTTAACTTTTGTTTTTGTGCTCTGAATAAAAATTGGCCTGCAGAAAAGCCGCGTTGAAGTGGAAAGTGCCAAATGCACACACACACACGCACACACACACACACACACATGCCACACTTTTATGCCTGCTGCCGCTGCATGTGGCATGCAAAAGGCTGCGCCCCATTGTTGCACTCTCACAACTTTTCCGCATGTGCATGGAAAATTTTATTAGGTATGCAAATGTGTCAACTTTATTTGCAATATTTCGACACATTTCGACACTTGTTGCCATAATGAACTCAGCGTGAAAGAGAGTGTGTGCATGTGTGTGTGTGAGTGTGTGTGGCATGCATATTTCAGTAGCTGAGCCGCACGTAGCTGGCAGCACACACAACTGTTGCACAACTGTTGCCAATGATATGCTAATAAAGGCCGCGAATCGTGCATGCAAATTGAATTAAACTAAATGACAATTGCAGTTGATAGTTTGAGTGTGTTCGTGCATGTATGTGTGCGTGAATGTGTGTGTGTGTGTGCATAAATTGCTGCTATTGTTTAAATATTTGCCAACATTATTAACTTAATTCAATTGGATTTCCATTAGAGCCGCACGCACACAACTCAAACGAAGCAGCGAGCTATTTGCACAGCTAAAGGTACGAGATGTAGCCCACATACATCTACATTAACATATACATATCTTGATAGATAGATATATGTATATATGTATCTGTGTAAGGGCTGTCTGGATCTCTAGCGTCTAGCTGGCTGGCAAATCAAAGGCCTGTCTCTGCATAACATATGCGAAGGCTAAAGATGAGGCCTTGTCTCTATCGGCTGCGGCGTCTGTTGACTTTTGGCAATCGAATTGAATTGCAGCTGCAAATCACACACAATAAAATAATTGATTCCATTTGAAATGCACACACACCACACACCACACACAACGTTTGACTTTGGCAGCATGCGGGTTTGCATGCATACATACATACATACACACATACATACATACATACATATATCCTGAGTCGGTTACCCACTCCTTTATGCTGACTGTGCTAAGAGTACAAATTTATTTCCATTGTTTGCATACACGCACACGCACACACACACACACACATACAGACATTGAGAACGAAAGAGAGAGAAGTGTGGAGCATCCTTCATGAATCGCCACTGGTTTATTGATAAGCAGCCGTCCGTGCTCAGGCCTCCTTGCTGGAAGCGGCCAGGGAGAGCTCCTTGCGTGTCTTGCGGCGCATACGCAAATTGGATATCAAACGCACCGTGCAGAAGTAGACCAGCTCCACAATGCTCAATGTAGAGACGCCCATGAAGAGGCCCAGCAGACCGCCGCAATTGGCCAAAAAGTCGGTGGTGCCGTAGAGCTCAGAGCGGCGTGAGGTCAAAAACTGTGCCTCCTTGAAGAATATGGAAACGCGAGACATTTTCATGCTAAGAAAAATAAACAATTAAAGAAATCAAATAAAGACTGTCCTTAAAGAGCTGGAGTTCCCATCATACCCCTCTCGCTTGGTCTCCGCATCACCGCCCGCTTTGTCCTTGCTGGCCACAGTTTTGTAGTCGAAATCGGCTTGGGATATTTCCGCCTCATATGCAATTGAGGTGCACGAGGGCAAACAGTTGCAGTCCGTTTGTCCACGCACATTCTCGGCCTCGGTGACCATGCCCTGCTCGAACTCCTTGAGCAGCAGCTCGTCCTCAGCGTCGTTGTAGCACTTCAACTTATTGAGTCCGCAAACGGGCACATTTACATTGTCTGATGGCATGGAATGGAGAGAATACCTGGCATTAGTCTAACAAATTCGAGTCGAAGAACTTCACCCGAAACTCACGCGGCATAGAGAACTTGACACAGCCGCACTTGGAGAGCGTGAAATTCGCCAGACACTCCAGCTCACAGTTGGTCTGCGAGTAGATGTTGAAGTAGCGCAGATGACGCTCTGTCTGGAAGTAGCATTGCCGTCTGTGGGGCTCGTAGTGCTTCAGGCCATTCGAGGTGGTGATAATCTTGGGTCGTATGGAAATAAGCACCTCCTGGTCGAAGGGTATGCGAAAGTATTGACGCGATGTCTGCGCCACCTCGCCAGGCGTGTGCAACAGTATCTAAACCAAGAGCGAGAGAGAGAGAGAGAGAGAGAGAGAGCGAGACAACTCAAGACAGGCCCTAGTCGTAGACTAACTCAATACCCTACCTTGAAGCCCTGCACGGGTCCACGGCACATATCATCAAAGTCCTCCTCAATGCCACCCATGAACAAGTACAAGCCCGCCTTGGCGCCAGGGCCCAGCACACGTTGCGGATAGGTCTCTGTACTGGCACTTAGGCTATAGCCATCCTCCACATTCCACTCGGTGGTCAAGCGATTCTCCTCGCGAAATATAATGTCGGGTATGATGCTGTACACAGATAAATACCTAGCCTGGATTGCGCTTAGCCTAATCTCTAATGGACTTACCCCTCGGCACGATAGATCTCCGCTGGGCTCAGCGCATTGAAGCTGTAGCAGACGCCATCCTCAGTGACGAACTTGTGAAAGATCTCCTTGCACTTGGTGGGCGAATTGCGCCACTTGCAATCCAAATAGGTGTCCTCAAAATTGGGCTTGACTTCGCTCAGCGTGTCAATGATCTCAATGCCCTTGCGTTGGTCAATGCCGGCAGCGATGTCATGCAAAGGTGGATCGCACACCTGACTCACAGCATCAAAGAGCACATGGCTGTAAAAAGGTCAGATATATTTTGGTTGAGTTTAAGAGAGCTAAGCTAGAGGTGAGATGTATATGTATAGGCTGTATGTAAGGACGTTTTCAAGTTAAGCTGAAGAGATCTAAGAGGTGAGATATAAGAGTAAAACCTTTATGGAGAGTCCTTTTCAGTTTGAAAATTTTTAAGATCATTTCCGAGCTACTCAGTAAGTCCTTTTGATATCACAGAACCATATCTCTGCATAAAATAGCGAACATTAAAACGATTGATGAGCTCATCAGTCACTCAAAAGCCATGTTCATACTTACAGAATCATATTTTACTCAAGATACGGGTTTTACTTGTCCTACCCTTGTACGACTATTTCTATATAATAATGCCTAAAGTGCCTTCCCTTCTAGTTTTAAGTTATTATTTAAGTCGCAACTAAAGGGTTTTCATCCATTATCCTGTACCATCTAATTATATCATTATATTATTATAAATATTACCCTCAACATATGCTATCTCAGCTGCACACACATAAAATACGTCTAAACTCTGTATAAAGAAAAAAAAGCTAGTTTTAAGCTAATTGTAATAAATCGGAAATAAAGCATATATTCAATTGAATTAAATTCTAAGTCCTTCAGTTCAGTTACTCCTTAGATTTAGTTATATCATCTGCTACATACTCACTCGCGTTCAGTAAAATCGACAACTCCACTGACATTATTGCGGAAATCGCGAATTCGCCAATATGCGTCCGTAAAGTTGAATTTGGTCTGACGCGACTTGTTCTCCGGGCAGACGGTGACGGTGGGAAACGGGATCTGCCAGACGGGCGTCGACTTCTCGGCAAAGCTGACAATCACCGGATTGTTGTTCCACTTGTCCCAGATGTTCATGGTCAGCTTGAAGCAGGTGAAGATCGAGAGCAGAAAGACACTGACCCAGAACAAACGCTCCAGCCACGGTCGCTTCTTCTCGCCCAGATACCGAATGCCGTGAATCGTACTGTAGTCGCAGTACTCATGGATGATTGCCTTGGCTGCTTGGAAGCCGCTGCCGTATTTGATCTGCTGCTTGGTATCAATCTCGTCCTCGCTGTCATCCGAATTGGTCTCGCGACAAGCCGAGGCTGATTTGGCCATCAAGGCGGCCCGCTTCCACTGGCTGGAAGTGGCCAGCATTCCGACGTGCGGTGCCCTGGGCACCTCCAGTCCAGTGATGGGCGTCTGTGGCTGCGTGCTGTTCGACGACATGACCGAGTCCGAGTACGTTAACAAAGTCAGGCAAGCGCCCGCCAGTGGCTCACCTTATATAGCTGGCCAGCTGGCTTGCTTCACTCTGGCCGCTGGGGTGCAAGGCTGCCGCCCTCCAAGGAATTGCTCATAAGGACACGCAGCTGCCGCATCACGCATACGCCAAGTGTAACCTACGTAAGTGTTGATGGTGTGAAATACTATTGTTCACGCTAGTTTTTATTTTTTTTGTTTTTTGCTACTGCTGTTTTCGTGCTTTTGGTGTCATTTCAATTAGTTCATTGGGCAAGCGAGCGTAATTTGCGAGCTACACACGCTGGCCGAGGTCCCCAGCCAGTGGTGGCTGCCAGTTGTAATTTTGAGCTGGCTAAATGTTACCTTTGCGGCATCCACATACTGGGAACTGGCGCTGGGCGAGGCATTCTAATTAGCTTTAAGTTGCGCCCAGCCCTGGTCAAATTGAATAGCGGCTGCTGCTGAGCTGTGGCCCATGTTGGCCAAGGCTCATCCATTTCAAATCCAGGAGTCAACCGCAGACGCTTAACTCGACCTCGAAACGGTAACGGAAACGGAAACAGAAACTAAACGGACGGCACACGTTGCAGACGCTCAACCAGACCATGTCGGGAGCTGCAGCTGGCCATAAAGATTGTTTTTCTCTTTGTTGTTGTCTACTTTCCCGGTGTTGTCCTGCGGCAAGGACACAGCGCAACGCAACGCAGCGCAACACAACACGTTGCAAGCCATTTTAATAAAGTTAACTGCATTTTCAGCATTGTGTGCCCAAAACTTTGTCAAGCAGCAAGTGTAACAGAAGAGTGGAAGGAGGGGCTTGGGGGAGTGGCAGCAGTGCCTCGCCTCACCTTTTGTTGGCGCTTTTCATTAACCTGCACTTTGCTTTCAACAATGTTTGCAGTGTCCTTGTTGTGCCTGTCCTGTTTGCGTCGTGTGTTGCAGTTGATCATCATTTATTTTAATGAGTTTTGCCAAAATAGAATTTCAAATGCGCAAAGTGAACTTTCACTTGTTGGCAAGAGAAGTTAGTTATTTAAATTAAATAAAAATATATAATATACAAGTATGTATATATCTAAAAAATAATTTTCTTTTTTTTTTTAAATAATATTTATTTTATTAATATTGCCAAAATAATTACAAATTAATTACAAAATGAGCATATCGAACTGTTACTTGCTCGCAAGAAAAGCTAACAAATTTTAATAATAATTACAATTAATAAAAATATAGAATAAATATATATATACAGTACCGAGCAAAAATGAGTGTATGTTTCACAACATTGACTTTCATCACTCATAAAAATTAAACTATACAAGCAAATCACGAATTTCTTTTTGTGTTTTGTTTATTAGTTTATTCTTAACAAAAAAATATAAGGCAGTAAGGCAGAATTATGTCTACACAAAGAGTTAGAAAGAAAAAACTAAAAAAATCCACATTAACTCAATTTTGCACGTTTCATGAAAATGACCAAACAAAGCTATTTTTAATATTTTATCCAAAAACCCTTATTGGCAATCACTTTTTTATTTTATTTGGCAAATTCCTCCAACAAATGCAGTACAACTTCTTTTTGAATTCCGTTCCGTTCCGCTTCTACGCGATCCCATAGGTTGCACACGTTTGTTGGGGCGGCATCATACTGCCCATGCCGTCTTTTCACTATGGACCAAAGATTTTCAATCGGATTAGGGTCTGTCCTCATTGCTGGCCACTCAATTAGCTTAAAATTTTGCTATCCAATATATTCCATTACAATTTTAGCCATCTGCTGTGGATCACAATCTTGCTAAAAAACCAATCCTTGCACGGAATTAGCTCATTTCTCCATAAAATTGAGTAGAAGGGCTTGCAGAATACTTCAATAATTCTCTTTTCACATTATACGTTCTATTTTTCAATAGTAGGACCAACGTTATCGCTTGTAAATCAAACCAAATCATAATGTTGCCACAGCCTTGGTTGACAGTTTACTTCACATGGTGTCTTTGAATTCGTTCCCCAGGTCCACGACAGCAGTAATGCTTTCCATCTGACTGAAAACGTTTAAATTTTGACTCATGAGACTAAACGCTTCGTTTCCAATCATCGATGCTCCAGTTTTTCGGCAATATTGCAGTCGTGGACCTGGGGAACGCATTCAAAGACACCATGTGAAGTAAACTGTCAACCAAGGCTGTGGCAACATTATGATTTGGTTTGATTTACAAGCGATAACGTTGGTCCTACTATTGAAAAATAGAACGTATAATGTGAAAAGAGAATTATTGAAGTATTCTGCAAGCCCTTCTACTCAATTTTATGGAGAAATGAGCTAATTCCGTGCAAGGATTGGTTTTTTAGCAAGATTGTGATCCACAGCAGATGGCTAAAATTGTAATGGAATATATTGGATAGCAAAATTTTAAGCTAATTGAGTGGCCAGCAATGAGGACAGACCCTAATCCGATTGAAAATCTTTGGTCCATAGTGAAAAGACGGCATGGGCAGTATGATGCCGCCCCAACAAACGTGTGCAACCTATGGGATCGCGTAGAAGCGGAACGGAACGGAATTCAAAAAGAAGTTGTACTGCATTTGTTGGAGGAATTTGCCAAATAAAATAAAAAAGTGATTGCCAATAAGGGTTTTTGGATAAAATATTAAAAATAGCTTTGTTTGGTCATTTTCATGAAACGTGCAAAATTGAGTTTATGTGGATTTTTTTAGTTTTTTCTTTCTAGCTCTTTGTGCAGACATAATTCTGCCTTACTGCCTTATATTTTTTTGTTAAGAATAAATTAATAAACAAAACACAAAAAGAAATTCATGATTTGCTTGTATAGTTTAATTTTTATGAGTGATGAAAGTCAATGTTGTGAAACATACACTCATTTTTGCTCGGTACTGTATATATATATATATATAAATATAACATTTTTCTTGTTTTTATTTATTTATTTTTTAATACTATTTATTTATTAAAAAAAATTTTTACATTGCAATGCATTGCCAAAATAAAATTACAAAAGATCCAAGAGATTTTACTTGCACGCAAAAGAATTTAAAGTAATTTAAATTAAATAAAAACATAAATAGACATATATGCATATAAAAACCATTTTGCCTTTTTTTTAATAATCTTCACTTTTTAGATAAAATTATAGATAATAATTAAATATAAAAACAGCTTTTCTCGATTTTTTTTTTTAATATTCATTTATTAAATACATTTTCATTTTTTACGGCCTGTTTACATGTTTAGCTGGAGGACACTGAATTGAATGTTGTTACTGCTAACAATAATTTGTTATATATATATATTAACTATTTACACAGCAGCTACATTCGATATAGTACATATATATGTGTGTGTGTGTGTATGTATGTATGTGTGTGTATTTTAATATTAAATATTAATTCAATTATGTAAGTTTTAAGCCTGCTTTTTTGCTGGGAACATTTGCAAAAGGTTCTCGTTTTTTTCTTGCTTATGAAACACCTGTTTTTTTGTTTTTACTATGCTACATTTAATACACATGGTACGTATTTTGAATAATAATATTGGTTGGCTTGTTAAGTATATATATATATATATTTAGGTATATATATATATCTAATAAATATTAGTTTAATTATGTTTTCATATATAAAATATAAGTTTTGGGTTGTTTCTGTCAGCTAATTATAATTGAGTAATTGTTTTTCATTTAACTGTCAGCTATTAGCTGTTATCGGTTATCGGTTATCTGTTATCTATTTACAAAGCTCTCTTTTAAGGACTGTTTTTGCTTGTTGACCTTTTGTTTAATTTTTTCTTTTACCTATATGTTCTCATATGCAGTTTTGAAACCCAAAAATATGCTAAGCAAAACAAAATACAGACACGATAAGCGATATATGTATGAATATATATATTTTATATATATAGTACATATATATATTATATATTATTTAATTAGTTATATTTGTTATAGCTACTGTAATACCTAGTTGCCTAGTTAAAATGATATGTTTGTTGTAATTTACGTTCATTTCTTTTTAAATTTTATTTATTTTTTATTTATTTTGTATTTAATTAATTTATTTTGTTTTAACTTTTTCAGTTTAAGTCTCTAGTACAAAAATACTGAATAAATTGCACTTGCATCGCACTCACGATTACATTTTCCCAATACACAGAAGCCAAAAGCAAATCGAGTATTTTCAATACTCTTCAAACACCTCTCTCCTCTCTCTCTCTCTATCTCTCTCTTTCTCTCTTTCTCTCTGCCTCTGCCAACATTTTTAAACCCTTTTTGTAATATCTAAATTGTCTCTTTTAGACGTTTTCCTTGACACTCTTTTGATTCTGCTTGAGTTCAGCTGGTTGCTGAGATTCGACTTATTGCGGAGCCAGCGCCAAGCTGAGCCCATTCGACATCAGGCTCAAGGCGTTTGCAGTGGGCGTGGCTGTAGCTGCAGCAGCCTCCTGAAATGATAAAAAACAAAAAATCAAAAGTTAACATTTGTTTAGAAAATTAAATACTAGAAGATGGATAGAAGAAAAGGTATCCGACTAGATGCTACCCTGCTTCATGTATGTATTTTATTATCTCTAATCGCTACACTACAAATTTTATTTCTATTTGACTCTAAAAGCAAAATGTGGTGGATAAAAGAGAAAGTATCCGACTAGCAACTACGCTGTAGAAAGAATTCTTTAATTATAGTCATTCACTCTCGAACAGCATATATTATAATTTTGACAATTAACTAACTGTATTTAAGAACTTTTAAATAATTCCAATATTTATTGATATTATTCTAGGATAAAGCGATACACATGTATTAGTTATTCGGTATATATTTTATATTATATCTTATATGTTCAAAAGTAAAGTCCGATATATTTGAGAGCTCTCCAATAATTACAATATTTATCGATATTATTCTAGGAAATATCAATACACATGTATTAGATATTCAGTAAATACTATATATAAGATATAACAGAAGTATTCTCAAAAGTAAAGTTGTATATATGTATATACAGAAAGAGAGAGAACTCTCCCATGATTCCAATATTTATCGATATTATTCTAGAAAATATCGATGCACAAGACATATAAGATATTATATATTATAGCTTATATTCTCAGAGGTAAAGTCAAATATACTTTGATCTTTCTATCAAATATAATCGCAAATTCATGTCTAATGAGTCGTCTTTGCTTATCGATCGTAATATTGCAATTGTATAATGCAATTTGTATACCACTCATCTTATATATTTTTCTTTAGTCTTAATCTAGGCCATACTCACAATGCTCAGGGTGCGTACAATGCAGGCGCGCGTTGCCGGCGGCTCATCCGACTCCAAGCCGGGCGAGCTGCCGCGCGAGGACACGGAACCGTTAATCAGCTTGATATTCACATTGAGGTCGTCCGAGTGATGGGTCTGCGAGCTGCTGGACAGGCGTCCGTCCAGCGACAGATCATCCCGCTGCTGATCCTGCAAGGAGAAAAGTGTTTTCTTGGCTACAGCAAATGTGACAGCAATTGGTGGCAGCAGACGCACCTCCTTGGGACTGGCGCAGAGGCCGCTGTCCATGCAATGGGTCTCCGTATCGCTGCCGCTGACGTGCCCATCGTTAGCTGCGACCACAGCTGCGACGCCAGCAGTGGCAGCGGCAGCGGCAGCGGCAGCAGCATCAGCGTCAATGTCAGCGTCAGCAGCAACATCCATGGCAGATACAGCAGCAATGTTGTTACCATTGTTGTTGTTGTTGTTGCTGTTGCTATGGGCTATGGGTGAGATGTGCCCATTGATGTTGTTGTTGTTGTTGTTGCTAATTTTGTTATTGTTATTTGGCTCCTTGTTAAGTGTTGCTGACGTTGGCATGTGCTTTGTTATGGCTGTTGCCTCATCATCGGCAACAACAGTTGCAGCGGCAGCTGCAGCAGCAGCAACAGCAACATGTCCATTGGTCGCAATGGCTGCAGTCGCATCTCTGGCATTGTTGTTGTTGTTGGGGCTGCGATTGCCGTTGGTCGAATTGGCGACCTCATCGCCCAGCTCGTAAATGTTAACCATGTGTGCGGCCTGTGCGTGGACCATCAAGTCCCAGGGATTGGCGAACGCATCCTTGCAAACGGCGCAAAGCAATTTGGCGCTGGTTGGCGGCGTCTCTATGATGATTGTGTGTGTGTGTGTGTGCGTGAATGGATGAAACATGCAAGAATTAATTAGTTATTTAAGTTGGGTCTGGGCCGGGCTAAGTCGCATAAATAACTCAATTTTAAATGAAACGCCAGACAGATGTTGCTGACTCGCAACCAGCAGCAGCTGGAGCCTCCCCTTCCCTTAGACAAAAACCCACATGGACAGAGCACAAAATGTGTTTAACAATCATAAATTAATTGCCGACATCGCATGACACGCCCCCCTCCCCTTTTCGCCTGCCTCGCAGTGTAAAGTGCAAAGAATCGTAAGACTTACTCGCTGCAAAGGCCACGTCCTGGCACTTGCATGTGAACCTCAGTTTGCAGTAACTTTTCTTGTGGTCCAATAACTCAGACAGCTCACTGAAGCATTCCCGGCAGTTGCCGCAGATTAATGTGTCCGGATTGCCTACAATAGAAAGAGAATATGCACCATAAAATATGGACTTTAATGCAATTATTTACATGCGGCTGCTAAAAATAGCAATGATGCAACTGGCGTACCTATAAACAAAGTAATTAGGACTAGATCTGGGTGGTTAGTGTTTTTTGTAAATGGAACTGGAGGTGAATGGTAAAAGAGAGTGATCTTATAATAGATTATATGGTCTATATAACATTGAATACTTATAGTTTAGTTTATTCATTATAAATAGTTCGGTATGAAAAACATAAAAGGTAAAACTTATAATTAGATTGAGATACTCAATCTACTAAACTTACATTGAGGTTGAGTATATATCTGCTAAACTTACAAAGAGGTAGAGTTACAATCTGCTAAACTTACAATAACGTTTGGTATCTATCTGCTAGGCTTACAATGAAGTAGAATATATATTTCCTCAGTATATGCAATGGTGAATATATTGATAAATACTAAACTTACAATGAGGTTTACTATCTATCTGATAAAATTACTATGAGGATTACTATCTACGAGTATTTGCTAAAATTACAATGAAGTAGAGTATCAGCTAATCTTACAATCAGGTTGAAAATCTATCTGCTTTTAACATGGCTGTCATAAAGTAAACTTATCATTTATTTGACATGTACTTTAATATAACAATTTAGCAAGAGCATATATCATCAGAAACGAAATATAAGCTAACAATTTTATTTAAATTTTAAATTATCTACAAAAATTTTATTATCTACTAAAAATATTATTATCTACTAAAAATACGTATTCTATAAAGCTTAGATATGCCTATAATAACCTTAGAAATATATTCTCTTGAAAAACTTGTTGCACTGAAGTTTATCAACTACTTTAATCTAAGTTTGATAATACTGCTAAGTCTCTATACTTAAATTTTGACTTATAAGCATTTATTTACATAACTTTTTATCATGCAATTCAAGTTCTAATCTATATCGTTTAATCTACCATTAGCTCTACCTATTTCTTTTTGATCAGCTCTAATCTGCCCTTATCTCTATTTCTGTATTTCTTTCATTCAGTTCTAATCTCTCCCTAATTGTAATTACCTTTAACCTTTATCTCTTTAAATTCCTTTCGTTTATTTATAAAATATATATATATATTTATCGCATATAGAATTCGAATAGAGTCTCTCAATGTTTCCCCCTTATGGGCCACAGTTTGGTCTCCGCCTGCAGCACTTGTTGCCTATCGACTATGCATCGCTGCTTGCGGAACTTCTTCTCAGCCCAAATTTGATATTTTTTCGATTTCTTAATTTCTGGTTTCTTATCTTTTAACTGTTGATTTGCCCTCTGCTGCCTCAGGGCATCTTTGCTGTGCATTTTGCGATATTGCAGCCAGGCAGCAATTGCATCAATGCGCAGATTTGCTTTCTTATCGCTACTCAAATCTCGATCCACGCGCTCCTTGCGCAGCTGTGGTTCCTGACAGACTTTCATTAGTTTTTGCGAGGGGTTGAGTGGTTTGCGCATTAGCTTGGTGCAGCAGGGCTTCTTAGGCCTGCTCTTGGTCGTCTGTTTGAATGGATATTTAGTGGTGCTTTTAGTTGGCTGTGGCTTTGTTTGTTTCCCTGCTGCAATTGTGGTCTTTGGCACCGCCGTGGGTCGCGTTAGGTTTCCGGTGGGGTCCACGCGTATGGTCAAAGACTCGACTAGCGGGGTTGTTGCTTTTCCAGCTTGCGACGTGTTTGTTTGTGTGCATTGGGTTGGCGCTGGCGTCGTGTTGTCACATTTATCTTCATCATCTTCTTCATCATCTTCAACATCCTTATCCGTTGTTGCACATTCTTCGGAACATGTTTCCTCCTCTGCCTCAGCAGCCGGATCTGACGGCGACAATTGCGCTATATGCGAGCGCAGCGGCTGCAGTTGCTGTGGCAACAGTTGTTGCGGTGACTGCTGCTGCTGCTGCTGCTGCTGCTGGCGACTGAGCGAGTCAGCTAGCTGCTGCAGCAATTGCATTTTGGTGTCATAAGTTGACTCGGCATCCGTTTGCGAGTCCTGCACGGGCAGCTCCTCTTGCATGAACTGTGACTGTGGCTGATTGCCTGAAGACAATTCGAATTGCATTTTAACTGGCTGAAGAATTTGTTGCTGCGGTTGCTGCTGTTGCTGCTGTTGCTGCTGCGGTTGCTGCTGTTGCTGCTGCTGTTGCTGTTGCTGTTGCTGCTGCTGCTGTTGCTGCTGTTGCAGCTGCTGCAGCTGCTGTTGCTGCTGCTGTTGTTGTTGCAGTAGCTGTTGCTGCAGCTGCTGTTGTTGCTGCTGCTGCTGCTGCTGTTGTTGCTGCTGTTGTTGCTGCTGTTGTTGCTGCTGCTGTTGCTGCATCTGCTGTTGCTGTTGTGATTGCTGCTGCTGCTGCTGAGACTGTCCAGAGGCAACTTGTGCTGCCAGCTGCATCTCCCGCTGATGCAGCTGAGTGTCCTGCTGATGCAAATCGACCTCCAGCTGTTGCAGTTGCTGATGCAGTTGATCTGGAGTCATCACGTTCAGCGGTATGGCATTCATATCATGTCCCAAATTCAGATCAGAGATAACCTCACGAAAGCTCTGCTGAGGGCTGTTGGGATTAAAGGGAGGTCTCAACTGCACGTTGTTGGCCAAGAGTCGCCGCTTCAAGCTCAACACTCCGTTCAGGTAGCCCGTCGGCAATTTACGCGGCTGTTCAAGCGCTGCAAGTGGATAAATTTGCTGCGGGTTCAACTGCAACTTCAACGGCGTCGCTGCCTCGTCGGCTGCCACAACTCGAAGTAGGCTGGAGAGGATGAGCACGAACTGACATCTATGGGCGCCGAGTCTCAGACGTTCACACATTTCTCTTATTCAGAGACACGAGCGTCTCAACGTCATCAGGCGGCATTTTTGACAAGTTTAACAAAGCTAAAGCTAAATTGAGTTTTGACTGATATAAGGTGCTAGACTAGCAGATACTCTGTAATGAGAAAGTCTTTATAAGATGTAAGCAGAGTGAAGGTGCTCGACTACTAGAACAGGTCCATTGCATGACTTGAAGATACCCTGTACATTATGTAGAGTGGTAGCAGAGTTAAAGCTATTTCACAGCTTCATGTGAAACATGTTAGGTTGTAAAATGTTATTCTTTATTTTATATATTATGTTTGCTGATCTACTGGCTTTGTAGTTATACTCTGAAACTATAGTCCAGCTTCATTAGACCCATTGTATGACTTGAGGATACCCTACATATTCAAAATATCTTTAGCTGTGTTTCTTTGCCTTATGATTACTGTGAGAAAATCTAATACAGTTGCTCCACAGCTTCATGAAAACCATAATTTAAAGATACCCTGTATTTTATATTGAATCGTAGCTGAGCTGACTTGTTATATGGGTATAGAATGACAGTAGTGTTGATCCCTAGCATGACTTATAGGTACCCTGTAATATAAAGAATTGTAGCTGAGCACTGCATGACAAACATTTCACGACTTAACGATACCTTGTATTTTATATTTTATATATGCTGATCCATTTGCTTTCTAGTTATGGTGTAAAAGTAGAATCCATATATTTCACAGTAAATAAGCCTGTAATTTCTATGGAATTTCAACTGAGCTTATTTACATTATGCAAATACAATTTTTTTTCTTTTTTTTCTACTACCTAACTAGACCTATTGCTTAAAAATACCATCCATTTATATGAACATGAAAAATAATGGGAGGAACAACTTACTGTTCTAAAATCTTTTTGCACCATACTCTGATAAGTTCGCATGAATACAGGGTATATTTGATACAGATAAAGTTAGCCAAGTTCAGTTATACATAAATTCTGCAATATTTCATTCTTGCTAAGTCACTTTTCCACTCACATTCCACTCACTTTTCACGCCCCACAATGGAATTCACTTAACAAATTGCAATTATCTAGCAAATTCTAGACTTTCTTCTTCTTAGTTCGAGTTGATTTTAAAATTAACAAGCTATTCTAACTTAATGCTAATCAATGCATAAATCTTAAATTGCCAATGCAAATGGTAAACCGAAAAACAAAAACAATGCAATGCAAACAAATCAAGTCAATACTCACTGTAGACTTTGAATGGTCCCCAGTGTTGATGCAAGCTTAATTGCTCCTGTGCATGTTGCTGCTGCTGGTGCTGCTGTTGGTGCTGATGTTGATGCTGCTGTAGTTGCTGATGTTGTTGTTGGTGTTGTTGTTGTTGTTGGTGTTGCTGGTGCTGCTGCTGCTGCTGTTGATGCTGTTGCTGCATCATTTGGCTGTGCAATTGTAGCGGCTGCGGTTGCTGTGGGGACAATGCCAAAGTCAATGGCTGCAGCAGGCAGCCCAATTGTTGCTGTTGTTGTTGCTGCTGCTGTTGCTGCTGCTGTTGTTGCTGCTGTTGCTGTTGCTGGTGATGCGACGGCTGTTGGGAAAAGGCACCGTACTGCTCCACGAGCGCTGTTTGATTAGCAATTATTGCTGACTTTGCATTCTGTGGCGAAGTCGTTGACTGCCCGGCAATAACGCTCTTCAACTGGAAACCTGTGGCAGCGGCAACAAATTGCTGTTGTTGCTGCTGCTGCTGCTGCTGTTGCTGCTGTTGTTGTTGTTGCTGTTGATGCTGCTGTTGCTGTGGGTCCTGTTTGTATTGGGACCAGTGTAGTGCACCGGGCGCCGCTGTTGTTGCTGCCGCCGCCGCTGCAGCTGTCGATAGCAAATTTTGCTGATGCAGCAACAGCTGCTGCTGTGGCAACAAATTGGCCATCGCTGCCATGGCAACAGCAGCAACTTGCTGCTGATGATGATGATGATGTTGCTGCTGTTGCTGCTGCTGCTGCTGATGCTGCTGCTGCTGCTGCTGCTGCTGTTGCTGGTGTTGCTGCTGCTGCTGCGCCTGCTGCTGGTGATGCACCGCAGCAGCAGCTGCTGCAGCGGCCACTGCTGCAGCGCTGTGATGATGCTGGTTGTGCTGCTGCTGCTGCTGCTGCACGGCTGCCGTTAGCCCATTGTTGTTGGTCATCAAACGCTTGCGCTTCTTGGCACGCACGCCGTTCACATTGCCACCGCCGCCTCCGCCGCCGCCGCCGCGCAGCAGCGCCGACGAGCAATAGCTGTCATAGAAGTAGTCCCTACAAAACAGAGTTACAAATAATGACAGCCTCATTAGTTGTGGCACAGTAATTGAAGTGTCTGCCCCAAAAATGAAAGAAGAAGAAGAAGCAGCAGCAGAGTGCATGTAAACAGCACGCCAACTGTTGCCTGTCTGTTTGTCTGTCTGGCTATCAGCCTGACCGCTGGTCAATATTTGCTTAGGTCTCATTCTGTGACCGTAACGTCCTTTCAATTGCCATTTGCCAATTATGTGCCACGCCCACCCCCCTGCACAGCCCTCGCACATCCACACTGACTGATTGATACAATTTGCAGGCCGCTCTGCCGTTTTGTGGTTCAATATTCGAACAGTTTTCATATCGCCCGGGACGGGACGGGAGCGAGGGGAAGGCGACAACAATTGTGGCTTTTATGGTCAGTTTGTGTGCGGTCAATGGACTGAGCAGGAGGCATTTAAATGACAAACACGAGCCGCCTGTAACCACCTGAGCAGAGACAGACAGGGACAGTGAGCGGCAGGAGCTGTTTGCGTTTTAATTACAATCAAGTCAACCTGTGGGTCTGTGGGCTGTTGTCCTTTTAAAGCCCTAACGCACTTCCTTTTCGGCGTCATTAAGCTTAAATTAAATATTTCCACACGAGTAGCAAGTCGACATCGAGCCGAAAAAAGAAAGAACACACACATATATATTTATATATAAATTGTATGTGTTGGCTCGCTGGCTCACTCGCTCAGTCATCATTAAGGCCGCGCCAGGGACAAACAAGTGCACATGTCAGCGCCAGGACTAACAGCCGCAGTCAGAGTCAGAGCCAGCGCCAGAGCCATGGCCAGGATATTATAGCATACATTGCAGCTGTCACTCACAGGCAGTTCCCATTTTGTTTTTTGTGTGCGTTTCTTCTTTTTTTTCACAGTTTCACATTTTCACAGTTTTCTGTGTGTGTGTGTGTGTGTGTGTGTGTGTGTGTGCAGCACTCGAAACACAACACACAACTGACCCAGACACAGGCGCAGACATCGAGCATCGAGACGTTGACTCAGACGGTAGACGTTGGCAGGAGTTGGTGTCACAGAAACAAAAAACAAAAAATGAGCACGTTTGATTGTGACTGACTGCGCAATGCTCGCTCATGGTAAAATTTGATAATTTGAATGAGACATAATACAATGTGGGGAGTGTTTTAAGACTGCGAACATAAGTGCAAATAGCAAATTAATTAGCAAACTAAAGCTAACCTTAAAGGTTCGCTCTTTTCGGCTATGACAGCTAAAATTTGAAAAAATATGAATTTAATATCTTATTATATATTTTACAATAGATTTCTAATTCCAAGTCTCTAGCTTCAAAGGCGTCTTCAATAATTTGCCACGCCCTCCTCAGACATAGCCATAAGATTCAGATGAAGCTTTACTTGACTATACTATACTATTCGATGACTGGAATAGGCGATAATATATTTTTTAGCGTCCAGAAAGGAGCACATTTTTAAGGATATCTAATAATATTGATACAGATTAAAAAATTTGCAATTTAAATTAAGAAATTTACAGTTTCCGGTAATAATCCGGCCACAATGTATATTAAACTTTCAAATTTCATGCTTTAAGAGCCTATTCAACAATCTGCCAAATGAAATATTATCAAAATAAAGACCAAGCTATGCTGAAGCTTACAAGCTGCAAATCTCTTGCTTCAATACAAATTGACTAAAACAACGAGTTCAGGGTATACAAGTAGACACCAACATAAACAGCCCCTAAAACCAATACACCCTTCTTCAACACTTTGTGAAGCTTCACAAAAACTCTCTCGCATAGCGTTGACAGCCCCAAATATATTTTATGTGATGTGTGGCAGCAACAAAGGATACGAATACGAATACGACTGCAAATACGTCCATGTCCATGTCCCTGTCCATGTGCTGATGGATGGCGCCTTATTTATTTATTTATTTATTTGTGCGGCTATCGCCCAGCCGAAAAAAAAAAACAAACTCACCCACACAAAAGGCTCAAAAACAAAAGAAACTTTCAGCCTAGTCCCACGTTAAATGATATGTAAATAAACGCTAAATGAGCGTCACATGGCATTTAATTGAGCAAAGCAACTTGCATTTATTTAAATTAAAAATGTTCTCAAGCATGAAATTGTTTTTATAATTTTCTGCTTAGGTTATTTATTTATTTTTATTTTTTTAACTCACCAATCGTTGCCCGTTTTGCTGACATTCTGACGCTTTCTGCCAATTTGATGCGCCTTCGGCTCGGCCACCATGTTGACATCTGCAAGAAGAAGAAGAAGAAGAATAAACCCAAAATGAACAACAAATAGATAAATAACTCGCCAGCCCATTCATTATATAATCCAAGCCAAATCGGCTTTCAGCTGGAAAAAAAAAAGAAAACAAAACATTTTCCAGTTGCCTTTGAAGTGCTAAGTAAAGCAAAGAAATGGCATTTCGGGTTTCTATTATGTTTACATCGTCAGCTTTTGTTGTTGTTTTTTCATTATGCAAATGTTCTAGCTCTAAGTGATTAAAAAAACCCTAGATAGGGAGGGAGAGGGAGAGTGTGTGGTGGGTGTGCATTGCTGTCCAACTGCAGCGATAATAATTTAATCTGACTTGGCATCATTAATCTTAATATAACAAAAAAAAAAAGCATGGAAAATGAAGTTAACAGCGGACTAAGATAGGGACAGATTTTGAAAGAGATAAAGGCGATGATAAAAAAAAAAAGTTTTTAAAAGTCAAAACTGAATGCTCTAAAAAAGATAGAATTGAATGGGCTGGAAATGGTAATTGAAAGCTTTTCTTGAAGTGCGAATGGTAAATGAATTGCAGACTATAAACAGTCAAAAATAGCTGTCTTTATATATATTTGATATCTGATATTAAATATATATTTTTCGTATGTATTGCATATCTGGTTTTAAAAGCTAGAATTCAGCTACAATTTTTAAGCGCATAGGTTGTCAAATATAATTTCTATTTATATTTATAAAATATATATATCAAATATCTCTTATTATTATTATACAATTTTGTTATTCATAGCTGTGACATTTTCTAAACACAGCATAAGATATCTGCGTTAAAAAAAAAAACTGTTGCAAGACTCAAGCTACAATTTTCAAGCGATTAAGGCTGTCTCATTTATAATTTAATATATGTTTAACAAAAACATATATGTATTAAATATATCTTATTATTTTTATTTTTTCATTCATAGCTAAGATATTTTATCAGCTCAGCATAAAAAGTCTGCGTTAAAAAATTGTTTCATGCCAAACCGAATCAGGAATCAATCCAATCTTTAGTTTGTTTCTAAAAATTAAAAAACTGTTCCATAAAATTTTGGTAGCATTATATAAAAATGGGGCAAAAACTAATAAAAACAAATTTATATTAAAAATTCAAATAGTAAACATAAGTCTTTAAATTAAAAAAAAAAAAAAAAATTTTTTAAATTGAAAAAAATCAAATTTAAATTAAAAAAAAAAAAAACTCCCAATGAACATAAAATTAAATTATAAAATGAATAAGGAATAGTAAATTATAGATTTAAAATGTATATGCAAGCTTTCACTCACTCTAACTCAAATAATAATAATAAAAACTATTGCTAATATTAAACACCAACTTTTACTGCGACAATTAATAACGCATCCAAGTTCAACTAATTAATTAAGTACACATACATATGTGTGCATTAGAACAAACCCAACTCAAGTCTCCCATTCCATTTCATTACGCTCACATAAACAACTTTCCGCCCAGAAAAAAACAGTTCATAAATATGCCTGACGCTGCTCACAGCTCACAGCTCACAGCTCGCGGCTCGCGGCTGTCGCAAACCCAAAGCTAAAGCCAAAATCGTGCCCGAATGCATTATACATTTCATTTTTCAATGAAAAGGGTGCGACGCGAAATGCTCGGCTTCGTCTTTTTTTCCACTCGGATTTGTTTTTTGGTATTTTTTGTGGTGAGAGTCGCGGGGCGCGCGCTCGTTCATCATAATTCATGACAAAGTTTGAAGTGCGCCGCAGGGTGGCCCCCAAAAGAAGGAGGAAAGACAAGCCTCAAAGTGGGCGGCGTGGGCGGAGTGGGCGTGGGCGGCGATGGGCAGTGGGCGTGCTGTGAGGCAGTTGCTATAACTACAAATTACTGGACGTTGGGGCTGTGGCTGTGGCTGCTTTACATATTTTTTTGCTGCTCCCTTTTTTTGTTGTTTTTTTCGTCCGGTTTTTGCTCAAGCATTTCTTCAGCTTGTCTGCTCGGCTGGCACTGCTGGCAGGCAATAATTAAGATTAAGGATAAAAGCATAAGAAGGATTTGAAAAGGCATGGCCAGAGCGCTGCAAATCGGTTTAGCGCCAGTTGCCAGTTGCCAGCAGACAGTAGACAGTAGAGAGTAGAGAGTAGAGAGTAGCCCCCACATCGCATTACAGCAAAGTCAATGGCGCGTAGCACAGTGAAATATTACACAGTGCTTTTGGTACTATTTCCATTATTTCCATTATTTCCATTATTTTTATTTAGCATTTTAAAGCCGTCTCTAATCAGCGCGAAAATTAGCATTGCTGCATAGCATTTGCAAATGCTTTTTTTTTTTGTGTGTGCGAGCGCTGTAAAAGTTTTTCATTGCTCGCCAACGGGGCGTATGAATATGACAGCATCCGCATCCGCATCCGCATCCGCATACGCAGCGTTGTCAGCGCTGTCTGCCTCAGCTGACATTGCGCGCTAAGTGCATTAAGCTGTTTTCTTCACACGAGACACGCATGAAAGAATGCCAAGGATGCACTACTCCAGGTCTCTCTCTCTCTCTCTCTCTCTCTCTCTCTCTCTTTCTCTCTCTGTCTCTATCTCTGTCTCTGTCTGTCTGTTTGCCCTGTTGCATTGCAGCTGCGAGTGACGCGGCTTGAAATTTCATTAAGCGTTTAAATTAAATCGACAAACAGTCAGTTGTCAGCCAGTCAGGCAGTCAGTCAGGTAGACAGACACCTACACTCACACACACACACACACACACACATACACACACACACACACACACACACACACACACACACACACACACACACACACACACACACACACACACACTCACACACACACACACACTTTTGCACAACATTGAAATTTCATTAAAAGTATCGCTGGAGAATTTATGTTTGGCCGCACTTTAAACTGCGGCCTGCAGCGACTTCCGTTGCACAAAATACGCAGACAGCCTAAGATATGGCTGCTACACATGCCAGCCCTGTAGCTAGCAGACCTCCTTCTACTGCTCTATCACTCCGCAGCTATTTCTTTTTTCGCGCGCTCTTGTTCGATTTTAGTGCTGCGCTTCCGGCAAACGTGGGGCCATTAACCTGACGGGTCGACGGGTCGACGGGCCAACCGCATCGGACATGCAACTATGCGAGGGTTAAGGTCTGCCATGTCTATGCAAAACAAAACGCCCCCAACACAGACGTCTAAGGCAAGCCAGCAATTTACTAGCCAAGCAACCTCAGCTGAGCGATACCAAAGATAGAATATTTCAAGTTCCTTTTGTGTGTGGGCAAAGGTTCCTTCAGATTATACAACATGTAACATAATAGAACTTAAAGTTGGGTAAGGGAATCTTACTATGGCAGGGAAATATTGTAATCAAAAGGCAAAGGTTGTAGGTGAAGTGAAAATCTAGTAAAAGCCTAGAGCTAAAATTTATATCATAGGAATTCAAATACATAATCAAACTAAAATAGTTTTTCATAATCTTTAAGCAACATTTACATATTTTTAAATTTGACACAAAAATTAAAAAAAAAAAATTAAATAAAATGGGAAGTTCTGAATGGTTTAAATAAATTTCCAACTAGGAATACTTCAGAGCTTTGCATATTCAAATACAGACTCAAACAAGAGTTCATACCAAGACTAAGAATTTAGAGTGCTTTAATCGGGAGTGCCCGATTAGGAAATACATACATTGAATCCTGAGCTGAGTTGTAACTATAATCAAATTTTTTGAGAAATGGGGATGATTTAATTAAGAAAATTTATAAATGTCTTAGTTGAAAAGCAATTGCTAATCTCTGTTAAAAATAAATTTGTATCAAAGGCTTTCGATAATTGTTAAAAATAGTCAAGGTAAATAAAGCACACAAAAAATAAAATAAAATCACTAGTGTCTGTGGTATTCAATCAATAAACATTTAAAATTACAGCGATCATACGGACAGACAAACAGTCATGGCTAGAAAGTCTCAGCTAATCCTTCTGATCCAATACTGGATGGGGTCAGGACTGCTTCTGCCCGTGAGTTCAGGACATGAGAATAGACATTTCTAGAAAAATCTGTTGGTATCTAAAAATATTTGCAACTGGCTAGCTCTGCTGATATCTCCAAGGCAAATTCCTCTGCATATGCAATCATAAAGAAATACATTTATTTGTAGTAAAAAGAAAAGCGACTCACCTAGGGTCTGACTGAGCACCGTCTTGCCATCCTCGCCGTGACAGGCGTTGCGAGCATCGAAGGGATTGGTGAACTGCACAAAGGCATAGCCCTTGTGCATCGAGATGCCTGCAGGCGGAGATAGAGATAGAGAGAGAGAGAGGGAGACAGGTATGTAGAGCTGCTTTATAGTTGGGTGTGGGTGGTTGACTCACCTGCCAAGCGGCCATAGATCTGAAACATGCGCTCCACATCCGTTTTGGAGCACTGAAATGTATTCAGATTGCCCACAAAGATGCGCGAGTTAACCGCCTGCGGATCCTGCGAGTTCGTCTGGTTGGACAGTTTTGACAGCTTCATTGTCGAAGCCGTTGCCAAAGGCGCGGCAACAGACGCTGGCAAGGACACGGGCAATGGGCACGACAACGGCAACGGCAACGGCGCAGCCGCAGCGCACGTGTGTCCAAAGTACAAGAAAGCAATTCTGGCGGCTGTTTCCAAAAAAAAAAAAAAAAACAAAATAGCACCACAATCTCTCTGTATGCGAGGGCTGTTTGATGGTTTAAACTGCGCTTTGTTTAGGGTTTTTGTTGCTGCTGCTGCTGCTGCGGCTCTTGTTGTGTGTGTGGCTGCAGCTTATTGCATTTGGCCTTGGGTCGTGGGCAAAAAGGGATTTGCCGCTGTTGTTCTGCGCCTGGCTTTGGTTTGGGCTTTCTTTTTTTTTCTTTTTTGTCCTTTTCCCGCAGCGATTTTTCACTTTTTAACGTCTGACGCAGTTTTGTTTTTAAATCTGTAAAAATAAGAGTAGCGAAAAAGTTGACAATCGCACTGATTTTTTCTCTCAGTGTTGTTGTTGTTGTGGTTATTTGCCGCGGCTTAAATATCAATGGGATATATGCATACATATATTCATTCAATCCCTGGCACATATCGTTGGCCATCTGCGTGTTTATATTTCATTCATCCACTGTTTGTGTTTTGCCAATTTAATCTTATCGGCATGCAATTAAAATGCAAAAATACTGAAATTCCATTTTAATTGAAAGTCAAATGCACGATTTTTCAAAAAACCCAAAAGTTAACGGCATTGAAAGTTATGTAAACAGAAATTAAAGAAATTGAGATGTTTAAGGGATTGATTCGAGGCAGAAGGCAATGAATCTAGACTAAAATCAAAAAAATTAAATGAATAGAGTTGCTAAAGGGAATGAATCTATGGGGTCAATGATCAATGAATCTATGAATCAATGAAACAAACTATCAATGAATCGTTGATTCTATGAATCTATGAATCTATGAATCTATGAATCTATGAATCTATGAATCTATGAATCTATGAATCTATGAATCTATGAATCTATGAATCTATGAATCTATGAATCTATGAATCTATGAACCTATGAATCTATGAATCTATGAATCTTTGAATCTATGAATCTATGAATCTATGAATCTTTGAATCTATGAATCTATGAATCTATGAATCTATGAATCTATGAATCTATGAATCTATGAATCTATGAATCTATGAATCTATGAATGAGTGAAACAAAAGCTTTAGACAACCTATCTGAACTTTACTTTTCTATACCCTAAACACTCTATTAATTGAAATTCCTGGGAAGATTGGAATGAGTTGTCTAAACTGTATGAAACAGCAAAAAAAAAGTCATTGCAGACGCCAATATATAAATATAATATATAAATTCTTGATGTAAACACAAGCTGAATCGATCTAGCCTTAGATCATCTTGTACATCTGTTACATCATTCTTAGTCTCTAAAAGTCAGTATTATAGCTGTTAACAAAGTTTTTACTTGAATGCTCAATGCTCTATTGTTGTTGTTGTTAAACGTTCATAAATTACAGTTTGCAAAAGCATTTAACTGCAAAAACAACTTATATGCATAGCATAGTATGTGCCTTGCCAATATATAAGAGTGCATGTCAGTCAAGAAGAAGAAGAAGAAGAAGAAGAAGCACACGCCATTGACTACACCCTCTTTAACACCTATCAGACTGCCCCTGCCAACAAATGTCCTCTTTACAGCTGGATAGCTGTAGCTGCGAGTGGAGACTCGTAGGAGTTTTAGTCGCCATGGCCAAGTGCTAAAAGTATCTATGTGTGTGTGTGAGTATGTCTGAGTGTGTGTGAGTGTATCATATTTATATGAGCATGTGTGTGTGCGTGTGTTTGTATGTGTCTCATATTTATGTTCGTTTGCTTTTACTTGAAACATGTTTTGTGCGTGTTATTAAATTAAATAACTTTTAAATGGCTTACATACAAGCGACAGCACACTCAACAGCAACAGCAACAGCAACAACAACAACAAAAGCAACAACAACAGCAACAACAACAACAATGAAGGCGTGTAAAAGTGAAAAATTAAGCGTTTTTATTGCGCTTTTCGATGCTGATCCAAGTTGCTGCTGCTGCTGCTGCTGCCACTGGCAACATGTGTATAAAATGTACATATGTATATGTATATGTCTGTGTGTGTGTGTGTGTGACAGTGTGTGAGTGCTTTTGCATAGCGCACACACACAAAAGGCGTCTGCATGAAATAAAAATAACAACAAGCAGCAATAAAAATAAAATACTCTTGTAGCAGCAAATTGTTAATGTGATTTTTATGCAATAGCCGAGGGCAGGCTATGAGTGTATGAGGAGAGTGAGTGTTTGAGTGTGTGTGTGTGTGTGAATGTATGTGTGTCTATATTTATTGCATATTTATGGGCGCAGCAGTTGTCTTTAATTGCACACAAGCTCGCACCTCAAGTCGCAGCTGATTAAAGACCTCGATGCCATCAACTATATTGAAAATGAACAAAAAAAAAGATAGAGATACAGCGACAGCTACAGCTGCAGATACAGATACTTTGACAGGCACATCTATAGACCGCATTGTGCGCCAGTTATGAGTGAAAGGCGCTTTATTTATTATAATGGCCTGCCTCGCCACTCCACTGTCTCTCTGCCTATCTGTCTGTCTGTCTGTCTGCCATTCTATTCACTCTGTTATCCTGTGCATTGTCCTTGCAAATGAAGGATTGTCGCCGCTGGCGTTGGGTTTTTTACTCTTCGCTTTTTGCATAACAGCTCGCAGCTTGCTTACTGCATTGTTGCAGCCACCACCGTCACATGCCACATGCCCCACATGCCCCACACGCCAAATCCAAAAGCCGTATTGAATAACCGTTGAATATGCAACACTTTTTTGGCCTACTTTTTTCTGACACCCTCACTCGCTCCCTCTCTCTCTCTCTGACTTTTTTAATGAACGCGCTGCCTTAATTAAAGTCAACAACAACAACGACAACAGCAACAGCTGACAAATTTAGATTGCATCAACAAAAAACAACAACACCTGCCACGCCCCCTTTTCAGAGTGCTCAGCAAGTGCCTGGCAAGTGCTTAGTTAACTCGCCTTAATTATAATTAACTGCACTGCTGAGCGCTGCACTCCAAAAAAAACTAAATATGTGTGAGCTGGGAGTGTGTGTGTATGTGTGTGTGTATGTGTGTGTGTGTGTGTGTATATGTGTGTTAACATCTCGTCTGTTAGCCCGGCAGCCAGGCAAGTTCAGCCACAAGAAATTGTTCAGGAAATTGCCGTAATTCTTTGCTCCCACAACTTCTACCTCTTATTTCCACTCTCTCTCTCTCTCTCTTTCACTCTCTCCGGCTCACTCTCGCCCCCTTTCCCTGTTTAGGCTGGCTGCTCACTTCTTTTTCCAGCTGCCTGACTGCTAAAGTAAATTAAGATGCTGAGCGTAAAGTAAAAAGTCGTCGCGGCTAAACTTGAAAAACGCCAATTCAACAGCTCAACTCGCTCGCACATGTGCTTTGTAATTGAGTGAGAACGGAGTTTGGGGCATAGGCGGCTATTGTATGCTCTTTTAATTATACTAAATATTTAATTTGCATTTAAAATATAGCAGATAAAAAATGCTGAGAAATAAAATTAAAAATGTTTAAGCTAGTTGGAAACAAACATGTATAAAATTACGAAAGTTAAAAAAATGATTGTTTTTAAGTATATATCTTATTTTTAGCATATCTGTAAAATAAAACTATAAAAAAATATATTCCAACTTCTACAAAAAAACATATAAAAAAGATTTTTTAAAATCAATTTTTTTTTCCAAAGTTATATAAGAAATAATATTAGCTTCAAGAAATTTAATTATAAAAATAACACCGATAATATAATAAAAATAAAAAAATATATATATTCTATTTTAATTAAATTAAATTGTACTTTAGATATATTTTAAAAATATATATATAAAAAAAAAATAAATGAAAAATTTTTATAATAATTTTGATAAAATGTATTCATTAAATTTATAAATATTTCTAAATATATTTTCAATTTAAAATAAAAATATTTTAGTTTGGAAAAGAAATGAAATAAATATGTTTTTTTTTTTGTACATTTTGTATATATAATAAGTAAGCTTTCAATAATAATATAAAACAAAAATAATTTAATTTTTGAATGCTGAATATTTAAATATATACAAATATTTATATAGATTAATCAATATTAATTAGCAAACTGTTTAGCCCCATTTAAAAAAGAGCGTATCAAATGCAGTTTGACGAGAAGCAGCGCAATTACCGACGGCTGGCAATATCCTTGGCAAGGATGCCTAATGCGCCGCATTGTCTGCGGCTTTAAGTCGCACACCGCTTGGCGGGACTGTACCTTAAAGTAGCTCATTTCAAGCAATTTCTGGTTTTTATTGACTTTGTTCGCTGTGCTAAATAATGCAACAGGCCATTAAATGGAAAAATAGCTGTTGAATAGCCAGCCAGTCAGCTCTGTCTCTCTTGTCTCTGTGCTGGATTATCGTGCGATCAAATGTCAAAGGACACATTTCGTCCTGTTGCTATTTACTGCCCACAAATATGGGCGGCACATATCACTTTTTTTTTTTGGTCTGCTCTCCTTTTTTTTACCATATGTATGTTTAACTTTTCATTTCAAATTGCTTCAGGGCTGCTTTTTTTACCATCGCCCACGCCCCGCTCTAATAGACGACATAGAATTGAATAGATGCTGGAACCATTGAAAGCCAAAAAGTCAACAAAGCGTGGCTCGTGCTAGAATAGAGCGACAAATAACCCCAATTGAAGGGAGGCTGCCACAAAATGATGATGAAGGCATGTGTGGGTGTGAGTATATGTCTATATGTGTGTGTGTTTGTGTGTGTGTATTGACAGGCCGACTTCAACAACTTTATTCATAAGCAGCGCAGACAGAAAACGTGACCCCAAGCAAACCAAACAAATGCGGGCTAAACTATGCTGCCTGCCAAACAACTCTCTACATATCTATAGAGAATATCTAGAGTGTATAGAGATATAGATGTATATATATATATATATATATATATATATGTGTGTATGTGTGTATTTGGTCAACATTCAGAGCTGTCTTGCACGTCTGCGGGCGATAACTCAGTTCAGTTTATGGCCAGCGCCTCAACGTATGCAACATAGTTTAAAAATAAAATACAAAAATGCTGCGACGTTGTCGATAAGCAGGAAACGTGTCAGAGATTGCACTCGTTTGTTGTCGCTGTTCGCTTATGCTGTTAATTTATTGTAATGCGCAAAGCAATTTGCACACAGAGAGAGAGAGAAAAAAAAAAAAAAATATATATATATATATATATATGTGTATTAAGTGCCAACTATTTGCATAAATAACAAGAAATTAATAACAAACACACGGCGCCATGGCAGCAGCCGCATAAAAGTTAATAATTGCTGCATGTCAACAGTGGGCGGCGGCGGAAAGAGGAGGCGTGGCCGACACACACACATGTGGCATATAAATGAAAAATATATCCATATACATATGTATGTCGTTACAGAAATAATATAAAAGTGCCAGCAAGCCGAGTGAAATGACACTTTATCACTTGACAGTAAATGCGTTTTATTGCGCTACTCATTAAACAAAATTTAATTTGCAAACTGAATTGAGCAACGAGCATTAAACAAGTGTTAAATAAATTTTAATTCCAGAAAGTTCATCTTGAATGTGGCCAGAGTGAACTGAAAAGTTTTTCATTAGAAATGGCCTATTGATTAACTTGAATTCAAATGGGAACCAAGGCAGTGCTGTAAAGTGTCCTTACAGTCTCCCCCCTCTCTCTCTCTCCCCCCTCACGCAGCCAACTTCAATTTGAAAGAAAAGCTCTTAACTCTTTACTTGCATCATGCTTGCAGCCAACTTCAAGTCGATCCTAAAGACTACAGTGGAGTCAAATATTATGTGCATGCCTAGTCTGTCATGCATTTTTAGAGATAACAATTACTGAAGCTTGAAGTTATAGAATATGTATGCAATTTGTTGTTGTTTTTTTGTTTTTAAATATAGAAAAATAGCCATATATCATAGCAACATAAATATAGCTGGAGATTTTTTATAATTAAAGTGGTATTCATTAAAAAATAACAATTTTTTAATAACATACCTACAAGCAAGGCCAGATTATACAAGGCCGAAAAATGATAGAGTCTTCTAAAATTGTCTTAAACATCAAATTTCGACCTGCTTAAAATGTAGAGAGTAATTTTTTGTCTATTATTACATTGTGGCAATAAAATTTGTATGTTTGGAAATCGAAAGAAGATGGAAACAGATGTGGAAAAGAGGGGCTTCCGAATTGATGGTTGCCTAGGGCGCCCTTGAGGGTTAATCCGGCCCTGCCTACAAGTCATACTTCTTACCATCAAAGTTTTGCATTGAGCTTGAACGCATATTTATTCTAACAAGGTTATGCGTATAAAATATTTACATCTCCAATGACTCACGCAACTACTTAATTGCTAGCCAAGAAATCCTCACTGCATTTAAGCAGAAGCAATTACTCACAGCCAACTTCAAGTCATTCACAGCTTTTACTCAGATACATGACAGTGCCGTCAGACATTATAGGTAAACACCTTAACAATTTAATATAGGCTGCATTTAAGGAGATTACATGTTTGGGAACACATGTGAAAGCGAATGCAAATGCGGATGCTCATGCTCGCATTACCCGTTAGCTCGGATTTCATTTCATTTCATTCAGTTGTTCACACACACACACACACGCACACACAGACACAGTCATCACAGTTAAAGTGTTAAATTTATTGTTGGTCTGCAGTCATGCGGCTTATATTTGTTTTTCGCTTGGGCTCTGTAGCGACAGTGAAGGCAACGAACGGTTCACATTGCGGTTCTTTAGCTGCGCATTCATTCATTATGCATGTGTGTGTGTGTGTGTGTGTGTGTGAGTGGCAATAAAAATGGCGTTTGTTTTGCATTTCTCTTTCTCTGTTGCTCTTTTGGCTTGCAACAACAATTATGAATAACTCCCACTGTTCGTTAATGGTGCCAACTGCTGTGGCAAATTGTGGGCGTGGCATGCTGTTGCACTCATATTTACGCTGAAATATATATGTATATATATCACTTTGCCAATTATGGAGGCGGACAACTGCGACAGTAATCAAATAATTGTCACATATGTATGTACATATATTTCACTCGACTACCATTTTTACAGTTGCAAAAGATGATTATGCCCACATACATTTGAACATACTTAAATGAAAAATATTCTGAAAATGATATCTCAGTAGAGCAAAGTATAAAATCGTATTTTATTATATGTAAATATGTGAATTTTGTATATTTATTCATAACTGATTTCTCCTGTTAAGCAACCATATTTATATTTATAAAATAAGTAAGTCAGCCATAATATTTCTTTTTTTGCACTTTAACAATTATATTTATAATTTTAATTTTTTGTTTGATAATAATTTCATTATGCACTTAAAGTATTTATGTAAATTTTATTTATAAACAAGCAATTTGTAGAGCCTATTTAATTATCCAATTAAAGAAATTAACTTGAAAAATTGTGAAAATATTTTACGATTCGTTGGAGTTCAAATTGAAAATGAAATTGAAAATGAAAATGCGCTGCTTTAACAATTTTCGCCCACTGCAGTGGGGCGGTGGGTGAGGGGATGGAGGCGTGGTCAGTGCTGCGGAAACATGCACGAACAAGCGCTTTGCGTTTTGCATTTTTGGCTATCGCGGATGCGAATGCGGATTTTGGTTTTGGTTTTTGGGTTTGTTCGATTTAGGTTTTTGGCTGCGGTGTCGATTGTGTCGATATATTGTGCAAACGCATGCATTTTTGCGGTCCATTAAAACAGTCAGCGACAACAAAAGCAACAATAATAACAGCAACAACAATAACAATACGCACAAGAAAAATTCATGGAAAGCGAACGCACAAATTTAGAAGAAAATTCACATCAAATAAGACCAAAGCAAGGTCAAGTGAACGCGCAGAGCGACTAAAGTGCTCGCTCTCGCTCTCTCTCTCTCTCTAAATTGCTCTCTGCTCATTCATTACTCACTGCTTACTCTCTGCTCTTTTTGAAACGTCACCAACAACAACTGATGAGTCAGACGCAGCATGTGAGCACTTGACACACTGGGTGCGACGCCACTGTTGTCTGTTTTGCTGTTGCTGCTGCTTTGTGTGTGGGAGCGTGCGCGGCATACTTTGCCCAAGCAGGTAAACACAAATGTGCGCAACAGAGACAGCTAGTGTGCTTAAGTGCTGTGAGTGCAGCTGTTAGAGCAGAGCCAACAACAACAACGATAGCAACACAATTTATTTTCTGTTTTACGCTCTCTGCCGCTCTGACGCTCAACGCTGGATCGTTTGGCTCGCTCAGTGACTGCGTCGATTTCACAGCGTTTGGGTGTGTTTTCATTTTGCTGCTCGTGCAAAATTTCTCCATGTGGGGAACAATTTAATTTTGCCAACAAGTGAACTGAATAAAAAGGGCAGAACTACAGCAAAAAAAAAGTAATCGAATAGATTAACTGCACATGCAAATACATATACACAGCTGCGTGTGTGAGTGCTCGTCTACGTGTTTATGTGTGTATCTGTGTTAGTGCGTGAGCAAAAAGTAGATACGACGTGAGTTGTATAATCGCCAAAACTTGTTGAATTCGCTGCCTCCCTCGCACTGCTGTGTGAGTGCAAAGATACATAAAGAAACTAAAGCAACAGCAACAACAACAACAGCAGCAGCAGCAACTGAGACGACGACGTCATGCAGGCAATCAAATGTGTTGTTGTTGGCGACGGCGCCGTGGGCAAGACCTGCCTGCTGATCAGCTATACAACGAACGCCTTTCCCGGCGAATATATACCAACTGTATTCGATAACTATTCAGCGAATGTGATGGTCGATGCGAAGCCGATTAATCTCGGTCTATGGGATACGGCCGGACAGGAGGATTACGATAGGCTGCGACCTTTGTCGTATCCGCAGACGGACGTATTTCTCATTTGCTTCTCGCTGGTGAATCCCGCCTCCTTTGAGAACGTGCGCGCCAAATGGTTTCCCGAGGTGCGTCACCATTGCAACAATGTGCCGATCATTCTCGTCGGCACCAAGCTCGATCTGCGCGACGATAAGCAGACAATTGAGAAACTGAAGGATAAGAAACTAACGCCCATCACCTATCCACAGGGCCTGGCCATGGCCAAGGAAATTGCGGCGGTCAAATATCTAGAGTGCTCTGCTCTAACGCAAAAGGGCCTGAAAACGGTATTCGATGAGGCCATACGCTCCGTCCTTTGCCCACCCATACGCAACACACGCAAACGCAAGTGCCAAATTCTCTGAATGAGTGCGAAGGGGAGGGGAAACGAAGAGAAGTAGAAAAAAAGCATAAAGTGTAGCGAGCTAAGTAAAAAACAACAAAGCTTGCAAAAAAAAAAAAAAAAAAAAAAAAAAAATGATTCGCTTTAGTAACAGTAGCAATTACAGTTACATACATGTATATATAAATATGTGTATGACTGCGTGTGTGTGCGTGTGTGAGAGTAGGAGGCGACCCATTGATTGTCACGCACGAGAGCAAAGTATTCATATTTGTTGTTGGTCTTGTTCTAGTTGTATCTATGCGTGAGTGTGTGGGGGGCCATAGTTGACAAACATAAACAGCATACATATGTGTAGACACATGTGTCTAAGCACAACCAAGCTCAGCAACAAATTCGTATGACAAATGTGTTGAGAATTTCCCTGGAAATTCGAATACAAATAAAAAGCTATAATTAATTGTAAATAAATCTAGATGATTTGAAGCGCAAACCAATGCGCAACGATAACGGCCTCTAGACTACTCGCTTATCAAAACGAACAAATTTTTTGTTGCACATGCCTATAAATAAACACAGTTAAAATTAAAGAAAACCAACAACAAATTTGCCCCCTTTTCACACGAGCAACAATTGATACATTTCTTTATTAAAATTAAACTTAATTATTAAACATAATTAATAATTATTGTGCTTCCAGATGTGTGCAATAAACAATAAAAATAATATTAATAATTCAATTGTTATATGTAATGCTTTTTGTACGCATTTTTTCATTGTATAATTTATTTAATTTTGCAATTAATGTACACTAAATATATATATATATATACAAACATATATAGTAAACAGACTTCACACAGATATGTATATGTATATACATGCATATATATATTTATAGATATGACAGCGTTAAGGAAATGCAAAAAAAAAACTTTTGCCAAAATGTGCTTCTTTTTTATTACCACAATTTATTTATATTAACACATAATTTACTGTTACAAATGTAAAACAAATAAATAAAATATATATATAAAAATTTGTAAATAAAAGAAATAAATGTTTTTTATTATGGATTCTACACATATAGATATATAGCTGAACTATTTGTTGCATACTTTTGGGCGGAACCGAAAAAAATCGTTGATAAGCTGTTATCTTAACTGTTTTTGTTGCTGATTACTAACTTTATTTCTGATATTGATAACAACTTCCGCTAGCCGAACGGATGTGCAAATCATATACAATATGAATAAGGCTCATAATGAGCTTAACGTCTGATTGATGGGGGGTGTGTACGTGTCTGGGGGTGAGGATTTGGGGGGGGGCTGGTATTGGGTGTTGATTGGCTGGCAAGAAGAAGCAGTGCCTGTTGCTCGTTAGTGACCAAAGCGCCGTGTGAATTTGACAAATAATTACGCAAAAGGCAAACCGCTGTGCGGCTGCCAAAGACAGCGATACCAACACGCCCACCTGGCCACGCCCATGCACACTGGGAGGCAGGCAAACACACAGGCAATTCAATGCCAGTGACAGTTTGGGGTGGGGGCAGCTGATGGATTGGCTTGGATGTGCTTCGTGTTGTGTCTGCGGCGCGACAAATCGCATAATTGACCCAAATATTCAAGCATCAACAACTCAATGCCCCCAACCGACAAAGGGGTGTGCGAATGTGTGTGTGTGTGTGTGTGTGTGTGTGTGTGTGGCAGACAACTCGTACTTGCAACACACACATCAATTGTAGCTGGCATCACTTTTTTATTTCACATTTTTAGTTGATTTAATTAGCTGAACAAGCACAAATATATACAATGTATAAATACATATATATATATATATACTTATTTATATATCTCTATAGGCATAGTACAAGCACGACATGCACCTTTGGCAGCTGTAATAAAAATGCCGTTAAATTGTGTTTTGCCGTTGACAGGCGTGGAATTTACAGCAATTATTCGTTTGCCTCTACATCTTTGGCACGCAATGTTGTGCGTTGATCAAAAGCTAATTCAACTGCAACAGTCTCTATAGAGCACACTCTATAAGTAGCTAGTAAGATGTGCAAATGAAAGTATTTCTCTTCTTTTTTTAATTTTTAATTAAGAGAAGTTAGAGCTTAATGACTTTTCATACGAGATTAGTAAGCTGAACAGAGATATCTAAACAGTATTGGCTTTTAATGATAATGAAATTAATACCGTCTTGCTAAACCTTAAGTGTAAGGTAAAACCAACTACATTGCCTTCATCAAATGTGTAGAAAAACAATAGAGCTTAAGATAATATAGTAGAAACTTTCAAAGCTTTTCTATATTAAGGTAGGCTTTTTTATTTTAAGTAATTATTCATTAGGGACTAGAAGCTTAGCGACTAGAAGCTATCGGCTTCTAAGGGCTTATAATTCTTAACTATAGTCAAGTGGGAGCTAGAACCATAAACATATAAATGCCGAAATTTTCCCTCTTTGTCCGTCTGAGCGTCGTCCGTATAAACATATAACCTTTCGCCACTTTTGAAGCTAGAGAATCAAATTTTGAACATAAATTTATGCCTTTGTCTTACAAAGATTTAGACTTAAGATTCCACTAGGTTCGAATATAGAGTATGACTGAAACGTCATTACTTTAGGTTCTAGGGAGTTGAAATTTTTAATATATATTCATGACAAGCCAAGAACGAAAGTATATAGTATATAATATATATCACAGACAAAAAAATATGTATTCACTTAACATTTTAATATATACTCATCACATTCACTAAAATATTGTTCAAATTTCCGGGCTTGAAAATTCTAAATAGAATGAAGCCAAAAATATATATATAGTCTATATTAATTTGTAAATTATATAATATATATAAACTATATGGTGTATATCTTCTAAAAAGTATAAACCTCATAAATTATAATATTTACGCCCTTTGGGGCGTGGCAAATCGAGCAAAAAGGTATCTTTCAAAGCTTTACAGCTAAAAGCTGATATCATCCTCTTCTCTTGATATAGAAATCTTTCGCCCAAATCCAGTTTAAGGCCAAGCTCCTTTTTCACCCCATTCAGCTCTTGGCCTGCTTTAAATGTAATTCTAATTGGTAATTGAATTTTGCTAAAATGCTTCGAACGTTTGCCAAGTCTCTGGTGTAAACTTGGCTCGAAAAATGGTCAAATTGCAAACGCATGCAAATGCATTGACAAGCGACGCATAATTATGCAACATGCCACCAAATTTATGCAACGTGCCCAAAATGAAAATGAAAAGGCTGTCAAAAGTGCCAATTGGGCAATGGGCAATTGGCAATTGGTGTCCTCGTTGCATTGGCAGGACATGTTGTGAGGCACGAATTAATGGCCGCAGCTTTGATTCATTTTTACAATTTGGCTAAATCAATTACGAAAATTTCCAACAACAACAACAGCAGCAGCATTTTCCAGCTGCACGCAAATTGTTGCGAGAAAATGTAATATGAAAATTTCCCAGTGTGTGTGTGTGGAACGCAATTTTCATGGCATTTTCATGGCGCACGGCCACAAATTTGCTGCAAAATGCCAATAAAATACGCTTGAGCGCAAAAATTCCATTTGAAGAGGGCAAAAAAATGTAAAAAAAATAATAAAAAAAAAAAAGAAAAAAAATGAGTAGGAAAAAAGTGCTCTAAAAATATTTCACACTTCCGCCGCAGCAGCAGAGACAAAGAGACCACCTGAGCGGCAAGCATCAACAGGATATGACAAGGTTGCCCCACGGTCGTTGGCCCCAGCTTCCCCACTCTCACCTCCCACCTTGCACCTTCCAACAACGGGCAACTTCCTGCCACAGCGCCTTCAACAAATTATGATGATGCGGCTTGTGGCAGCCCAAAATGCCAAACATCCCGGCACACGAATATGTTTATGCGTTGCCCAAGTCCTCCAACATAAAACAGACGCCTGCTTCAGGTGGTATACTCTAAAAGCGAATGGGCTAGCATAGAATTGTCAAGCACTTGACTGTAGTTGACGAAAATGTGGTTGGAAATGAGTGAATATGTTAAAGTATTAAACGGTAATTGGATCTATAGAGGATATGCCAACGATGTGGCAACGCCACTTGTTATTAAGTTGGATGCGTTTGAAAACGGATAATGGAAATTGACAGAGTACTCATTTTAATGACCTTGTACATAAAATAAAATAAAAATATAATTAATAAAAATATTCATCTTTAATTTACTACCTATGCATAGGTAGTAAATTAAAAGTTATACATAAATATATAGAATACACACTAATATTTAAGTAGTAAAGGTTAAAATTAGCCTATACCCTAATTTTTTGTAATTCTACTACACAATAAATTGTAATATTAAAAAGAGTGAAATAATAATATGCAATAAAATTATACAGACATAATAAAGAAATATATGTATGTAATCTTATATAAGTAAAAATTCCCATATAAATATATTAATATAAAAGAGCTTATCCAGCTTAAATCTCTATATTGACTAGCTGGCAACATAAAATGTTGCCAAGTGCATTTGTTAAGTTGGCTGCGCTTAAAAAATGAATAACACATCAGAGCACTTTCATAGAGGTATATTAAATATACTTAAAAAACAGAGTGGGGCAAATTAAGTTTAAAAACACAATGTTGAAACTAAACAGCTATCAAAGAATTGAACTACTTGAAACAAAGCAGTTGTAAATTTCAAGCATAAGCCAACAAAATCTTCAGGCAACATAAAATGTTGCTAGTTCGCTTATTAAGTTGGCTGCGCTGGAATAGTTGGTAATACTTGAGACTAGAGAGAGACTTTTCTTAAAATATACCCAAAAATAATATACCCAAATCTAAGGAATAATTGCGAAAGTAATGAATGAATCTTCCTTCTATTCTATTAATGGCATTATAGTTAAGTATGGACGGTATTAAAGATAAGTATCGAAGGCCTTATAGTTGAGTTAGTTAACAGTAGTGCTCCCCCTTTAGTTCCAGTATCTATATTTTTTGCATATTCATATTCACATATTCAAATCTCTCACAATCCACTCTCATAACATATTCCATTTATATATCCCTAGAGTATCCACTATTTTCATTAGCTCCCTTCTCCAGCTCCTGCTGATTGAGCCGACAAACCTTTGACAGTGCGAACTCAGCGCTGGCTAAATATGATAATAACAATTTAACGTTTAATCGATGACGAAGGCTGCCATAGAAATGGTGTCACTCGTAAACAAAATGTGGCTGGGCGATTGCATTGGCGATTGATATTGATGTGAATATTGGATTAAGCCGGCGTAACAAGTAACGAAACGTTGGCCAATATCCTTTTTGCTGCAGTCATGGCGAGGACAGCAGTCTCTGTCTCTGTCTCTGGCTTGGTTATTGATAATCTTTGTCAGGGCTTGACGTGCGCCAAGTGGATAACACACGGCGTTGCGTGGCAAGACATGCCGCAAAATATGAGCATGAAAAGTCAGTGCACACATGGACAAGAAGAGGCACAGAGAAAGAGAGAGAGAGAGGAGCAGTAGATGGCTGGAGGAGTAATGAACTGCGGTTGGCAAGCAACGGCAGCGGCGGACGCCTTGTTTGTCCATAGCTCGATCGATGCAACGGCCACTGGAGTGTATTAAAAACAAAGTCACAGTGCGTGTAGTATGTATGTGAACATATGCTTGTGTGTGTGTGTGTGTGTCCTGTCTGTGCACAACGTTGTCCTGACTCTTGTTGCTGCCAAAGTCAATGAACAGCGACAGGGACAACGCCAATGGGACAGGCGGCTCACCAAACACAGACACACACACAGACACACACACACACACACACACACAGACACACGCACACAGGGACAGGCTGACTGCCAGGCAGGACATGCTATCACAGCTGAAGCAGGATATGAAGCCTGTGCAAAAGTTTGCCACAATTAGGATGCTGCTGCTCATGCTGCTGCTTCTACTACTCCTGCTCCAGCTGCAACTCTCAAAGCAATAAAAAAGTTTAAAGTTACGTTTAAAAATGCATAAATCATTTCATGAATTTAGAGGCGGCCCTCGATGAGCGACAAAAGAAACTTTGATGCAACGTCAAAGGCGACGGCGACGGCGACGCTGACAGCGACGGCGACAGTGACGCCGGCAGCGACACGTTTCCGCCATTTTGTTGCTGGCAACTTGTTGCGTTTCAAAATGTTGACAGCTTCCAACACTGTACGAAATTTCCGCTCTGCCTTGCTGCCTCTCGCCATCTCGCTCACACTCACACAGGCTGCCAGACTGACATTCAAATGCACATGGGCTGCCTGGCAGGTGTGTGTGGGTGTGTGTGTGTGCGTGTGTCTGACAGTTTTTAGTTAATAATGAAAATTGCGCTAAAAATACATATATATATATTTATGTATGTATGTTTGTACATAAAAATATATTGAAATGGACAGCTATGAAGATCATAATGATGTTGAATGCCGCAGGTGGATAACGAGTCGGCAACGAAAATGCAATACAAAAGCGATTTTCTATATAAATATTTCGTTTTGCCTGCTATTTTTGTGACGCCCCCGCAAAATGCCACTATTATTGTTGTTCTTGTTGCTGTTGTTGTAACACAGTTCATGTATTATATTTTTACTTTTATTTATTCAAATTATACATATATATATATTTATGGTTAGCCCAGTGTTTGTATATACATATAATGGATTTTTCATCTTAAGGTAAAGCCAATGAGCTGCAATTCAATTAATTTGATTAGCTCAAGTTGTTGAAGTATGAAACACAATTATTTCGTTCTTCGTCTGCTTGGCTTGACATTAATTGTTTAAATTGCCAGCAAAATAAACAAAAACCTAATTGAAATAGTCAGCAAAGAAAATCAGATGTGGCAAAGATAAATATCTATGTTCATATACAAGTGAATATTTACACATAATATATATATTTATATATAGTATGACTGTATATGTCCATTATACATAGACAACATTTGTGCTTAAATTGCATTTAAATGCAATTTGCATATATATTAAATTAAGTTGCATTTACTTGTAGTAAAATAAACACAATTTCTTCTTCTTCTGTGCTGCCTTTGTTAGCCTTATAACATTTAAGCCTAATTAAGTTTTGATTGGAAATAATATATGAAAGATATTACTAAATAATTCTACAGTCAATTAATTTATCATTAAGTAAAATTTGTTCAGTAAAAAAATTTAAATTCAAAATATTCAACTACTATAACCAAAATTTATTTTCAATGCATACATATTTATTAATATATTTTTAAAAGTATACACTAATAAAAATATACTGCTATTTTCAATTATTTAATAAATATTTCAGTACATTAAAATTTGCCAAAATAATAAATAAAATTTTATTGTGAACCTATTTGTTTAAAAATAAATAATTCATTTTAAAATAAAATAATTAAAAAAAAAGAATAAATATTTTGTAAGAAAATATTATATATATAAAACTATTTTTTATAAAAATATTATTTCTTATTTAAAAAATTTGTATCTAATATTTAAAAAAAAAAATTGTTTTTTCTTTTAATAATAATATAAGCTGAAATTCAATTTTTAAAATATTTCAATAAAATTTTATTTAAAGTATTTTGTATATCATAATAAATAAATAAATAATAATAAAAAAGATTGTATTTATTTAAGCAATAATAGAGCTTTCTCTCATAAATATTAACTAATGAATTGTTTTCCCTTTTATGTAACATGTTATTTACAGTTGATATCTTTCATAAATCCTTCCTATCCTATTCTCATTACTCTTTCTCTCTCCCCTTCTATTGTAACACTCTAATATCTGTTTTAGATCCGCTTTATGCTTTGCCTTTAACATCCTCAAGGACACTTTATCACGCTATGCCAGAGCTTTAGCAATTGTCGAACAAATGTTGCTGCCGCTAAGTGGTTTTATTTTAAATCTTTCACGTACGCAAAAAAACGTTTGCCCCGCCCACCACCTCCCACCCCATAATGGCAACTGGCCCTCAGCTACTACGCCTCCGCTGCCTTATGACAACAAGTTGCTTTTAAAAACTCAACTCAACTCAACTGTCGCGAGATTTGGTTTTGTTTTTCAGCTGTTTTGTAAATGTCAGTCTTCATTTGTCAGCGGCACCCGGGCAGGAGTCGCAGCTCTCAGCTCCCAGCTCCCAGCTCCTCCTCAGTTGGCTTAAGTGGCTTCGTTGTCAGACCGAGTTCATTTCTCTCTCTCTCTCTCTCTCTCCCTATCTCTCTCCCTTTTGAAATATGGCTCACCAACAAAGTCTCAAGTCTCGCGTCTAGAGCTTAATCTCTGCTTTAACATTTTGTTGTCCGTGTTATTGATGGACGTTTAAATTGCAATTGAAATTGAAAGAAAGAAAATGGAATGAAAAGAATTCAGTTCGCCTAAGCATGCTATAAATATTTATTATGCACTCTCAAGGACTAATTTTGATTAATTTATCAATCGCTGCTGACTCGTTGCCGAGCCTTGACACGAAATGTCAGCCATTGGAATTTATGGCCCCAACGAGCAGCATTTGCAGTTAGTTAGCTAATTATTGGCGTGGGCTCACACAGTGCCAATCAATAAAAAGTAAATTCGCTACAAAGCCTTGGCACAGGAAGCTCAAACACGTAAGCCCACAATAATAATAAGAACAACAACAGCAACAGCAACAGCAGCAACAACAACATCCAATAACAACAACAACAACATGAGCAACAAAATCAGTGAGAGTAAATTTCACGCCAATGCATTGGCAAATCGCTTCCTGACGTAAAAACATCAATCAGATAATAATTTATTTATACATATGCGTTAGACTCGTATTTATAAGCATTTTATATATAGCACTTTATGCATATACTCTGTTCGCACTGTCTGTTTGGGGAGTATATGTGGCCGAGTGGATGGATGAATGAAATTTCAATGCAATGCACAATTGAGCGAAGGAGAGAGAGAGAGAGAGAGAGAGAGAGAGAGAGAGTGAGAGAGATAGATAGACAAAAGTAGAGAGAATAGAGATTAAAGTGAGGGAGAAACAAAAAAGTAAAGCAGATAAAGAAAATATAGTCAGTCTCTCTCTCTCTCTCTTCTATTCTACATTTCTATTTCCCTATCTCTCTTTATCTCTCTCTCTCTCTCTCTCTCTCTCTCTCTCTCTCTCTTTGTCTCCCTTTCTATCTATATATCTATCTATCTCTCTCTCTCTTTCTCTTTCTCTCCTTCTCCCTCCAAGAGGTAGTGTAGTCTGCCTTCCTAAAATTTACCCTCCTGGTCTCCTAATCAGCTATCCTAGTCAGTTTTTCTCTCTTTCTTCCATAATTTTTTCCTCTCCATCTCCCGCTTACAATCTCTAGTACATATATCTCTTATCATCTAGTACATATATCATATATCTTAGTCAAGCATAGTCTGTTTTCAATTCTTAAACAGCATTTATTTTCAATTTTTCTTTAGTTTTAACTGTGAGCAGAGTATGGCACAATGAGTAAGAGTCTCTTGCACAGTCTCTCTCAGCTGAAAGAGTAGATAATTTGTTATTTATAATTATCGATGCTATCGATTGTATTGCCTGACAAGTTGTGTACTGCGGCAATTGAAACATTTCTCAGTACTACATATACGGGCAAAATTTTCTTTAATTCCTTAGACTTTAAATTAAAAATGATTTTTAGACTATCATACTTTATTTTTAATATTATTTGTCATTTGATTCCTGTTGGAGCTGGACAAGTATGCACACAAAGGAAAAGTCCCTGAATTCCAATTTAATATTTTGTTTCAGCTAATTAATTTCTTTTAGTTTCTTTATTGCCATTCAAAAAGCAGGTCAAGCTGTTCAAACGTGTCAATTTGATCGCTTTATAACACTTTTGTATGCATAGAGGCAATTGCAGCATTTGCATTTTAATTAGAAGCAACTTTAATTTTCTTTTATTTGGTCTATTTTGTCATTTATAAAGAGGTCAAACTGTATCACAAAGGACTCTATTAATGAAAATAAGCCATTATTTTAGCTCAATTCCAATTAGCAGCCATTTTGAACGATTGACACATTTTTACAGCTGATGCAAATTGGGCACATGTGAAGGAAGAGATTAGAGAAGGGAGCCAGAGATGAGGAGCGAACGAAGAGGAGGTAATTAGGCAATGTTATAGATGGGAGATTAGAAGGAAGAGCTGGTGAGGAGAAGGGCTAAAGTGGAGACTTAGAAGTGAATAGAGAAAAAGCTATAAAGGAGGCACTACAGAGGTGTGTTTTCTTAAATGTGGAATCTATAAAGGAGGCCGAATAGCAGAAAGCTGTTGGAAGGTGCCTATAGAAGCGGGTATTATATGACAATATAGAAGAACCTATAGAGAAGCTGCTCCAAAGAAGATGCTCCAAAGAAAACCTGTTATTGAGATGGAGCTATAGAGAAGTGAGAATAGATAATGAATTATCAATGGAAATTATATAGATTTTTTAGGGGGTCAAGATCGTGCCTGTTGTTTTTAGCCTCTTCTCTAAAGGCACAAAAGAACTAAAGATATTATTATTTATTCTATAGAAAAAAAAGCTATAAAGCAGGCAGTTAAATAGTGAAGGCTATAGGAGAAGAGAAGTTACTAGAACGCTCTCTAATTGATTATATAGATTTTATAGAGAATCAAGGTTCTTCTTTGTATCTTTATTCTTATATGCCTGTTGTTTTAAGCATCTACTCTAAAGACTCAGAAGAGCTAAAGATCTTCTCTTTTAGTCTATAGAAAAGAGGCTATAAAGCAGGCAGTTAAATAGTGAAGGCTATAGGAGAAGAGAAATCACTAGAAGAGGATCAAGATCCTTGTCTGTATCTAAATTATTAACTGCCTGTAACTAATGATCTTCTCTCTTCTTACTCTATAGAAAAAAGGCTAATACTGAAGGCTATAGGAGAAGAGAGGTTACTGGAGCGTTCTCTAATTAAGTGCGCTATAAAGGAGTCTTTGTGAAAGGGGGTCAGTGGTTAGGCATCTTGTTTAATTCAAACTGCCAATGCACGGCTCATAAATTACTGAGCAGCTCGGCACCTGCGATTCACATTTGCCGTGCGCATTCACAACTCACAATTCACAATTAACAATTAACAATTGCAATTGCAATTGTGGCCCAAATGGTTTTGATATGCTTGGAATTTTCCATTTTGCGGTTTTCCGTTTGAAATTCTTGAATTTTTTTGATTTTTAATAGCTGCAACGGCTTTTGGCTTTTAGCTGTTGGCTGCCTGTTTAGATGCAAAGTTAATGCGACGGCTGCTTTGATGATGCAGCAGGTGAGATCATGTACGGGGCCAGGTGCAAATGCCGATGCTGATGCCGATGCTATTGCTGATGCTGTTGCTGATGCTGTAACTGCACAAATATGCGCAGGTAATGTGCTTGAGATTTTCCACTCAAATCTGTGTGCGTATTAGTTTTTCTTTTTTTTTTTTTTTTTTTTTTTGGTAATTATAGCGCCCAGCGGGGCGACGATGACAAAGCCGTTGAAATTTTTATATATTATTATTACAATTCGGAGCAGAGAAACAGCGTGCAAAAGCAGCTAACCAGACTGCAGAAAAAAAGAAAATGAAAAATATAAATTAAGCGCACATAAATAAACAGGCCAAAGCTGCGAGGAAAACTTGATTGGCTAAGTGACAGAGTTGGCGTCGAAACTGGAAGGCATATGCTGACCTCGACGATCCAAGGAAACAAAGAAACAAAAAGAAAGAAAGATAAAAACAACGGAACAAAAAGCGATTAAAACGCCATAAAGTTCTGCGCGGCCATAAACTATTTCCTAGTTATATAAACTTACAAACGAGTCTATTTATTTGCCCAATCGTCACGTTGAAGCACCTGCTGCCGAGGACAACACAGCAGCAGCAACAGCAGCACAATTAAATTTATAGTTGACTTACGCTAAATAAGCAAACTGTGTAGCGCCTTTCTCAGTGATTCTCAAAGGTGTAGATGAACAGGCGCCACATGTGACAGTGGATGGGGAGTAGGAGATTGAAGAACAAAAAGAGAGATAAGAAAATAGAGAGAGAGTAATAGGTAAACAGAATAACAAATAGAGAGAAAGACAGCGAAAGAGAAGATGGAGAAAGAGAAGAAAAATAAATCGAAAGATCGAAAGATTGCCAGGAGAGATGGAGAGAGAGCATGATAAATATGTAGAAGAGATATATAGAATAAAAATTCAATTCAGATAGAGAGCGAGAGATTAAGAATAAGAGGGAGAAAGAAAGAGAGAGAAAGGGTGTGAAAGAAAGATAAGAATAAATGTACTGAACACAAGAGAGAATGATAAATATATAATTAGAAAGGGTTAGAGACATAATAGTGAGAGAAATTGAAAAAGAATGCAATGCAAACAATACGAAAAACAAAACAAAAAACTAGCAAGAGATATTGAGAGAGAGAGAGAGAGAGAAAATAGAGAAAGACAGAGAGGAGCAGTACATAATACTCTCGAAAAGTATATTTCTAAAAACACATATACCAAAAATAATAATAAAATCTATAAATCGCTTAAGGAAATAGATCTTACAGATAAACACATTGTGAATGAAAGAACAATTAGTAATATTAAATGTAAGATAAATAATAAATAAACATAAAAAGATGATTCAACTATACACGAACTATACACTATAAGAGATAATCCATTATTCTCGTATATCATTAAAATATATAAAAGTCATATCGACAGTTAAAGCATTTAAAAGCAATTTAAACTTTCTACTTATGAAAATAGCATAGAAAGGCCATTTAGATTAGTATATTTAATTGGCAATTGAGTTCCTGAAATTCACATTTTTAAAGGCTTTGATTAGCGCATACTAAACAAAAGATTTTTTTCTATTAAATGTTGTGTATACAATGATAAGCGAAGCTATAAAAATTTCACCCCCACGCTTATATCTTTCCCAACTATTTTGCTCATACGTTTGTACGACTATTGCTCATAATACTTATATTATATTAGGATATACAAATGCCATAAAATGGCAATTGCCTGCTGTTGCTGTTGGGCGCCTCTGGCGTGCGCCCAATAAGTCGCAATTCGATTTTAATAAACAGGCCGAGAAGAAGGGAGGCTATTTATCAGGCCTAGACGCATTTGGGAGGGGGGTCCTTGTTAACCAATAACCAAAAACTAATAGCCATAAATGTTGGGATTTTTAGCAATAAAAATTGCGCCAACTGCGCTCATCGAGTGTGTTTAACAGCTTGTTAACTTGTTAACATGTTTACTCTTTCTCTCTCTCTCACTCTCTATGTGTGTATTTGTGGGTGTGTATAAATCAGGCAATCGACTGTAAGCCACAAACCAAATAAACACCCTTGAAATTTCCCAGCCACAGGCGACAAAAATTTGCGGTTCTTCTGCCCCAAATGTAATTTAAATTGTGGTTAAAAGTTTTCGCTTGCATTCGTTTTCATTTGCAATACTTTCGTTGCATTGAAACAGCAAATATGTCGAGAGTAATTGACTGATTTGGCCAATTAAGACAACATTTTTATATGAGTTAACATAAATCTATTTCGGTGGCACTAAGCGCCAGTCAATGAGCAGATTTATGGCCTCAAATGCTGCTGGAATGCCAGATGTTTTCGCAGTAATCGGGAAGTCTTCACATGAAAAATATCCAACATCAAATGAAAAAGGTAGAAGAAGAAGAGGCAGAAGCAGTGCCAGCATCAGATCAGACACAATTAAATTTATAAACCATTGCTCAAATACAAATTGGCAGACGGGGCGTATGTGTAACATGCTCGATTTGTATACATAATATGGAATTAGGGTGAAGAGGTCGAGGAATTCAAGTTCAAATCTTGGAACTAGTTAAGGAGATCAGCTCTTGGAAATAGGTGAGAGCCCCAGTATGAAATCAAGCTCATTAAATTTATTGTTGTACTTATTGTTCTAGCAGGAAGATATTCAACTGGGCAAAATATACTGAAATGAGTAGGAAATTTAAAAGAAAAAGTGAAGATTGTGAATAGTTTGTACTTTTTAGTATTGAGTCAGCTGAGTTGAATCAAAGTTTAGTTTTTGAAAGAAAACTAATCAAGGCAATGGAAATTTGTTTTTAAGTCTTCAAATGTGTATTGAGACTTATGGTCTTAATTAAGAAATACTTTTAATTTGTTATATGAAAGTTTAATAGAAAAAAGAGCAAAACATGATTATTTTGAATAAATAGTTTGTTGTGTGCTCTGTACTTTTGGGAATTAATTCAGCTGTGTTGGATTAGATCCCATTTTTTTTAAAGAAAACTTATCTTATTCAATGGAAATTTCTTTTCAAATTTGTATTTAAAATATAGTAGACTTAATTAAGAATTGTTATTAATTTGTTATAATTAGCTCCCAAGAAAATTTCTCCTCTTCATCAAAATTTATTTGACTTTAAATCAAAAATTCTTTAAGTTCTGAGTAGATTCAGTTATATATAAATATAATTCATCTAAACTGATTTCGAAAGGTCATTTAATTTGAGCTTCCGATTACCATGAGATAAAGTCTAAGATCTAAAGTCTAAATCTAGTTATAAAGCAATTGTAGCAATTGTATAAAAAAAAGGACTTAATGAATCGAAGCTTGTAACTTGAGATTTGAAACTCAAACTTTAAAGAAAACTCAAACCAGCCTAAAAGCTAGATCACTTATAAAAATCTTTACTAAATATTATATAGATTTGTATGCAAAAATATATATTTTTAATATGAAAATTGTAAAACATTTGTAGTTGAATTCATAAATAATATGCTTAACAAATTTAGGCACTTTAAATCGTTGAATTTGTTGCCACAAATTGCAAATTGCATTCGGCTATGCCACACAAACACACAAACACACATAGACAGACTGCAACATTGGAATTTACATTGTTTTGTCTTCCATTGTTAGGCGATATATATCTATAAATATATAAACACATACATATATATATACATATAGCCCTTGCCGATGTCGTCAGTTATTCGCGTTGCGTGTTCCGTCGCCGTGCGCTGCAGTTTAACCGAAAACTTTTTGCCACGTAAATGATTTGTTTTGTCAATTATTTTGTTAGCCTCAACATGCAACAGCAATGGGCCAAAACCAAACCGGCAACAACAACAAGAACGACGAGAAACGGATTGAACATGGGTAAGAGAGGCTAGAGAGGCGCCTCAGCTGATAAGATCAAAACAATGTTAAGGTATACAAATATATACAGATATACATATAAATATATATATATGTATATATGCAAACTATTCAAATATCAAAGTTTTAATTGTGTGGGCGTGGTCAGGTCGTAAACAATTTCATTTATAATATGGCAACATAATTGTGCCATGACGGATCAATCGAGCCGTTACAGATACTTATGAAGTGCTCTCCGTCCGTTTATCCTGTCCGTCCGTCTGTCTGTTTAAACAACTGCGTCCAGTTGCATAAATATTTATGGCAGCCGAACGCAAATCAAAGCGGCTGCTGATTATTTATCGCTAACGACCAGACGATGGGCTCTTGCCGACGACTACAAAAATGGGGAACTGACGCAATGGAGCACAATAACAAAAACAATAATAACAATAACAAAAAACAATAACAACAATAACAAATCCGACAACAACAAAAAATATCGAGCACATGTGCATTGTGGCGTACTTCTCTCAATTAAAATTTCAAAATTAAATTTAATGTACAGTTGTTTAAGCAGAAATAAAATAAAATTCAAATTCAACAAAAATAAATAAATTGTGAACTATTCGTTGTCGCTGCCAGAGAGCCAAAGAAGAGTCAACAAAAAACTGTTCAAATTACTGAACAGGCAATTGAGTGATGGATGAGATTGGCTCTGGCAGCCTCAAAAACATTTTCCATGTTCTGTTTTTTTTTTTTTTTTTTCAAAATATTCGCTTATTTCTTTAATTAACATTTGCTGGGGACAATTGTTGGTTTTTTATTTATTTTTTTTTTTTTTTGTAGCCTAGGAATTTACCTCTTGTGCCATATCAGCTGTTGGCTTTGATTGCAAACACACGTTGAATTTTCACACACACAATTTTGTTGAAATGTTTAACACTATTCTTTTCGTTTTGTTTTCAATATTATAATTCTTTTACATACTTTTGCTTTTCTTTGCTTTGCTTTTCTTAATTTTGGTTGTTGTTTTGGTTGCGCTTGGCTGGGCCCAGGCAATTTTCTCAATTCATTGCATCAAATGATTTGCACCAATTGCACATTTCGAACGCAAATCGCGATAACTGAAAATAACACACTGAAAACAGCTCAAAAATGGCTGAATTCAAAAATGTTGTGTGCTGCTTGATATGATGGGAGGAAATGACGTGCGACACTGACGTCCGTGCTAGCGTACAGGCCGTTGCCAACTGATGCGATGTTCGAAACGTTTCGGAAACGGGCACTGGCAAATGCGAACACGAAACGAGCGACAGGCCGAAGGGCTGCGCGCCTTCGGCTCGTGATGGTGCTCGGTTCGGCTGGCCGCTTCGTGTGTAGCTGAAAAGCCGGCAAAACAAAATGTAAATAACAGTTTTGTATGTGAATCGGTCGGCAGCGGCGGCGGCAGCAATGGTGAGAGGAGGGGTCGGGGACTGAGAGTTTTAGTCAGTTGCCGGCTTTTGGTTTGGGCTTAAGCTTTGGAGCAGATTTGATGCTCTTTGCCGTACGAAACGGCAGCCGATGGAGCGTCAGGTGACGACTAACCTAACCCAACCCAACCCAGACGCAAGCCACGCGTCGGCCCCACCCCCAACACGGCTTTGTTTGCTTTGCGGCTTTTCGGGGTTGCTACTGACACTGTCAGTGTATATGTGTGTGTGTGTGTGTATATATATGTATACACTTCGGCTTGGCCTGCAATTGGCGGGAAACTTTGTGGATGCTATTCATGTTGCCAGCTCATAGCTTGGCAACACTTTGTTTCGCAACAAAATAGCGCAATACAAATTCACAATTGCCTAGGCCATCAAGATACAAAAAGTCTGAAATGTTTGTTCTATTTTAAAATGATTTATATTATTTTATTTATTATTATTTATTTTATAAATTTTTTTTTATTTATTTCGTAAATAATGAAGTTCAATTTTTTGGCTTGGCAACATTTCGTGCATGTTGCCAACAGCAAGGGCATTGCTCATGCGCCCTGTTGTCACCTCCTCGTCGATGTTGTATTTATTCTTCGTGTTTTTCTTCTTATTGTGTGTGTTCAGCCACCCACTCTACAGCAAATGCCATGAAACGAGCGACCGCCTAACGCCTCCAAAGTGACAACCTTTCAGTTTTATCGCTGTATATGTGTGGCTCTCTGAGTATGTGTGTGTGTGTGTGTATGTAAATAATGTAACAGTAAATTAGCGTGTTTGACACACTGAGGGCGTGGCTAAAACGATGCGTGCGCTGGGCAATCTGTTTAACGTTGACTTTTCAACTTTTCAAAGGTTAAACCACATTGATTGCCCCACTCAATGACTTTTAAATGCAATTAGCTCAGCTCAAGCTCTGAAGACAAAATATTCCAAGCAGAATCTTCTTCAAGTGAATCACATATACAAAATAAAAGGGCAAAGAAAACGAGCCAGACGCCAACGACTTGAATTTTCCGACATTTTGATCACAGGCTTTTCGCACCTGTACAAATCAGTTGTTGTTGTTGTTGTTGCTGCTGCTGCTGCTGCTACTGTGGCCGCTTATTTTTGGTTCATTGCCAAATTATCCAATAACAAAAATCAACTCTAGTTAATGAAATAACATAAACATTTCAGATAATTTGATGAAAATGTGAACTTTTATCAATGACAAAGAAATACCTATAAAACTGAGATGTAAAAGGATCACTAGGATCACTAAGACAACTGAATCTCAAGTTAGTGCAGGGCATCGACTAGTGTCAGACATTGAGATCTTTTATGTCTTTGCTTTGCTTGTGCTGCTGGGCCAGTGCAACTAATTACAAAAGACGACAAGCAAACGCACACACAATACACCTGGCAATTGGCCAAAGAGCAATCTGGGGGCAGAAGAACAAAATAAAATAAAAGAAATGTAGCTCAGGTGTAGGTTGAGATCTTTGAGGAAACAGAGGCGCACTTACTTTAGCAGTTCATTTCAAACTGACAAAAAGCATTCAAATTCGTTTATAATTTGTGTCGAGTGTGTGACGTCACAGATTAAAAACGAAAACGGCCTGCGGGCCGACTCGCCCTCTGCCTCTACCTCTGTCCCGGCGTCTGTCTTGTTTGTTATTTTTAATGCTTCATTATTTCGAGTAGATTTATGTCGAGAGTACGGCTGGGCTCTTTGCTAGCCCATATATCAACTCAGCGCAGAATTATGCTCGATATTTCGAATACTTATTTTTTATATTTCATTACATTATGAGCTATAATATTTGACGGACTCTAATGATATACATACATACACTAATATGAAATATGGATTCCGATATATTATAAAAGTTAAGTTAACTTATTACTGTTGGAATTTGGTGACATCCGCTAACATAATCACCTTTCTCTTAGATACTCTTATTCTTTTCTTAATGATCAATGATGCATTATTGTCTCCTTGTACAATTGTAGCGCCTCTAGCATCAGGCTTACGAAGTCTTCTGAGTAGGAGTCCTGAGTGATTTACGTCTAGGTGCAGACGTTGTAGATTTTAGCAAGATCTGAAAATGTTTAGCCACGGTCTGCCTCCAATTCCAGTACCCAATCTTATGTAAGACTCCACAATTTCAGTTCGATTGGGAGTTCTTTCAATGATGCTGAAGGTGTTTTAATTACATCGATACATATGCATTCGACCCAATAATGAAACAATTAGAAATCTATGGAAAACATGTATAGATAGCCAAGCAGTCGTTTCAAAATCAAGAATATCTTTGCTGATTATGGCAGCAAAAAATCTTCATATATATGTACTTAATATTAAATAATTTTATTGACCATTCTGTAACTTCAAAAGGAACAAATCCATTAACATGCTATATGATTAATATCTATATATCTTATATAAATCATTTTTATTGATTGACAATATAATCCAAAATTAAAAACGGTGCCAACAACAAGTGATCATCATCTGCTAGAACTCAGATCAAGTTCAGTTAGATCGGTCAAAAGATCAATGCAACTCATGTACTTAACTATGCATATAAGTTTTTTAAAGAATTTAATTTGGCTGCTTTGATTGTTTTATAAAAGTGAATGGAAATTCATTTGACAAACTCTCCCATTGCAAATGATGTAATGCATTCAAGAGCTCCAAAGTCATTTCGGAAGGAAGAAAATAGAATGAGGGTATATGAAGTTTTCTTAAGTTGGGTAGCTTCGCAAGACTTGCATAGGAAATATGAGAATCAGTTAATTCGAAAGACAATTCCGTTAGGTTCTGGCAATGCGGCACAATATCGGTAAGCCCTTTAACAGGAAAATTTATGTCCAGTTTACGAAGATTCGCATTTGATTTGCATATTTCAACTAGATCTTCGGCAGCAACGGGATATTGTAATGAAAGTTCTTGTAATACGTGTATTTCCTTTAAGCCATTCACATTGCTAAAATTAAAAGTCGCAAATTCGAAAATGAGAAACTGAATCCAGTTTATAGACATTTTAACTCACCAGCCACAATAATCCACAATAACACACTTCAGATTTGACATGTGCTTCAGGACTTCACATATTTTCTCGAGAGAAAATGGATTATCTTCATCAAAATCATCAATCATACTGAGTTCAAAGTATTCCAAATTTTGCATGCTCTTAAGTTTTTTGCAAAACTTATCAGAGTGTAAAGCTTGGTAAGGATTTATGTTGTAAAAATTTACATCCAATTTCTTAACGACCTCGCAAATAATAGAAAACAATTTTATTTTCCATTGCATATTTTCATTTGTCGATAACTCAAACGTCGGGTAAAGCACACAGGACCAGCCCCTTAAGATTGCTCTAAACGCCTTGCAAGTTTGCCCAAAATTCACATGATCGCTGACATCCAAGTACTTGAGTACGATACCAAAACAATAGTTATTCAAGTCCAGTATATTACACTGACTCGATGCCATATTTTATGTAACTTGCAAATTATTGCTCCAACGCTTATATTGAAACTGAATCTGAAACTGAATCGTTTGTCTTTCTAAGCTAAGCGGACTTCTGGTGAAATCCCCATTTCTATATAATTGATTTTTTAGTCAGCTGATTTGAATCTACTGCTTAGTAGAGCTGGGAAGCCATCGATGCGACCATCGATTATATCAATTTTTTATGTATCGATGTAATTGTGCCGATATCGATATGTGAGTGGGAAATTAAACATATGTAGCAAGGCGGGAGAAATTTTTTCAGACCTTTAAAAGAAAAGAAGGTAAATCAATTGATTTTCCTCAATAAAAATAAATGGCTGTTTAATGAAATCGATGATAGAAATTAATATATTTAAATCTTGAATGATTAATAGTTGATCATTAACTTTTTTTTATAAATTGGGTAAATTTTTTTTATATTTTTATTTCTTTAATGTGTCATTGACAAGCATTATAAGTCCAATGAGACGAAAATGGATCTTTGATTAATATTTATAAGTATAGTTTTAAGATCGTTAGGTTGAATATTGGATAATTATAGATTTGTCATAATTTTTATGGAAAATCGATCTCAGAACAAAATTTAATGAATTACTTTACGATCATTTTGAATGCCTTTCAGAATAAATAATAATAATAAATAATAATTTCTCAAAATTTGTTTACATTAATTATTCTTATACCTTAAATAGGTACATAGAAAAGTATGAAAGTGACAAAGCTTTACTTAAATTTAATTTTAATTTTCTATTAAAGAAAACTATATTTTTTTTATAATAAAAGGTAAAAATTTGAAAGCTAAAAATTTAGTAGATTTTTCTGCCTAGCACTGGCTTGCTACATATCGCAAAACTCTAACTACGCGATATATCGAAACAGAGGCTGATCGATAGGCAAGCTCATAAACTTGAAAAAGCGTAAAAAATGTCAAAAAGAAAAAATAAATACTGGAATAAATACCATGAGACAAATGCACTAGAATGCTGGCGGCATATATGTATGTATATGTATACATATGTATATATGTATGTACATTACCGGGCATATACAAATGTAAATATGGAATAGATTCATACATATGTATGTATGTATGTATGTATGTATGTATGTATGTACATATAAATAAACTCAACGGAAATATTGCTTAGAAGAGTCATTCAAAATAATTGCTTAAGGAATAGGCAAACCGGATGCGACTTGAGTCGAATCGAATATATAGTATACATATATAAGTATATAAACACATACATACACACATATGTATGTATGTATGTACATATATACAGATGTACAGTGGGGTCTGCGTGTGGTTAATCAGGCCGATTAATCTACGCAAGTTTTAGCCATAGAGCTGCAGCACTCCATTCTTATTGCTGTTGTAATGTTAATTTGCACATCAGCTGCACGAATGTGGGGTGGAGGCAGGTCCCTGGGCCAAAGAACTGCAATTAATTTAGTTTGGCAGGACATGCGAGCGCCCACACGCTGCGCAGCCTGACTTACTGAGTGACTTGTTATCCTGCCGTGCTGCCTTGTTGCCGCTGTACCATTGCCTTGGCGACTTTTAATTGGCACCCACAATGACAAAACAACCAACAACGAACCATAAACCGAATCCTGCGGCGTCTCTCACAGCTGGAGATATTTGATTGACATGCGCTAAGTGCAGGCGTAAATAAATTCGAATACGCATGCCAACATACATATGTACACATGTATGTATGTATGTATGTACAGGCAGGCATAAGTCTCTATATGCATGCATATCTTATATCTCTTAATATACTCATAGATATTTTTATTTATTTTTTTCATTCTTTTTTTTTTTTTTCTGCTGAGTCAGGCGAACGGAAGTGTCTGACATAGCGAAATGCTAGCTGCCGCTGCGGCGTCTTTATTAAAATGTATTTTTGATCATTAGGCGTATAATGAGATTGCATTTGCCTTATAAATAGTGTGCATAATTGGCCAGGTGTGCAACAATATGCAATATAGTCGAATGCTGCAGGTGGGGAATTCACATTTGCTTTGGAGGCTGCTATTTAGAGTGGCCATAAAAGGCAACTGCCGCATACGCGTAGCTAAACATCCGTTAAATATATGCACACACACACACACACACACACACACACACACACATACAGAGACACCCTTACAGCTCGCACGCACGCACAGCAAAGACAATTAGTGTAAGCCAAGCGCACGTTTGGCTCACAGAGCAGAGCAGGGTCTGAGAATTGGGTTGGGCGTTGAAGTTACCACCCCCTCACAGAAACATCACCCCCATCCCTCTCTCCCCCACCACTTCACTCGTGACTTTTGGCGCTTGATGTGAATATGTTTGGCTTCCATTTGGCTTTTTTACAAATGCCTTTTCACACACACACACACACACACATGAGGCAAAAGCATTTCTTTTTATTTGGCTTTGCTCTTTGTTTGCTTGAAATGAAATAAGGCGCGGCTGCGCCCATAAAGCCAAATTAAATATAAAGAAAAACCCCAGCTGATGCTGTGGAAGGGGAGCAGGTGGCACGTCTTTTACCTGGGATTTCATTTGCATGAGCATGTTTCTTTCTTCTTCTTCTTAAATGAAAACGCAAATGTTTCTCAAATGTTGTGTGTAATTCGCTATTAAGGTTTGTCATTTTTATTTAATATATTTTTTTAAGATGGAGTTTATTCCTTAAACCTAATTAAATGCTGTGGTGTGGGGGTGGTGGATGGCGTTTGATGAGGGGGATTGTAAATGGATGGGAAAATGCTCAAGAAGAAAGTTGAGGCCAGAGGAAAGAGAAAGCGCGACAAGAACGAGTAAGAAGATGATAGCAGGGACTTCTCAGCATCTCTGAGCGAGAGGAAAATGAGAGAAGCATGAAGGATAAGAGAGAAAAGGAAGAAGAAAGAGAGAAGCAGAGACCAAGGTCGATGGGGTGGTATAGAGAGTAAGAGATAGAAACTGGAAAGGAGAAAGAGACAGTGATAGAAGGAGAAATATAAATAAAAATAGCTGAGAGAGGGCAACGAATAGCTAGATAAAGAAAAAAAGAGAGATATATAGGAAGAGAGACAGAGAGAGAGAGAGAGAGAGAGAGAGAAGCACAAAAGCATGGAGAAAAGATAGAGAAAAAGGGAATAGGCTAAAGAGAGACAGAGGAACAATGGAAACGAGAACAGAATAGGGATGGAGAAACAGAGGATCAGTAAAAAGAGATAGAAATACGAAAAATAGAAGAGTAAAGAGAAAATAACAGACAAAAAATCAGATTCCTAAAGGAAAATACATATGAAAAAATAAAACTAGCTCATGAACTACGCCGTACCTAAAACCAAGTAAAAGTTGATATATAAAATAAATCAGTCGAACATCTTGAAATATATGTATTATATATGATGATGATTTATTTATAGCCCATCCAGTCATGCTTCACATAATGTACAGAGTTTACTTACATCATTCTTTCTAGATGGAAACTTACTTAGTTTTCTTTGAGCTTGAGATCGCCTTGAGTGGTAACATTTAGGCAATTAGCTTTTTGCATAAAACGGTCTTGCGAGCCATCATGAAGCTAATGTCCATATATTATCGACATTTGAGGCTAACGCACACGCCATTGCCACATCGTAGTGGACCAAGTCAGGAGCTACAATGTGAGAGCTGACTTAAATTAATGAATGCAGAAGAAGACGAAGAGCATCAGTACACACGCACACACGCACACTCGAGCCAGTCGAGTGGTGCAGCTTTAATATATGTATTTGTGCCCTCTAATCGAATTAGTGAAATTAATTTTTGATGATATTGAAATTAGTTGCAGACAGCAAAGCAGACATTGGGCGCAACTAGAAAATACTTTTAGTTTGCCTGGAATTTCGTATTGCTGGCAGGCCAACCAACCACCCAACCACCCAGCCACGCAACCACATGGAGTGTGGTGTGGTGGGTGCATAAATTTACTTTGACAGTGGCAAGCGGCACGTTTGACATTCCACTTGGTCACAAGAGGTTCAGCCACCCTTCGATTTTGGGGCGGCGGAACTTGTGGTTGGACTGTCGATTTTCATTGTGAACCACTTGAATGTGGCATCCAGCTACATTATTAATGACTGCTCGACATGTGTGTCAGGTTCGCTAAGTTTCTTTTCGCTGTCGCTGAAAAGCAATTTTATTTACTTTTTCGATTTGTGCTTATAAATTGAGGCTGATATGTGTCATGTTATTATTTATTATAGTAACTGTGTGTGTGTGTGTGTGTGGCTTGAAATTAAATGCCAAAATAACTTCAATATTTAATGTCAGGTGTGCTTAAAGACCAACACAGTCATATATATATATATATATACATATATATATATATATATATATATATATGTATCGCCCACGCGAATTAAAGTCAGTTCGCCATGTCCTTGTCCTTGGCATCAGCGCGGACAGCTGTTGAAATGAGATGGAGGCACAATTTGGCCAGAAGGAGAGCGCAAGTGTTTGCATGTCAGCAAGTAATAAGCACAAGGGCCATAATAGTTTTGCCTTTCTTTATATACACAGACATATATATATATATATATATATGTGTGTGTGTGTGTGTGTTTGTATCTATAAGCATTTTTTGGCTAGAATGCAGTTGGTGCCCATGTCTGGCTTTTGCCACAGCGTCTTCCAGTCGCGGCCATAAATGTTGGACATTAACGGGTAATTTTCTTGCAATTTTGTAGTCGTTAGCGTTTTGCGGCAAGGACGACGACGCCAACAACAAATACCAAAAAAAAGAAAAATAACCAAACTGAGCAAAATGAAATTCTCTGGCTACATTTTTGAGGCTGCATAAATTTTTGGGTGAGCTAATCAAGGCTGCGAATTTGTGAAAACACTTTTAAAGTGTTGAAAATGCGCTCGAGTCGAAAGCCGTGCAAATTGAAATGGAAATCCATTAGCAGCGGACAAATTTGTAATTTCCGCTCTTTAATAAAACTTTGCACACTCGCATACACGCAACGCTGTCAAAGGCAAAGCGGAAATACAAACACACACACGCATAGCTGGACACACGCTGTTTCTCCATGTCTCTCACCTCTCTTTGAGGTGTGTTCGTTCAGGTAATTTCATTTACCTTACTCATTTAGCACTTTTTTAGCTCATTTTCCGGCTGTTTGCATGATAAAAATCACATACACACTCCTTGAAATTTTAGCGGCACGCGATGTTGACTGATTATCCTTGAACCAAAACGAGAATAAAAGAGAGAGAGAGAGAGAGAGTGGGAGAGAGAGCACCCCTTAACTGTCTCCTGTTCGTGTTATGTCCTGCACCCATAAATGCCTTGGCTGTCCTTTGACTTTTGTTGCAAAAAAAAAAAAGAAATACAAATAAAAAAGAAATGTGGCTCATAAATTTTTATATCATTGTCTGCTTGGACTGCTTTTAATTTGGCTTACACATGCGAGCACATCCTCGACATTCGCTTTAAGCTGGACACAGTCGAGAGTCGAGTTGCTAATGAAATTCCATAAATGAACAGACAACAATTCGCAATCAAAATCAACGCCCCAAAATATGAACACATTCGTCGACGGACCTAACTAAATTGAACGGGTTGGCATAAATTATTAAAAAGTTGCCACCAAAACTCCATATATGCAGGCGAGGGCTGCCACAAAACTTAAGGAGACTCAGTGCATTGAATGATAGATTTTAACTGATATGTTTTATATGTATTTAACACTTTTTTAGAAACATCAGCTGGCAATAAATTAGTATCAGTATTTTTATTTATTTATTTTATTTTTTTAAAGCTCTGAGAATTCTCGAGTCTCATTGAAAGTTCTTATAAGAATTACTTTTATAATAAATTATGAAACTATTGAAAAACTCGAAATAAACTGAGAACTAACTGAAAGCACATTAAAGCTTTTGATGGAATATATATTGTAGAGACATAACACTTTAAAATACCTTAAAGTTCGCTAGCTATAAATTATTTAAATTGCAAGCTTTAAAAGCTAACATGCTCATTAAAGCTTTAGCTAGATTTCAGTATGAGCAACTATATTCAAAAGCAGCTCGAAGTTGACTGAAAACAGATGAGATATTTATATTTTATCATAAGTATGCATTCAAAAATTTTAAAGCAGATTAAAGCCTAAATCAAAGCAAATTCATGAAACTTTATTTAAATGATTTTATAATTTTATATAAAAAAGTAAAATAGCCAACAATAATTAAAAGCACATAACAAACTGAAAATTATGCAAATTTTGCATGTAAAATATGCAAAATAGCTTAAAGCTCGCTAAACAAATTTAAGCAAAGCTTTAACCGTTGATCTTTGTCAAGTGAAAACACTACAGTATTTAACTGAAAAGCTTAGACCATACCTATATATAAAACTCCTTTAATATGTCCAACATCGAAAGCTGACCTCGCAGTAGCTATTCCCACACACATACACATACCCACACACACACACACACATACACACACTCGTTTGGCCACTTGGGTGTGTCAAAAATCAACGCCAGTTAAAACGTGTGCCAGCTGGCTTGGCAGACTGGTCGCCCCGGCCAGCCAGTGGCTGTGGCCCTTGAACATTGTTTAATTTACATTTATCCGCACGCTTAGCCTACCAGGGCAAGTTCATTTGCAGGTGTCTGTGTCCCTCAGGTGCGCACACACACTCACACACACACCCGGGCAGAGGCAGCAACTGACACCGTACAAAATGTTAAACACTTGGCTACATTTTGCTTAAAACTTTTGCCACAGCTTCGCTCGCAGCAGGCATTGCTTTCTATTTGCGGTTGCAGCAAGCACAGAGCCACACAAACACACACACACACAAACACACACACTCACACACACACACACAGATGGAAAAAGTCACAGTGCAGTTAAACCAACAAGCAGCAGCAGCAGCAGCAACAACAATGGCCAAGGTAAACGTGCCAACAAAAGGCACGCCCGGAAATGGCAAAAAGCTGCCCCAAACAAAGCAGCAGAGCAGCTAAAGGAGCTGTAGTTGGAGCTGGAGTTGGAGTTGGAGTTGGAGCTAGAACAGTAGCCACTTGGCCACTCATTGTTGGTCGCTTTGGTAGCCATGGTGAATCCTCAGGTGTTTTGCCGCACAGTTTACTACGTTTTTCATTTAACCCAGCTGCCGAGCAGGTTCAGCTCGTTTGTTCTGCTTCTCCTTCTGTGTGTTTGTGTGTGTGTATGTGTGTGTGCCCTGTTGTTGTTTGGTTTGCGGCCAGCCAGCATAGGATGCCTTTCTTTCTTTGCTAGCTCCGACATAATTAAAAATTCACATAAATTTAGCTTAGCGTTGGCACACACACATTCTAATTGGGTTAATTATGTGTCGGACTGGACTTTAAAAATGTCATCAAACTGTCCATGGTGCGTGTGTGTGTGTGTGCGTGTGTGTGTGTGTGTGTGTGTGCGTGTGTGTGTGTGTGTGTCAGCTGCTGAACGAGCTGCGACTCCCGAGTCCCAAGTTCCGAGTACATTAACAACAAATTATGTTGTCGCACATGTGACAACAGCGTCTGTCGTCTGCGTCTCTCAGGTATTAAAAATTCTCGTATCTTACACAAATAATACGACAAATTACAAAATATATTCAGCTAAAAATGATACTTAATGAGCAGCTGCTCAAAGAGAAACGAGATTTTGGCTATTTAACTACTTTAAGTAAGAGATTTCTATTTATGTGATTTTTTTTTTTATATATATTTTAAATATAATTATCTGATAATAATTTTTCGCTGCCGTATAAAGAGGAGTATAACCAAGCTTTAATTTAATTAATTATTTATCCGTTTTTATATTGAATTTAATTTGCACCAAATTGTATTTATAATAGATATATATATTTTAACTAGGCTGTTTGATAATTCATATTTTGAATATAATTCAATATACATCTTTAATAAAATATTTAATAATAATTATTCATATTTTATATCTCAATTCATAGCTAATTATTTTAAGTAATTTTTTTCTTTCTGTAGCTTTTTCTGCTTGTTTTGAGCGACTGTAAATCCAAGATTTTTTTTTTGAGTATATTAATGTTAAAAAAAAAAGAAGTGAAATGCAATGGAAAACATTGCAGATAATAGCATTACACTTATTGAGGTTTTGAATTCTTATTGAATTCTTTTGTGTATTTAATAGAGCTTTGCTCAACATAAAATCTTTGTTTAAGTTCTTACAATATATTGTTAAATATTTATTCCAAGCTTGCATGGAATCAAACAAATTTCTTAGAATAGAAGCAAAGTTTTTTATGATTAAGTTCAGTATATCTTAGTGCTCTAATTAGAAAACTATTGCCTGTAAGCTACAATTCGATAACAGCTCGCATCACTCGACAAAAGTTTCCCCCTTAACAGCAGCTTATCCGACTCAGCATTCGCATACTTTATTCAGGTCCCTCGGCAAGTTCTTAAAAAAGAAATTCTCAAATCCAAATTAGTTTCGTTTCAAATAGGCACAAAAACTAGCATCAATTTTAAATGAAATTGTCGAGCAAGCCTAGTCTAAAAACCCTCTCCTCTTCCCTCTTCCCTTTTCCTTTTCAAAATCGTATAAACTTAATTACACATACGCCACGTTGACATTTGACAGGTCGTGTGAGTCAGTTTTATGGTCACCTGGCTGCATAATTTATGCCACAATATTTTTGGGGGCTACCTGCGACAAAGGACTTAAGTAGCCAGCAAAAGGTTTTTAATGGCTACAGCTCTACGTGCGGCTGAGCATGTCTGAGCATGTCTGTCCCAGTTCCCTAGGGGTGCAGAGAAGGTCGAGCAATAAAACAGATTTGGCTTAAGAAAATTATATGAAAATTGTGACCGAAACATGTTAAAGCGCTCATCAAATAATAAAGCATAATAATAATAATAATAATGCGAGTGTGTGCGGGCTGCAACTAATCCAAAGCTTAGTGACATTTAACGGCAGCTGAAAAAGCGCACAAAAGTATGCAACATATAATGGCAAATGTCAACAGCAGCGGCCAGGCGAGTGGTGCGCGTGGTGCGAGAGGCACAGGCGAAGCAAAGCGAGACAAAATTAATTACTCTACGTGGAAATGTAATTACGAAAATATTTAGCTCCCCTTACGCCTGCTGCCCTTCTTCCCAGCTCGGAACGTTCTGCCACCCAGAATGCCATTTGTCAAGCCCTGTGTGTGTGTGTGTGTGTGTGTGTGTGTGTGGAGCAGCGAAAGGCGCGCGCGCGTTCTTCACAAGCTTAGCCTCCAGTTAATGTGGCTCGATGCCACCAATAATATGCTGCATGTTTATTAATGATTTATGAGCGCTGGCCAATTAATCAAATCAAATTAATCAAATTTTCATTAAACTTTGGCGCAGTGCAGCAACGCCTTGTGCCCCACAAAACCCTTCGCCTAAGGACACACACACACACACACACACAGAGACAGCCACACACACTCACAGAGACACACTCGTCCGCATTATCCTTCCTCACATTGTGGTGCGTGCCTTTTGCACATTAATTCTGCGGGCCTACAAAACTTTTGTGTGTAAAAAGTTTGTTTTATGGCCCACTTAGAAGAACCACTATGCGGTTTCTCTTTATAGCGGTAATTATGCACCGCCAGCTGCGCAATTGCGTTTCTACTTGTAAAAAAAAACAAAATAGGTAAAATGAAGAAAATGCAAATGCAACTGCAAAATGCTTGAAAGAAAAATCATTTTTATTTAATTTAGCTGCAACTACTACAAGTCTTTTACCAACTGACTTGATTGAATATGCTAGCTCGTGTGTGTATTGATGGGCAGCACTGTCATCAAAGTGTTGTTAGCTCTGTCAAAGTATGCATGTAGCTGATGGGCAGCACCGTAGGAATAATGCCAGCATAAGGATTTGTGTTTCTATATATTTTTATTTATTTTATTCCCGATCAAGTGTGCAATTTTAACAATCACAATGTATGCGAAACTGTTTAGGCGTAAGCTATTAATTCAATTTCTGCATGCCTCGATTCCTCTTGCATTGCAAAACACTTTATTTTTACGCTGCGATAAATTTTTGCAGATTTTGGTTGTTTGTTGTTGATTTTGTTATGCGCTGTAAGCAAAAAAAAAATAATTCTGTTTAAACTCAGCATTAAACTTAATTTTTCCATTATATTGAGTATGTTTTTTAATTAAATTTGGCAGAGAAAAAAGAAACGAAAAGTTTAAACAGAATTAGGAATATATATATGGGAAATATATATGTATATAATATATATATATTGAAAATTAACAATGTCTATTTGCCGATCTATATACTAGCCATATGTATATCTGTCTGTCTGTCTGTCTGTCTCCCTGTCTGTCTGCCTAATTAAAGCATGCAACGAAAATGAGCAGCAGAAGATCATTTATGTTGTCTATATGTACGCAGCAATATTTGCTTACATTTACATTTAAGTGAAACTCATTTAGAATGCTTGAAGCAGCAGAGAGTGTTCTCATTGGTCACTTCACTTCTTCAGCAGCGACCGCAACTCGACGCAGGCTCAACATGTGAGCTCGCCTTAGAGTTTGAGTGCAAGTGGCCCTATATAAAGAGCAGCAGCTGCAGCATTTCTTCAGTCGTCCAGGCCCGGTGGGGGTCAGTAGTGCAGTGCAGTAAAGTGAAAGTGAAAGTGAAAGTGAAAGTGAAAGTAAAGTGTGGTCAGGTAAATATTTTATTTGTTAATAATGTTAAGTACTTTAAGCAGAATTGTAAATTGTAAAGTTATAAATAATTCTTAAGAATTGTTTAAATATTAGTTATAAGGGCAAATTTAGACATAATGTTAGTGATCGTTTAAAGACTTAGAAAATTTGGCAGACTTAGAAAATTAGAAAGACTTAGAAAATTAGAAAGACTTAGAAAATTAAGAAGACTTAGAAAATTAGGAAGACTTAGAAAACTTGTCTGACTTAGAAAATTAGAAAGACTTAGTAAACTTGAAAGACTTAGAAAATTTTAAAGACTTAGAAAATTAGGAAGACTTAGAAAACGTGAAAGACTTAGAAAATTTTAAGGACTTTGAAAACATGAAAGACTTAGAAAACTTTACAGACTTAGAAAATTAGGAAGACTTAGTAAACTTGAAAGACTTAGAAAATTTTAAAGACTTAGAAAATTAGGAAGACTTAGTAAACTTGAAAGACTTAGAAAATTAGAAAGACTTAGTAAACTTGAAAGACTTAGAAAATTTGTCAGACTTAGAAAATTAGGAAGACTTAGAAAACGTGAAAGACTTAGAAAATTTGTCTGACTTAGAAAATTAGAAAGACTTAGAAAATTAGAAAGAATTAGAAAATTAAGAAGACTTAGAAAATTAGGAAGACTTAGTAAACTTGAAAGACTTAGAAAATTAGAAAGACTTAGTAAACTTGAAAGACTTAGAAAATTTTAAAGACTTAGAAAATTAGGAAGACTTAGAAAATTAGGAAGACTTAGAAAACTTGAAAGACTTAGAAAATTTGTCAGACTTAGAAAACTTTACAGACTTCGAAAATTTGTCAGACTTAGAAAATTAGGAAGACTTAGAAATACGTGAAAGACTTAGAAAATTTTAAGGACTTAGAAAACATGAAAGACTTAGAAAATTTTAAAGACTTAGAAAATTAGGAAGACTTAGAAAACTTGAAAAACTTAGAAAATTTGTCTGACTTAGAAAATTAGGAAGACTTAGAAAACTTGAAAAACTTAGAAAATTTGTCAGACTTAGAAAGTTAGAAAGACTTAGAAAGTTAGAAAGACTTAGAAAATTAGGAAGACTTAGAAAATTAGGAAGGCTAAATCGACTCAGCTCATCGCCTTTACAAAGGGTTTTACAATAATTGTATTCCAGTTTTCATCAATATTTTTTTTTTGGTTATATATCTTTTTTTTCAAAATATATTTTTTAATATCTAACTTTCTTTTTCGTTATTTATATATATATTTTTTTTTGTATTTACTTATATATATTTTTTATTTATTTATCTTCCTCTCCTTTCCTTTCCTTTTAGTATATATTTTTTTTAATTTCTGGCTTTTAAATATATATACAGATTTATAATTTTATATAATATATATTTTTATAATTTTGTTTATATTAAAAATATTAAATAATAAATTTAAAACGCAGTTGATTCGATAAAAACTTATTTAGTTATAAATATCTTTATAAAAATAGCTCAATTTTTTATTTGATTTTATTCAGTAGTAGAGATATGCAGCACCACAGCTTGGTTGGCTAAGCATAAATCAAGTCTAAAGCTATTTAAAGGATTTGCTTATTAGGTTATGAAGCCGTCCAGCGTTTGACAACGCCCTAAACTGTGGCACGACTGTTGCCGTTTTGTTTTTAGATCGCATACAGCGCAAATTCAATAAGCGGCTATAATCAAGGGGATGCTGTTGACAGCGACGTCTCAGTTTGGTTTACAGCGTTGACAGCGTGCGGCATAAACACGGCCAATATACCCGCCAGCTGCAGCAGTCAGCCAAGAGAAAGGCACAGAGAGAGAGAGAGAGAGGGGGGAAAGTGGGAGTGGATAGCTAGGGCCTTGTGTGTGTGTGTGTGTGTGTGCCGGCAGCGTTAAACCGCAAAATTTAATTCCCTTATCAAAAAGTGACAAGCGTGCGTATTTAATGCAATTTTGCAGCGCATTTAACATGACGTGTCTGGCTGGCAGGCAAATAAAAAAACAACAAAAAAAAAGAAAGGAATTGAAAAAAAGAAATGAGTAAAAGCGTGGCAAAGCGTAGAAAAGCGTAGAAAAGCGTGAGGCTAGCTTGGCTTTGGCCGTCTGGCATTTGCTATTATCTAACGGAAGTTGTTTACTTGCAGGCTGCTTTTTGTTTGGCAGCGCAGCAAACTGCAAAAACCTCAATTTGCGTTGCCGCAACTTCCTTTTACGCTAAATTACAATTCCGCTGATTGCATTCCCGGATCCCACAGCCCAGAGCCCGAGCCTCCTCACGTCCCAGACCTCTTGCTGACTGAAGACTGAAGACTGGGCCTCAAAGCGCCGTCAGCTCATTCACATTGCTACGCGTTATTCACACTTTACGCCTAGATTTGAGCGCCATGAATCCTTTAACTGTTTTGCATATTTGTGTGCTAGCTAGCTGGCATGCCACGCCTCACCGCCTCACCGCCTCCACCCACGGCCACCGTCTTTGCTGCAGCTGTTGTTGTTGTTGTTGTTGTTGTTGGATTCGTTTCGTTTCGTTTCGTAGTTTCGCATTCATTGCGAAAGATAAAAATAATGAACATACCAAAGCAAAAGTCAGCGGAAAAAACAACAAGGAGCAACTCAACAGCAGCAGCAGTCAAAATCCTGACCCACCCAAACCACCCAAGCCAGCCACACTCCACCCACTGTCTGTGCGTGCAGGATTTGGATTCGGATTCAGTGCAGAAACTGCGCCACGTTTTTGTCGGCTTGCAGGATTTATAGTATGTTTGTATACATTTATATATATCTCTGTGTGTGTGTGTGTGTGTGTGAGTGAGAAATGGGCGTGGCTCAACTGTGGGCTGTGTACGGCAGGCAATGCATAAGGCAAATTGCTTGTAAGTTCAACTCGTATTTTGCATTGTGTTTCACTTCCGACAGTTAAATTAAAGCCATTGTCTGCTTTGTCCCGCTTTGGTGTTAGTTTGTGCGCCTAACGTAACAATTGCCAGTCGGACGCGTTGGTTATTTTTTTTTTATCAACAACTAACCGCAACAGCAAGACTCCAAATACGACAGAGAAAATAATTTGTTAGCCTAAAAGTGTGCCACAAATCTTTGGGCGGCCCGCTTCCGACTAACATCTAATTATGTAAGCCACAACAGCTTTCTGGCTGGCCCCTACGATTTTAATTAGTCGAACACTTGTCGACATAGCGTAATCGCAATCTGCAGGTGTCCAGCAGGTATGCAGCCATTATTTTGCATACCTGGAGTTGAAAGAGAAATAAAGAAATATATGGAAATAAGAAAAATCAAATCAAAGTATTAAACAAAAATAGTTTATGTGCGGCTAAAAATATTTGTTGAACACCATGACTAAATTTAACAGGTTTGAACTCTTTCTCTACAAAGAGTTGATGAAAGATGAATATTTTGATGGGCTTTTAGGCAGCTGATAAGTAGAGTTTAATAGCTGCAAAAAAAACGACAAGAGATTTGAAAGTTAAAAGCATACGCCAGAACTAGAAAGCGAATCTTTAAGTCGAAAGCTTTAATGTGCTTTCCAAGCTCTGGTTGCCGAAACAACATATGGGTATATATTTTGGGTTAGTTAAAAATAATAGTAAAATGCAAGAATTGCAGGATCTTGATCGCAAAAGTCTTTTGCTAAAACAAAAAAGCTTTGGGTTAAATATAATAAGTTTAATTGAGCCTAGCAGATTCTACATAATAATAAATAATCTTGTTTATGCTTTTTAAGCTCTTGCATTTGAATTCTCATTTATATGAATAAAGCTATATAGCTTCTTGTTTTTATGTAAATAAGTATTAGCTCAATAACATGGTGTAAGCAGAAAGACTTAATGTACTTTCCGAAAGCTCCACAAATTAAATATAAGCTGTGTGTTAACTAAAGCTTAAGCTGTCTCTTTATCTGTAAACTTTAATTTGCTTTACTATATTTTAAACCTTCAGAAAACTCTTACAGATAAGAGCTTTTTAAAGATCTCAAAACTTCAGAAAGATCTGTCAAGTAAAAGCTTTATAGTGCTTGCCTAAGCTCTCGCACCGCAATTGTTGACTGCCTTAAAGAATTCGTATAAAAATTAGCATAGTTTGATTTCAGTTTGTAGCTTATAAATATATGTGCATAAATGTATTTGTGTGTGTGCCTTGTAATCCAAACCCACTCGAAATAGAAAGAGTGGAAAAAAGAAGAGGAGTAAAACTAGCGACCCACTCAAAAAGAAAATAAAACGGGGTGCTAAAAAATTGCATTCATTATGTGGCAGTGGCACAAAAGCTGGCGAACGGAAAACGAGGCTAGAGCCAGCGGCGGTTGTTGCTGCCACAATGCAGACACCACAATGACACAGAAAGTGTTGAGCTGCAAATGAGGAAACAATGCAACAACCACCACGACAACAACAACGAAACAATGGGAAAAATGCAAAATGGGAAATGCTTGAAGTGCAGGGCATGCGTGGAAAAGCAAACAGTGCAAATGCAAAACGGATGTGTAAATAATTTAGACGAGTTGCCAACTGACACACACACACACACACACACATAGACAATTGTGTGTGAGTGTGTGTATCTTTTTAGTTTATGTATCATTAAAAAATACTTACTGCAAAGCAGGAGCAAAATAATAATGAAAGGCAGAGCGGAGCAAAAGGGAGGCAAGGGAATTGTTCCATTTGCCAACTGCTAAACAAATACTCGAGCGTCGAGCCATTCACTGTTGTTTCGTTTTCTGTCTCGGAACGTGCCACAAATGCAATAATTATATGCATACAAAGACAGACACACACACACACACACACACACATAGAGAGAGTGTTACATGTGTGGTCGGCTTTTTTGACATGCTGCAAATTAAACACACACACACACACACACACATGCACACATTGGAAGTAAATTACTTTTTTGTGCCAAGCTGCATACAATCAAATGCAAACGGGGATTAAAAAGCAAACGTGTAACGGTAACCGGGCAAAACCAGGCAACTGCGGTCTCCACTGGATTCGAGTGCTGCTGTTGCAAAGCTGGTAAGAACGGTAAACCCGGCTAAAACCCACTAACTGCATTTGCATTCACTGCTACTAAAAAACTATGTTAATGCCTCCGAACTTCTGCTGAAAATTTCAGTTCAAGTTCCATATTAGAAATAGAGTGAAGTGGAGTGAAGTGCTACACCCTAAAGCCGCAGACATTGTAGATTTCATCTCAGTCTCAGTCTTCTCTAAATCTCGAGCGGATGTGTCGTTAACTGCTGTCGGCTAACGGGTTTTTATGCCAACCATGACAAGGACAAGGCACAGGACACCATTCGCACCCAGACAGACAAATAGGCAGATAACAGACACAAGGAGACAGCTAGAGGGGTAGAGGGAGATAGAGAGAGTGAGAGAGAGAGAGAGAGAGAGACAGTTAGACATTGGCTCAATTTGCACGCTTCGTTATTCAATTAGACACTTCACACCAACAGACACACAGAGAGACGCCGCTGGCATAATTTTGATTGATGGCGTTATAATGACGGTGATTTATCAAATTTGCATGCTAAAAATTTGACTCGATATTACACTTCAAAATTGCAATTGCATGTGAACAGCGCAATATCTAAAATTATCAACAAAACAAGGGTAGAAATTGATTTTATACAACATTTGTTGTTTAAACTTTATAAAATTGCTATCAAAATATATGTATAGAAAAAGTGCTTCAACTTTTGTTGTGTTGGTCAATGTACATTGTAAACATTGTAAATAGAAAAAAGCTTATAGAAACAACTTTTTTTTAGGTAAAATAAAAAAATGTTTTTTCTAAAATAATATATAAAAGTTTTAACAAACATTTTCGCATTTGGTATAAAACCAAATAGTTGAAGAAGAGTTTAAAATTTTTTTGAATGAAATTGTTTCGATAAATATTTTCAAAATTTAGTTTTTGAATTTTATATATAGAAGCGTCCTTTTTTAAGAAACTTATAATTTATAATATTGTTTGCTTATAGCAATTATAGATTCAACAATGTCACACTATAAGTTATAATCAAAAATAATCTAAGTTGTTTCCACATGAAGTCTCATCGAATCTGGAAGAAAATTAATTGCATTAGAGAAAATACCTATATGTAAATTTTTTTTTTATTGAAAGTGGATAGCTGAAATTCGCACAATATATAATTTGCACAGATCAGCCATCAATTGTTCAAATTGCAATAACCTAAACTGTGCAGAGCTGATATTCAAATATTATCAGTTTATTTTCTGCAGCGCATAACAATCAAGCATATGATAAGACTAAATCTCAATTTTTTATATTTTTTCGTGTGATTCTTCAGAAAGGAAAAATGTAAACATGGTTTTTGGTGAATGTCAATCCATAGTATAGATTTATTTAAGTTCAACAAAAAAAGGGAACTTTTCAATATTAGTAGAACATAGAATTAGACATCAATAAGTTAGAAGCCATGAAACTTTTAACTTAAGTTTCTGCTTTTATTATTTTATTTTTTGATATTTTATTATTTTATTATTTATTTTTATTATTTATTTTTTTGATATTTTAAAAGCAAATTTGAATTTATATAGATTTTTTAGGAATATATTCACTTTCAATACGTTAAAATCTACCTGGTTAGCCTCAGTAAAACTTCAGATATAGCCAACAACTCAAGCAGCGACAAATAACAATCAGGATTTCTAGAGCTGATGCATAACCATATGAAGTAGCTGTCATATGTGTATTTACTTGTAACGCTAATTGGTCGCTTGGCCAGGATGTAGCGTTGGCAACGAGACTGGCCACGTCTCCGGCTTACGGCTGCCTTGGCGTATACGCAATATTTGCTTTTGTTACAACACTTTTTACGTTCTGTTGTTTGTTTTTCGTTTGTTTCTCCCAGTTGGCTGGCAGTCTATAAAATCCGGCTTAAGCCTCATACTACCTGTGATATGTATGAAATTTTTTGCTGCCCCACACAGCAGGGAAAAAAAAAGTAGGTCGCACGCATTGGGCTTGGCTAAGAGCAATGTGGAAAGCTTCAGCTGGTGCTTGTGGCTTTGCCGACGGCTTCTGCCACTGGTAAACACTCAAATCCAATTAAATTTAATACGACTTACTTGCCTCTGACTGTGAATGTGTGTGTGTGTGAGAGAGTGTGAATGTGTGTGTGTGTCGTATATGCTTGCGTTTGTCATTTGCTTTGCGCTTTCTCTGTTTCCCCATCCCGCTTTTCATTTTGTTTGTTTTCATTTTTTTCTGCATTGGTTTTGCGTTCTTTTGTTTTTAAATGTTTTCATTTGGTTTACCTGCTTGGCTTAATTAAAGCTTAATTTCTCAAATAACATTTGATGCCACCAAATGAGCTCAAACTAACTAATTTGTGCTTGGTGTAAGTATATAAATATATACATACATATACAAGTACATTCATTCCCTTTATCCCACCCCAATAAATCCGTTCAGTGCAATTAAAACGTCTCTGCATATCTAACCATGTCTCAGTGCAGTACATTTTAATTTATGCCACAATTTCCTTTCCATTGTCTGAGCCAACAGCCATCCATTTGTCATAGACACTTTGCAGGCACTGTATGCAGACTGTGGGTGTTTTTGTAGGTGTTTCAAAAGTGTGTCATATGCAAAACAAAACAATACTCTTGAGATTCCATTTATAGTTTAAGAGTGCTTGAAGGGACTTCGGAGTGATACTTTAAAAGAGCGTAAATGTTGCTCGAGACTGAACTGTGAATAGTTCTTAAATGAAAATATTGTAGAGTCTATTGAATTCATATGATTTTGTTTATAATTTTTATGCTTGTTATTGACAGTCACTTCCTAACGCCTTCATTGATCCCAAAATATGAATTATTCTTAATCTGCAAATTAATATTCTACAATAATTCTCAGCTAAAAACATATAAATCGTTATACAATATATAAATATTTATTTAATATATAAATCTGTATGTTACCTATCCTCTGTCCACTTTAAAGCCAAAACATTGTTCATAAGCTCTTGAGTTATACGAAACATAATGCTTTTAGCTGCCAATTAAGAAAATTGGCCACAGGCAGAGCTTGTTTTAATTAGCCAATTGTTTGGCCTTAACACCTAACTACAAATACATCCGTGCACGTAATAGATTGTAAATATTTGACACCGGCCTTTGCCCCCGCCCACTCAGTCCACTCGGCCCACTCCGCCCACTCGACAAACCGCCAACAAACTGTGCGCTATTGTTGTGGCCTTAATCCAACAACAATGGCAACAACAACAATTACAACAACAGCAAATACTCCACTCAATTTACAACTTGGCATCGTCAAGTTCAAGCCATGGAAAACAGTTTAGTGGGCGAGGGGGGCGGGGCGGTGCTACACCCCTTTTCCGGGTGGCTCAAGTTGAGTTCTTCAATTACTTTTTGCACGATTTGATTTTACATTTAACGATTTTTCGCACTTAATTAGAAACGAGTGTCGATGTCAGTGGCAGGTCTCTCTCTCTCCCTCTCTCTCTCTCTCTCTCTCTGCCTTGGCACTGCTATGATTTGATTAAATGTGAAGATGAATTTTAATTAAAATCTTTGCGCAACACCAACTTCCAAGTAAAACTCAGCCCCTTTTCAGCTCTCTCTCCCACTCTCCCTCTCTCCCTCTCACCCTTAACCGCTGTTGTGTGGCAGAATTTTTGACACTCTGAACGGCGACGCTGGCCAGAGAAAGGGGTTTTTGGGGCGCTTAATAGAGCAATAAAGCCGCAAGTTCATGGCGAAGGATAGCTGGTCCACTGTGGGCTTAGTCATTGCCATGACATTCGGCTTTTAATTTATGCAAAATGAAAATTAAAGAGCGCCGCCGCAGCCCAACTTTTCGTATCGCTTCTGCCCGCATATTTATGCAAATGACTCTCTAAATGAATTTTCGAAACTACTTACGAGTGATTTGCCTTCGTCTTAGTCACAGCGTCAGTCACAGCCTCCCTGACTCGGTGATCAATTTCAATTAAAGTCGTGAAGAGAACGTTAAAGGCAGCTTAGCAAATAATTTGTGCATTATTTAAGAACAAACGATTTGCAAAACAAATCGCAAAACGAATCGCAAACAATGCCGCAGTTTCTTTTGTCAATGCAAATACACAGAGCAGGCACAACTTTTGCGAAAGTTTGTGGAAAAAACAAAAAGAAAATATGAAAATAAAAACATGACCAAAAACTCTACACACATTTGCTGGCAGTCACGTGCAGTAGGCGATGCTAATGGAATTTAATTATGATTGACTAATGGATATCCTATCATTTCATTAAGTTGAATCTAAATACTAGAAGTCGTTCTGCTTAAGTTAAAATCTTTAAGTCTTAGCCTGTCTAATTGGAATATCTAATTAATCGATTTATCGATTTTTTATCCCTATCAAATCTTTCTTTTCTAAAGTAAAACTTCAATTTTGGCTTGAACTTGAAATGGTCTTCTATAACCTCCTCCTGCTTTACGAGCTTCTCTCTCTTTGTGAATGCATGCCTAATATTTAATACTAAATAAATCGATTTATCAATTTTTCTCCAATTCGACAACGTTGGCTTTAATGAAGCTCTATTTTTATATAAAGCTCTAAAGCCCTTATATTGATGTCTAATGTTCTCTAAGTTAAAGGATTGACCTATAAATTAATATTATAAATCAATCGATTTATCGATTTATCCTTTTTATACTCAGCAGCTATTTATCTATATTCCCGATGTTGTAACCATTAATTAACTAAAACTTAAGAAGGCTTCCACTAAGAAAACATGCTTGTTTAATCAGACATGCCATAGCTTTATAATAAATCGGTTTATCGATTGAATTATCAATTTGTCAACACTTTTATCCACTATAAAGTTTTCATATCTATCAAACTAAAACTCTTATATCCAAATGAAGTCTTAGCTCACTATACATTACGATAACACTCTATTTCACACGATAAATTAATCGATTTGTTAACTTGTCCTTAAACGATTAACTCGTTTCTAAGCTATCGTTTTAATCTTAACTGGTAAACCCTTCAATTACACCAACCAAAACTAAAACTCAATTCCCTCTCACATTAAAAACACATCTATCAGACCCCTCGGTTATTTCCCATACAGGATATCAAAACTTTTCCGCACTCTGGTTTAGTTTCGGCGGCTCGGGAAAGTGGAGGGAAACTGACTGTCGCGTCCAATGGGCCATTCAAAAATTACGAGCCAACAGTTTCCGCAGTGTTTTTTGTCATTTCCATGCGCTCATTGTCAGTTTTAAGTAAGCAACTTTTCCCCTTTTGTTGCTGTTGTTGTTGTTGTTGTTATTTTGACTGCATGTCCTGTTTTGTTGCTGTTGTTGTTGTTGTTGTTGTTACAGCAGCCGACAAAAGTTGTTGACCAAAACTGCCTACAAATGCAGACAAATATGGAAAAGCGCATGAAATGCAATAAATTTTCAAATATATTTTGTGTGCGCGACAGAAAAAGTAGACAGCATCCTTTTTTATTAACTCAGCTACCCTGTGAATGAGAAATATGAGGGGTGTATATATCTATATAAAATAAAGATGCCAATTTGGAAAATTTTCGCCTAAGAGATAATCTAAAAAAAAAAAAAACATATTATATTTATCTTTATGATGTTCTTCAATTAGTATTTTACCTGCTCTCTTAGGTCTACTTAGATGCTACTCATATAATGATTTAATAGACACTTTACATGGTATATAAATGTATTAATTATTTCGAATAGTTTCTCTTCTTCTGTTTGCTTTGTAAACTGTGCTTAAATGTAATTCAGATTTTATCTTGAGACACATTTTACAGGGTATTCAATATGCAGCACTTCTCTGAAACAATTTCTCTATATAAAGCTCCTACTTAAAACTCTACTAACTTTATATCCGATTCCCAAACACATTTACAGGGTATTTTCTACACACAACTTCTTTCTTTTCCATTCCGTTGTTTTTCTACATTTATTTTTGTTGCACAGTGCACCACAAGTTAGTTCGACAGAACTGATAAAGCTTCACTCACTGCAAATGATTAAAACTTGAAGAAGACGAAAATAGCTAAACAAAGTCAGAGGCAATATATAAATCAATGTTTGGCTCGTTGCGCAAGTCTCACGCGCATTATTTACGAGCGACTTAAATTGGCGACAGACAACAGAATAAGCATTACATTCAGATTTTTTACAATTTTTATCAGAAATGCAGTCAATAAATCGCAAAGGCTTATTTTAAATATTTCAAAGTTGAGTGGAAAAACTAGAGATAGATTGGAAGCAAGACCAAAGCAAATGAAAGTCTGAGTAGCTCAAATCAAGGTAAATACCAAAAGGTAAATACAGTTAGCTGTTATCTATAGCGAAATAACTTAAACTAAGAGTTGTAGATCCTATATGACACTTGAATATAGATGTCTGGCAGAGAGTTACTTGAACTCAATGAAGGTTAGAAAACGAACATAACTCTTAAAAATTTCTAGAAGGCGAAGACAATTTATATGTATAAAAGTAGTCATAACACAGGCCTACAGGATTTAGTAACAACTGAAGCTAAGGCCAGTAGATCCTTTTGGGTATATGAGACTTGGACATAGATGTCTGGCAGAAACTAACTGAAGTTCTACGAAGTCTATAAAGCTAAGGTACAGCGGTGTTCATAAAAATAGTAATAGTATAGTAGTAGTAGTAATAATAAACAACATATTTTTAAAACAAAAAATATAAATTAAGCAATCTTAATATTGGGTTTAAATTGTTTTTTTAAAAATTTTTTATTTTTATGAACACAACTGGTAAATCTTTTAATTATTTAATTAAGAATTTTTATAAGGAGAGGGAAAGTTCTGTATAAATGAAGTTATAGCACAGACCTACAGAATTCAATAATCAAACATTATACCATAGTTTTCCGTATTTTAACCCCATCCTAAACCCAATTATTCCTATAAACTTAGTCATATACACATCTATAACTCTATTTACCCTCTCCCATTATAGTCCACAAAATTGCATCACTTTGTTTGGTTACCCAATATTATTGCTTGTTATCAATGAGAGCTAGACTGATTTTCGATTGTCATCTAGCTGCTGTGTATTATAAATTATGAGAGATTTTTCAAATGAAATTCAGTCGAGCATTTGACACAATATACAAACAGAGCATTCGATAAGACTGATAAGGCTGATAAGATTTTCATTCTGATCGTATTTCGACTCTGGCTACTACTTTTTTTTATCAATCGCTGGCGTTGTGCATACGTCAAGTGGTCCGCACGTCGACGCTCCACTATATAAAGAAAACAGCTGAGGCATTACATTTTAATAGTCGCTTTGAGCCGGAACGGAACGGAGCACAACTGAAAAAAAAAAAAAACAAAATAAAATGTTTCTTAAAACTTGTCTGCTGCTGTTAGTGTGCAGCGTCGCTGCGCTGTCCGCCCACAGCTACGATGGGTGAGTTTTGGGGGGGCGTGGCCAGTTGGTAAATTATGCGTCAGCTAATGTACAATTAACTTGTTAACTCTTTAACAGCTACAAGATCTATGACATCTATGCACGCAACAACTTCGAGAAGCAGCTGCTGCTGCGTCTGGCCAACAATGTGGACTACGATTTCTTCGATATGCCACGTGCCCTGGATGTGGCCACGCGTGTGATGGTACAGCCGAAGGATCAGGAGTCGTTTGAGGAGCTGCTGCAACGCTTCGCTGTCAACTTCAGTGTGATCGACGAGAATCTGGGCAATTCGCTGCAGCAGGAGCAGCTGGAGAACCAGAGTCAGCGTCTGATGGCCCAGCGGGATACGAAGCGCAGCATCAGTTTCACTGCCTTCCATCGTCATGCCGAGATCAATGCCTACCTGGACGAGCTGGCCAAGGCCTATCCCAGCCGCGTCAAAGTACAAACGGCTGGCAAATCCTACGAGAATCGCGACCTGAAGACAATCACCATCAGCAACGGCGATGGCAAGAGCGGCAAGAATGTGATCTTCCTGGATGCTGGCATACATGCACGTGAATGGATTGCCCCGGCTGCTGCACTGTATGTCATCTACCAGCTGGTTGAGAACTTTGTGTCCAATGCCAATCTTCTGAATAACTACGATTGGGTCATTCTGCCCGTGGTCAATCCCGATGGCTACGAATACACCCACACCAGCTCCCGCATGTGGCGCAAGACCCGCAAGCCAGTCAGCTCCGCTTGCTATGGCACCGATGGCAATCGCAACTTTGACTTCCACTGGGGTGAGGTGGGTGCCTCCAGCTTCTCCTGCGCCGACACCTACAAGGGCACCTCGGCCTTCTCCGAGCCAGAGACGCAGCTCGTGCGCGACTTGCTGCTCGACTTGAAGGGTCGTGGCAAATTCTACCTGACGCTTCACTCGTATGGCAACTACTTGCTCTATCCATGGGGCTGGACATCGTGAGTGCATTGAGTACAATTTTAGATTTTTAGTTATTTTTCCTTTTTCCATTTTTCTTTTTTTAGTGACTTGCCCGCCGACTGGCGCGCCCATGATGAGGTGGCCCAAGCTGGCGCCGCGGCCATCAAGAGCTCCACAGGCACCCAATACACCGTGGGCAGCTCGACGAATGTGCTCTATGCCGCTGCCGGTGGCAGCGATGATTATGCCTTTGGTGTTGCCAAGTTCCCCGTTTCCGTGACCATGGAATTGCCCGCCGGCGGCACTGGCTTCAACCCATCCACAGCGCAGATACTGCCCTTCGTCACCGAGACCTGGACGGGCATTCGCGCCATGGCCGAGAAGGTGATTCAGAAATATTAAGGCCTAAATACAGCAAATAAAACGAACGATATTTTATATACAATAGACTACAAGTGTGGGTGTGTGTGTGTGTGAGGGTGTGTGAGGGTGTGTGTGTGTTTGTGTGTGAAGTTCCATTTCAATTGTTGATAAGTGCCACCCATGGAGCATGGCATCATTGAAACTGCGACTGCTCCAGCAATGACATACTTGCCACATTGGCCCGAACGCCTGCTGTGCGTTGCGTGCTCACATTTTCAGTTATCGCTGCCAATTAACTGGGCTTATTCAAGTGTTGCTTTAAGCACCTTGCTAAATTAACTTGACTAGCAATATATATACTTATATATATGTATATATATATATAAAATTGCATTTGCTTAGCTTCTATTATCGCTAAGACTTCCATTCATCACTCTTAAAGGCGTATAAATTAGAATCCGGTTATAACGACTTCGCTTATAGTGCTCGTGCGGTTATTGCAACGAAAATTTTGGTCCCTAGACAAACTTATATGAGCAAACTTATATGGTTGTAGCGTCTTTCGGGTATAACGACGGTCCCTTGAGCGTCGTTCCAACCGGATTCGACTGTACATATATATATTTATATATACATATGTATATGTTCTACATATCTACAACATTTCACAGCTCAAGCTCCTCCATTAACATAAATTCGCTGTTATCCCTTGGTACAGTAAAAAATTTATCAATTAGTAAACATAAAAATGTATAGAGTATTAGAAAAAAAGAAGTTAAAAAAAAGCTTCAATTGAGCGGATACTTCTCGACCACTTTACGAGCCATTGCCACAATGCCCACCCAGGTTTCTTTGACCAGTCTATCGATATCCGAAGCTGGGGGATTGAAATAGTTCTCTCCACCAGGCGGCAGTTCCATTGTAAATGAGATGGGAAAACCAGCATTGAAGGCATAATCATCGCTAGCGCCAGCAGCTGGATAAAGCAATTGAGTGGAGCAGCCCACCTGGTAAATGGTGCCAGTAGCTATCTTAATGGCATCCGCGCCAGCTCGGCCAACCTCATCCAAGTCCTGCCAAGTGTCCGGCAATTGGCTGCAAAGCAAAATATATTTAGTTACTCGAACATATTTCAGAGCACATATTGAGAGCTAACCCACTCTATGTAGCCCCAAGGATAGAGAATATATCTTCCATATGAGTGCACAGACAAATACATTTTGCCACGTTGCGCCAGTCTTTGTATTAAATCACGCACCACAACTGCCTCCGGCTCGGAATAGGCTCTTGGGCCCGCATAGGCTTCCTCACAGGGATTCGATGAAGCACCACTCTCGTTGTAGTGAAAATCAAAATTGCGATTCAAATCTGTGCCAATGCAGTTACTGCTACTTGGCTGGCGAGTCTTACGCCACAAACGCGCATCCGCCGTAAGCTGTGTATACTCATAGCCATCCGCATTGACCACGGGCAGAATGACCCAGTCATAGTCCAGCAATAGCTGAGCGTGTACACTATAGTTGCTGACCAGTTGCCCAATAGCATAAACCACTGTAGCCGGTGAGATCCATTCGCGTGCATGGAAGCCACCGTCCATCAGTATCACATTCTTGTTAGCCCGTCCGTCTCCATTGGTGATCCGAATCGTCTTTAGCCGACGGCCCTCATAGGACTTGCCCACCGTCTGGACCACAACTCGAGTGGGATGCTGCTTAGCCAACTCCTCAATATACTGATTGATCTCATCATGCGAATAATACCGCTCTGTGCCCAGCTTTCCCTGATAACGGTACATACGGCGTAGCAGGCCGTTCGTAACGAATTCTGTGAGCAACGTTAAGCCCACATTATGATTCACAATCGTATAGCTCATATTGTGTATTTTAAGCAACTGTAGGAAGTCCGCCTGCGCTTTGGGATGTACCATCATACGGTCAGGTGAACCACTGATGGAATACTGCTCAAAGTACGACTCATTTCTACTTAGCTCTGACAAGTCCAAGCCATCACCAATTGTTTGATTTATTGTCGCCAGCTCATAGATTTTAAAGCTGAAAATCAACGCATTGCTTTATTACGTATTCAAAATAGTTTATAGCCAACTACTCACCCATCGTATAAGCCACATTCGACGTGCCTTAGCGCTATGCAAAGACAGCGAACGAAGAACCACAAAATTTTCATCTGAACACACTGCCTACTTAATAAAAATTAAAAATTTATAAAAGTAATCAATCCAAACTGAGAGGTTATCTGTAAAATGACAGATAGAGTAAAAAAAGAGGCGAAATCTGATTAGAATAAATTAGTTTGAGCAGCCGACAGAGACTGTTCTCATTTTGCTCGTGGCTCATGATAGGAAATTTGTTGTGAGCAGAAAACCTAGAGAATCTCTAGAATCGGCATACTTACTGATTAATAGCATACAGGTTCAAAAATCAAACATTTTGTAATAATCTTGCACATTCTTAAATTTTATTGCTCAAAAGCTTTAATTAAGTGGATAGTTTTCAGCCACTTTCTGAGCCATTGCCACAATGCCCACCCAGGTCTCTTTGACTAGCCTATCGATATCCGACTATCGACTATCGATATTGACTAGTCTATCGATATCGGTGAGATCCATTCACGTGCATGGAAGCCACCGTCCATCAGTATCACATTCTAGTTAGCCCGTCCGTCTCCATTGGTGATACAATGCCCAAGCTGGTTTTCCAATTAGAAACGGAATCCAAGAAGCGCATTATTGAAAATTATCCACAAATTGGTTGTAAAATTAATGAATTATTGGTAACTCGGATATGTTAAAAACTTAAAAGTATAAAACGAAAGATAGTGAAATTAAAAGAGCAATAAATACATACTATACTGATAGTATGCCTAACCACAAAACGTAAATAATACGAACGTAATAATGGACTGATTATACAGAGTTGTTGTAAACTGCAAGCTAAGTTAAATTTATTAGAATGACATTGTAGGACGCTATTTAAAAAGTATTTGTATACCCTGAAAAAAATGGATTATCATATTTTTTGAACATTTCGTTTGTCTCACATAATCATCGATCAAAACAGTTTCTGAAATGTTACGCATTTAGTCTTATGTATATTTGATAGAATTTTGATTTATATTATATTTTGGATACAGGCTTCAGATTATGTAGATTATATCATATATATATAATAACATATGTAGATTATATTATTATCCGTTAAGTAACAGAAAAGTTGGAGTAGAAACGCAGATTGGCGGAGGTCAACATATCTCCTTGTCGGCCACGCCCGTCTAGAGTTTTATTACTTGTTCAAAATAGTAATCTAATCTTATCTCTGACATCACTTTCTTCCAACACTTTCGACTATGGTTATCGAAATTTATTTAATACTTTTCAATAACCTTTTCGGCCATGGCCCGAATGCCTATCCATGTCTCCGTAACGTACTCATCAATTTTGCTGGCAGGTGGATCAAATCCTGTTATGCCTCCTCCAGAGAGCTCCATGGTAATGGAAATATTGAATCCAGCATAGAACGCATAATCATCGCTCGCACCGGCGGCTATGTACAGCACATTGGTGGAGCTGCCCACCTCATAAACAGTTCCAGTCGCTTCCTTTATGGCATCACCGCCAGCACGAGCCACATCGTCGAGATCCTGCCAAGTTTCAGGCAACTCTCTGCGAAACATATATAATTGATTATTCAAGAAGCACAGCTTAATGTTAGGCAATGACGTACGACGTCCATCCCCAAGGATAAAGTAAATAATTGCCAAAGGAGTGAATGGTCAAATACATAATGCCACGATCCGCATACGTGTGCAATAAGTCACGCACCACAATTGTCTCTGGCTCCGAAAAAGGCTGGGGTCCAGCAAAGGTGTCCGCGCAAGGATTCGATGAGGCACCCTCCTCATTCCAATGAAAATCGAAGTTACGATTTGGATCAGCACCATAACAGGTCTGGCCCAGATACCTATACGGCTGCCGAGTCTTACGGAATATGCGCGCTAAAGTTCCTGTCTGCGTGTACTCATAGCCATCAGGATTAACCACTGGTAGAATGACCCAGTCATAGTCCTTAAGCAGTTCAGCATTGTCATCGAACTTCTCCACCAGCTGTTCAATGACATACAGCACAGCTGCTGGAGAGATCCATTCACGTGCATGGAAGCCGCCATCCATGAAAATGACCTTCTTGTTGGCCCGACGATCGCCATTAGTGATCGTAATTGTTTTCAGCTCACGCTTCTCATAGGACCATCCAACTGTTTTGAGGATCACACGGGTGGGATAACGAGCTGCCAAGTCATTGATATAGTTCGTGATCTCCTCGTGTGTGTAATAGCGGTCCGTGCTGAGGCGGCCCTTGCCTGAGATGGGCGAAAGACGTCGCTGCACTTGTCGCTGGGCAAACTCCTCGGCAATGGTGGCGCCCAGATTATCATTGATTAGACTATGGCTCAACGGCTGTGCCGATAGCAATTTCTCGAAGTTTTCCAACTGATCGGGACTCACAATAACTCGTGATGGTTCGCCCAGCAAGCGACGTAGATTAAGGAAGTCGTAGCCCTGTTGGCTGAGCTTGTGGAGCAGCTCCCCCTGCTCAGCATTGGCTGGTGTCAACTCATAGATGCGATAGCTGCATGCAATCAGAGGACTGTCAGGAATATTCCACATTATAATTCCTTCATGGACTCACCCTTCGTAATCATAGTCGGCAGCAACCAGGGCCAAGCCCAAAAGCAGAGTCAAAACACCCAAACGCAACATGGCAACTTGAATAATGGACACACGTGTCGGAAGTCTGTCACTTAAATAGCCAAGTCGAGTCTTATCTAATTCCAAATTATAGATAAGTGATTAGTTTAATTCGTGTAAAACCCATACGAATAATGTTATTATTTATTGGCGATTAGATTTCGATTAGATTTAATTCTTATCGTCTGCAAAGCAGGGAAAATGTTCTCTGAGTTAGACTCTAATCGTTTTGCGAGACATGATGATCTACTCATTGAGCTGATTCTCAGAGATTAACTAAAATTTGGTCACACTATTCAGATTTATAGACCACTCAAAATCTAATCTAATCTAATCCAAATTGTTCGAAGAATTTCAAATCATTCTCTAGAAAAATCAGGCTTTAATTTTATCAGCCAATATGTGGGAAATATTTAATAGCTTAGATGTTATTATCCGTTAAGTAAAACAAAAGTTATTAAAGAAATTGTTTTGCTATGCATAAAAATACATAAGATACAAGCTCCTTGTTGGACAGTTCCATCTAGATCTTTTTTGAAAGTATCTTATCTCTAACTTCGCATTATTCCAACATTTTTGACAATTACTATCGGATTATATTTAATACTTTTTAATAACCTCTTCGGCCATAGCGCGAATGTCTATCTATGTCTCCATTACGAACTTTCTCATTAAATTGCTTCCTCGGAAAACCCAGTTTCAAAGATCAAATACTTTGTAATAATTGTGCACTTTCTTAAATTTTATTGCTCAATCGTTTTAATTAAGTGGATACTTTTCAACCACTTTCTGAGCCATCGCCACAATGCCCACCCACGTCTCTTTGACTAGTCTATCGATATCCGAAGGTGGAGGATCGAATCCGTTGTCTCCGCCAGAGGGCAGTTCCATGGTAAATGATATCGGAAATCCAGCATTAAATGCATAATCATCGCTGGCACCGGCAGCTGGATATAACAGTGTGGTGGAGCAGCCCACCTTGTAATCGGTGCCAGTAGCCGCTTTAATGGCATCCCCACCAGCACGTCCAACCTCATCTAGATCCTCCCAAGTGTCTGGGAGTAAGCTGCAAAATGAAAATGCTAAGTAATAAATCTTAATTATAACTTTAGTTACTCACTCGATATAACCCCAGGGGTAGAGAATATAATTTCCATAGGAATGCACTGTTAAATACATTTTGCCACGATCCGCCAGACCGTGTATCAGATCACGCACCACAATTGCTTCCGGTTCAGAGAAAGCCTTTGGTCCCGCATAGGTTTGGGAGCAGGGATCTGAGGAAGCACCCGTTTCATTCCAGTGAAAATCAAAATTACGATTGGGATCGATGCCAATGCAGTCGGCACTGCTTGGCTGGCGAGTCTTGCGCCACAAACGCGTATCCGGAGAGATGTGTGTGTACACGTAGCCATCAGCATTGACTACAGGTAAAATGACCCAGTCGTAGTCCTGCAGTAGTTGAGCATGCGCCTCGTAATTGTTGACCAATTGATCGATGCCGTAAACCACGGCAGCCGGTGAGATCCATTCACGTGCATGGAAGCCACCGTCCATCAGTATCACATTCTTGTTAGCCCGTCCGTCTCCATTGGTGATCCGAATCGTCTTTAGCCAACGGCCCTCAAAGGACTTGCCCACCGTCTTGACCACAACTCGAGTGGGATGCTGCTTAGCCAACTCCTCAATAAACTGATTGATCTCATCATGCGAATAATACCGCTCTGTGCCCAGCTTTCCCTGATAAGGGTACATATTGCGTAACTTTTGATTCATTTCAAAATCCCGTTGGAGCGATAGGCCCACATTATTATCAACAATTTTATAGTTCATCGTATTGCCATTGAGCAGCTGTATGAACTCCGTTTGTGCATCGGGATGCACCAAGATATGAGCAGCTGCTCCATTTCTGGAGTAGACTTCATAGTACGACTGATTATTGGCCAGCATAAAATAGTCCAAGCCTTGTCCAACGGGCCGATCCACCATAGATACCTCATACATCTTAAAGCTGTTATATGATTAGTTAGGCACTCAAATACTTTGCAGCCAACTACTCACCCTTCATAGAAACTACCCTTGGCATAGCTTAGCGCTATACCATAATAACACACAGCGAACAATAATATCAATTTCATGTTTGCACCTTGTGGTCTTATTAACAACTGAACAACCTTATAATATAGCCAAGCTGGATTTCCAATCAGAAACGGTATTAATAGTCGTAACCTAAAAGTTAAGAGACATACTAAAAATTATCAACAAATTGGTTGTAAAATCAATGAAAACATCGATAGGCATTTATTGCTAACTCTGATATGTGTTTAACATTTAGAGGAATAAAACGAAAGATAATGAAATTGAGAAAGCAATACATACATACCATGCTGATAGTATATCTAACTATAAAAGTTAAATAATAGTAGTAGTAATCGATTACATGCTGATCATCAGCAACACAAAAGTTGTTAAACAAAACATTTTGCAAGCTATGGATTATCAGCAAATCTCTTTCGGCATTCTCATTGAATTTCTTTATCAACTGTTCAATGACATATAGCATAGCTGGTGGAGAGATCCCTTCTCGTGCATCCATGAAGATGTCACTTAAATAGCCAAGTCAAGTCTTATCTAATTCCAAGTTATAGATAAATGATTAGAGTATTTCGTAGAAAACCCATACTATTAATCTTATTATTCATTGGCAATTAGATTTCGATTAGATTTTTTTCTTATCGCCTGCAAAGCAGGGAAAATATTCTCTGAGTCAAACTCTAGTAATCTTACTGGACATGATGATCTAGTCACTGTACTGATTCTAAGGTATTGATTAATGTTTTTTTAATGCTCTTCAGATTTTTAGACCACTCATAACCACATCTAATCTGTTCAAAGAATTTAGAATCATTTTCTACAAATATCATTTTATTAATAAACATTTATTTTCGCCTAGGTTTGGTAGAGCTTTATCACCTCCAGCGCCATGGCTCGCACACCCACCCAACTTTCGGTCACAATACCCTCGATGTGCGATACCCAGGGATCGAAGCCCAGAAATCCGCCGGCTGGCAATTCCATAGTAATGGCCACAGTTGCATTGGCCACGCCCACAGCATAGTCCGTAGAATCACCAGAGGTCGAGTACATCAAATAGTAGCCGCTGCCATAACTGTAAATGCCATTGGTAGCATGAAGTATTGCCATGGCACCCGCATCAGCTACCTGCATCATTTCATCATAGTTTGATGGGAACGATCTGATAAAAGGATAAAGGTATTAATAGATTATACTTATATTAATATTATACTTATATTGAATGATATTTTAAAATCCACTTAAAACTAATAAAAATTAATGTTCTTTCCTTGAAATCTAACTGATATAAATATATTGCATATCACATGCTTTTCCAACATACTTTTTCAGTAACTTTTCATGTACTTTCTACTCACCCTGTGTGACCCCAGGGCAGCAAGAGGTAGTTGCCATACGAGTGCAGCGAAAGGTAAAAGGTCAAACGTTCGCTGTAGTTCAGCAATATATCGCGTACCACCTGCGACTCGGGCTGATCGAAGGGCTGCTCACCCTGATAGGTCTCGTTGGAAGGATCCGGCGAGGCGCCGCCCTCGAGTCCCCACATATAGCCGAAATTGCGATTCAGATCGGTGCCAATGCTCTCGGGATCCCAGGTGGGTTTGCGATTCTTGCGCCAATAGCGCGAATCCGTGTGACTGAACTCATAGCCATCCGCATTGACCACCGGCATAATCACCCAGTCGTAGTCCTTCAGCAAATCCGCATTATCCGCATAGTTATCCAACAGCTGTTGAATGATGTACAGGGCCAAGGAGGGGGCAATCCATTCGCGTGCGTGCATCGCAGCATCAATGAAGATCACCGGCTTATTCGCACGTCCATCGCCATTCGTGATGGTCAACAGCTTCAAGGCACGACGCTCATAGCTCCAGCCAAACTGCTTGACGAAGGCACGCTGCGGATATCGCTGGGGTAGACTGTCCAGATACTCATTGATTTCGGCGTGCGTATAAAAGGCGCCCAGGACATCGATCAGAGGCAGTGTAAAACGCGCCCTATTGCGTTGATTGTCCTCACGTTGTGCCCTAACCAGCAAGGACAAATCATCCGAGAGCAATTGATGCTCTATGCGATGTGTCTTCAGTTGCTCAAGCAAACTTTCCACTTGGTTCGGCGCCACCAGCACTCGTAATCCACTCTCATTGTAACTGCGCCGTAATCCCAGCAAATCCCAATCGGAATGATCCTGCGCCAGCTTACGAATCAACTGCAGCTGACCATCGTCATGAGGCTGCAGTTCGTATACCCTATAATCTTTGTAATCCTGCCAGGCCATTAGGCATTCGGACTGCAGCAGCAGCAGCCCTAGCAAGAGCCAACCCAAGGGAGCGTACGATGTCATTTGTGCAAAGTTCCAGCAAGACTATGCCCCAAAAATATCAGATACCCATGTCATAACCCAGCCACTTATCAACTAATTGGAGCTAATGCCGATGATTAGACTTGGATTACGATACCAATAATATTATTTTATCGTTTGGCTGCAGACGCTTCCGTTTATGGCAGGTGATAAAAGACATATTATAAACCTGAATTCTTCAGGGCTTCAAGTCGGAGTGAACTAGTTCTTTAAGTGAACACACTATTGGCTTTTGTGTTTTATCTCAATTTTTTTAATGCCTAACAAATATGACAATAATTAGTTTAATTAACAATTATAAATTCAATTGGCTAAATGCTACAGATGCCAGCGGAAACCGCATAACTTAATACAGACTAACGTGCCGAATGAACTCGACAAAGCCGGCAAATGTCTCCTTGCAGACATGGATGATGTCAAAGGGCGACACATGGAACTCCTCACCGGGTAGCTCAAGCGTGTAGGACAAGGGTATGCCCAGACTGCCATAGGCAAAGTCATCCAGACTGCCAGAAGCCTCATAGAGTATGGAGGCTGAGGTGCCGACCGTATAGCGGGTGCCGCGATATCTGCCGATTTGGTTCGCGGCTCTCAATGCCACCGAGCGCAATGTGCCCACAGTGGGTGGCACAGTATTTCTGTAAAACAAAAACAGAGAGAGATATATAAGAGCAACAAATTTTTTTGGTGTAAAATGGTATACAGATAAAGTGTGGCAGGCAGGGGAAAATATTTGCTTTTTAATTGCTTTTGGCAATTAATTGAAAAAGTAAATTGAATTTCTTACACACCTCGCATAGCCGTAGGGATAAAAAATGAATTTGCCGAATGAGTGAACATCCAGGCTGAGCTTCACACGATGACGATTGAATTCCAAATAGCGCACCACAGCCGATGTTTCCGGCTCCGAGTTGGGTGAGGTGCCCGAATAGACCTCCGAGCAGTGCTGTTTGTAGTTATCAAAAAAATGGAAATTGTGCTGTGAATGCAGGTCAAAGTCAAGTGCAGGAGCAGGAAGGTCACTTACATTCTGGCTGGCGCCCTGATAATTCCAGTGGTTGCCAAAGTTACGATTAATATCGACACCAGTGCACGAGAGGCCAGCATAACGATGACGATTCTTGCGCCAAAAACGATCCTATAGAACAAATCAAATCAATCAGAAAAGTCAAGATAATACCTAAATATGTAGGCTAGCTACTTACCGTAGTATGGGTGTATTCATAGCCATCGGGATTCACGAGCGGCACCAGGAACACCTCCACGTCATTGAGCACACGCTGGAAGGCGCGCAGATTGGTGAGCAGCTCATAGGCCAAGTACAGCACTGTCTGGGTCGTAATCCATTCACGGCCATGGGTAGCTGCCTGTATGTAGGCCACGCGACGTGGACGCACACGCTGGTTGAGGGAAATCGATAGGGCCGCTATATGACGACCCTCGCTGGAGCGGCCCAGCGACTCGTAGCGACAGTATAGGGGATAGCGTGCAGCCAGGCTGCTCATGAAGTTGAGAATCTCGTGATAGCGCGGAAATCTCGAGAAGAAGCTGCGTGCCTGACGACGCTTGCGACTGTGCGGACGATCTGAGTCACAATCTCCGGGCTGGCATTCCTCATATTCATCCTCGTCGGCATAGGTGCTGTTGCCCTCCAGCGATGCCATCAGATCCATCAGTGGCTGGGTCTGATACTGCACGTCCAATTCCGATAGACGCGACTCGAACTGCGGCTTATGGCTGGGACCCACCGTCAGGACGGACATGTTCCGTGTTAACAGCCAGAAGTCGACTTCCGTATCGTTTGTCTGCAGATCGACCATATACTGAAAGGCACTCTCATCGCCATACTGCACTGTGTACTTGGTGTAGCTAAGGGAGGTAAGAATGAGAAAATTAATATTTGAAGAGACCTAACCTGAAGAGAATTTTTATTAATATTCATATTCCTAACTGTAAACAAGTCATATTTGTGCTTAGACTAAAGAATGCCTGATATTTTTTTAGTATTTACTGCATTCTTCATTTGTTAGCTATATCATATATCATCTTAGATAACATCATATTCATATAAATTTATCTTTTACTTTTTATAAGCAACATAATTATGTTAAAAGTACCCAATTAGTTAATACTCTGTCTAAAAAACAATATTAATTGTCCATGTGATGTTTCTAGTTCCTAGTCTATTAGTCTTAATTCTATCCAAAGAACGCATAAAAAGATACATAGTTCATAAAGCTGATAAGGTATAGAGTCAAAGTTATCTCTATCTGATCTTGTCATACCCATTTGGAGATACAGAAATTCTTTCTTCTTACAATCAAACGGATGAATTGAGATGGTATAGTTGTTGAAGCTGATACCAAATGAAATAAACTACAGATCTTAAGAAGTTATAGTAAACTCTATCTGATCTACGTTAAAAACATTCACTGAAATCCATGATACTATTAGGTTTATTGGAACCTAAAGTAGAAATGAGTTTTTAACGAAGTTCAAAGAACAATTTTTTGATTAGACATTTACTTAATACAAATTTGAATCTCTAATATATATCAATAATATAACTCAACTTGAAGGTATACACGGGTATCTATACAACAAAAATCATTTCCTATTGGGTAATTCCAATTACCTGCAATTATATATCATTTATGGCTGAATAGAAAATCCAATTAAAATTTCGGAAAAAAACAAAAAACTAAATATGACTGCTTAACACACACACACATGTCTTGGTCTAATTGGACAACAAAATTAATTTGTGGCGCCCAAAAATGAGTTGTTGATTCACAAATTTATGCAGAATGAGCTCGTTCTCGTTGTCGTCGCCTGGCCAATTGGCGTTTTGCCACCTCGCTTGAATTTGTGGGGCCAATTTATCATTTCGAAAAATTCCACAACAAGATGAAGCAACAAGCTGCCTGGCTAGCTGACTGGCCCACAAAATATTGAATATCTATGCATATTCATCATATGCAGCGTCAGCTAAAAGAGAAGAAGAAGACAAAGGCGAAGGCGGAGGTGGAGGCGGGGGCGCAGCAGGTAGCAAAACAGAAGACAAAGATGCGGCTAATCACGTGTGGCAGTCGACGGACGGTATACAATGAATGATGTATAATTAAATTAAACGCCCGCCAACAACGTGGGGTATACTATATCTGAGCGAAAGAGAGGGCAAATGCTGGTCGAAGGCAGAGAGTTGGCATATTGGGTGTGCATGACTTGCAGATAGCCTACAGACAGTGTCCGCAAAGGCCTTCAAAAGGCCTTGTGCTTTGTTGAAAATCGATATTAATCGATATTTGGATTACTCATGTTTGTGACATAGTAGAGATTGATCTGCAGAGTTTACCTTTTGTCTTCTCGATATTATGAAATATTTTAGGTAGACTACTAGAGCACACCCTGTAATGAATGGAATGCTGAGCTGAAGAATAATTTTATTTTAAAAGTGCTTTCAGAATCGATATTAATCTTGCTTAAGCAATTTATTTAGTGGACTTTTAAACTATGTCCTGTAAACATAGCACTTAGAGCCTTCAGAAACCTTCTATTATAGTTTTATGCCTCTTAGGCTTCAATCAACTTTATTTCCAAATTTCTATTAATCGATATTTATCGAACATATATAAACTCTATATAAATCACTATTAGCTCCTTCTATCTCATATATGTATATGCTTCAAAAGTGGCTATCATTTCATTTAAACAACTATACGGTATAATTTAAATACTCTTATTAAATAGTAGTATTTATTAAGTATTAAAATATATACCATAATTTACAGTATTTAAATTACAAATCTTCTTGTAAAATGGCGAAGACAGTATACCCTTTCATTTCAATGTATCTAGGGTATAATATAAATATATATCCATATAACTTCCACAGCAAACTAAAACCAATATACCCTCTCTTGCTCTTCGATGCATCTAGGGTAGGTTATAAACACAGCGGGGCTTCCAACTAATTTTTCATTTTTACATAAAGCAACTGTTTACATGTGATTCGTTTTGTATTGAATGAAATATTGTTTTTAATTATTATTGTTGTAATTTTCCTTAAATTATAAGCAAATGATGCTCTATTGTTGACTGCAGATTGCGACCTTGTCAAAATCATATTGATGCATATATTAAGCATATTTTTCTAAACATTTTAATTTCAAACGTTTTACGCTGCAACAATAACAACAACATCAAAAATAATAATAATAAATAAATAAAAGACAAAGCAACGGAAGGAAGCAAACATTTTTCGTGCTAATTAAAAATCAAGTTGAATGTTTTTTTTTTTTTGTTCGTTTTGCCTTTACTTTTGCTTTTGTTTGTTTTCATTTTCATTTTGTTTTGCAGCACGAACAGCAGCAGCAGCAGAAGCAGCAGCAGTAGCTGCACAGCTTCAGCTGTTTGCATGCATCACGCATCCGCCCCGTGCGCCCCGCATCAACTCTGTGAGGCTGTGAAGTTGGTTAAAACATATTTTAGCAAACATTTGCACAGCGATCGCATTTGGCATTTGCATGAGACATTTGCTCTTGTCATCGTCGTCTTTAATGGAACTGACTTTTTGTCATGGGCGTGGTGATTTTAGGGTTTGTTTGCTTTGTCAACTCTGCTGCGAGCTGGACACAGCGTTTAGTCTAAGCTCTAATGTTAATGACTGCGCTTAATCGCTGGCATTGACACTCAATAGTATTAACACTTACATTCAGCTATATTTATATATATTTTATAAATTTTTTTTTTCTTATATGTCTTTCTATAGCCAAACAGTTGACATTTGAATAGCTCTTCTCTTATCTAGGCTAATATGTAAAAGGCTTTAGTTACAAGCTTTAGATATGATAAACAATTTTAACAATGCTTTTGCATTGATTGATAACTTAATAGACTTGACTTTTTTTATTTATATATTTAAAATTTTTTGTATTTTATATTTTTTATTTTATTTATTTATTTTTATTATTTATTTTTTATTTGTATTTGTTTATTTATTTTTTATTTATTTATTTATTGATTTTTTTGATTTATTTATCATTCTTAAAATTTTTTTTTTTGTTTTTTTGTGAAGAAGAAAAATATATTTATCTATTTGAATAGATATTTTTATAGAAGCAAAAACCTAGAGCCAGAAATATATTTTAGACAATTAGTTTCGTGTTTTGAAATATATCTGAAGGGCTATCTTAACTTTCCTATTCCAGATTTAAAGATGTATAGATTTTTAAAAAATGTAACAGTCCATAAATAAAAAAAAAAATTGTAAAATAAAAACATAAATATTTAAGCTTATTTCAATGCAACCAAAAAAAATCTTAAAGTTTTCGGTTTGGACTTTTTTCATAATTTTTAAATACATATAACTGCAGCTAAAAATATTTAAAAAAAAAATACTATATTCACTGTTATTTTTGCTACTATATTTAAAAAAGGTAAAACCCTACAAAATCATCTAATATTAAATCTCTAAAACTATTAAACCCTTTGCAGCCCCGTTAAATGTCCAGATAAACAATAAAAAGTCCATAGCTCGATTAAACGATTTGCATTTTATAAAAAAATAGAGAGCTCTTTTATGAAATGAGCAGATAGCAAAGTTATGAAGTAAAAGCTGAAACCAGTTTAACAACTAGCCGGCACTCAAAATTTAAATTAATTTAAAAAAAAAAAAGAATTTTTAAATTAAGTGAGCTGCTTGATTAATGAGCATGAGAAATTTGCGAAAGAAAAAAAAACAGATGAAAATTATATAATATATACTTTTCAGAAATATGTATATTTATTTATATATATTTATTTATAACTATTGTGTTAATTACCCTTCATAGCCGGCCAGATTGTTGGAGCTGCTGCTGCTGCTGTTGATGGAGCACGTCAAGACGGCAAGAGAGAGCCAAAGGCTGCACACGATTTTATAAAACATTGTGCACTTAAACAATTGGCCACAGCAGCTGCTCGTATTTGTTTGTTATTTTTATTTCGTTTTATTTCTTTCTATTTGTTTATGCGCAATTATGTATTAAAATATGCAGCTGGGCGCTGATTGAGGCATGAATGAATGCTTTTGCTTATTTGCTTAAACACTATAGATGTAATAATTGAATAAATATCTGTTACTTCTTCAACAGCAGTTGCACTTGAGAGACTTATGTAATAGTTGAACACACAGAGTAACTAAAGTTAATTCAAGCTGAGTGTTGAGTTGAAACCGAACGCGATCCGTTTCGTGTGCTTCATCTCCAAAGACTGTCGAGCTCAAAGCGGCGTGGCTCAGAAAGAAGACGTTGCCAAAGCCACACAAAAACCCGAAAAAAAAAAATGTTTTCGTATCGTTTATATGTCTGATTGCTGTTGTTGTTGTTTTTGTAGTCTTTTTTTGAGAAAAGTGAGTGTCAAGGTCAGTCGTCCAGTTCAGTTCACTTTGTTGGTCCAAACGGCAGCGGCGAAGACTCCAAAGATGTTTGTAAACGCGTCACGAGACGAAATACGGAAAGGGGTTTTTTCCGATTAGTTATTTATTACTTTTCCAATCGGTTTCACGGCACGCGTCGCCGATTCTTATTGGATGCCAATTAGAATCTGCTTAGTTCTTTGAGTTTTGCATAATTTATGCCACAGTTGCTAAGAAGATCAAATTAATGTGATTATGCTTTTTGTTTCTTTTTTTTTTATTATATTTTTAAATGAAATTTAATGTTTTTTTTATTTTCCTAAAAATTGCTATCGAAACGAGTTTGAACAATTTTGATCACTTTTTGTTGTTATCTGCACACAATTGATTTTTTTTTGGGTCTAGTTCGGTTTTTGATCTTTGCATCCGTGTGGTGCGGGTCTTGAAACGATTCTGAAGCCGTTACTTGTTTATTTACTGGTTTTTATAGAGGAACTTGAACTATGCTTATATACAAATAGATATACATGTGTATATATATATATGTATATAGATTTATTTGTATATTGTGCTTTGGGCAAACTTTGCGCTTTGTCTTCCTAATGTCACGGTCTGACATGAAGATAGAGAGCCGTTGGCCGCACTATGAACAGCATATGGCCGATTCCTGTTCTAAACGTAGCAAATTGAAAGGTTTTTATTTTTATTTTAAGATGCGCAGACAATTCTGTTGGCTGAACTAAATGCGAGCAGTGATCAAGGTCAATTTGGTAATCTAGCCGGAAGCTAAATGTTATTAATATAGACTCAAGCCACTCGAAAACAAAAACTAAAAAAAAAGATACTTGTGCTCCATTACAGTTAGCGGCTGATGAGCCACGAGCAATAAAAAGAAGCGTGGTTCGAGTTCATTAAAACCTAAAGTGTGGCTGGCATTTGCCCAGCATCAGGGCTAACAGAAGCCATTCACAAAATCAACGAATGCCACTTCAGAAAATACAACAACAACAAAAAATAGAAGAAGACATTCATTTGAATGATGACAAGCTCTACGCATTAGATTTCATTTTCATGCAGATATCTATAATATATTGAAATATATTTTCGAATTGCTTTTGTGCGTAATTATGACACTCGCTTCTGTCGCTTCTGGCACTTCCGCTTGATCGGTTATAATTTCATTTGATCTTCGATCGATTCGCTGAGTGGCAGACATCGAGTCACTCGATCTGCAGTCTATTGAACAAAATTGTGTTGAAAAACTTTTAAACTCACATTTCCGGTGCTACTCTGCTAAGTTCAATTTGCATTTTAAATTCAGATCTTCAAACAACTAAGAGTCTTTAATGGCTTCGCTCGCCCGTTTAGCTGGCTTAATTTGTCGACTCGTTTTAAAGTTCTAAATCATTTTCAACAACTTTAATGGATTCTAAGTCTAAAGCTCAGGGCATTCAACTTTTACGCGACGAACAAAAAAAACCCCTAGAAACACAATTATTATTTGATAATCACATTATCTTACCAACCCATATAGATTCATATCGTATATCAGTCAAGGCATGCTCGAAACAAGTTTCCATCTATACCCTATGCAAATCGAAGAGAGATAGGTTATCAAGTTTTTCATTTAAAATTAATAAACATAATATATGTATATCTGAATACTTATGGAAATGATCACTAATTTATCCAGAAAACAGAAAGCGAAATCTTAATGAAATCGAAAGAAGTTTAATAGCTTTTGATTATGCAAAGACAGCATATCTTGGAGTCTAATACTTTTTGGCTACAGTCTGCCAATTTGATTTTGTTGATGTCTTTGCCAACGCCCCAATAACCGAACAAAAGCCACGACCTTAACCATGAAAATAATATTTATGTACTCACTCGCAGAATATTTCAATACGATATCTGTATAGAGAAACAAATTTATTTGATTCATGATAGACAGAAGAAGACATCGCCAATATATGGTAATTAGTCATTATAGAGACTGTAGACTGTATTTGTTTACTTATTACTGGATTGAATTATATTATATCCGATTGTCTTGTGTTCTTAAACTGCCTTTCATTCTCTATTTCTATTTTTTTCTCTTTTATGCTGTCTATCATTATCGCTTCATCTAAAATGATAGTAAGGAAGAAATTGGGGCAGAAAACGTATATTCTTGCCTTTCTTACTTCTATTCTTTCTCATTCTCATTCTCTCTCTCTCTCTTAATATTTTTCTAACTCTGTCTCTCCTTGTTTCTGTTTCTGTCGCTCTCACTGTTTCTTTCTTTAGCTCTCGCTATATGTTTCTTTCTGTTTTTTTCTATCTATCTATTACTTTTCTTTATTCGATTTTTCTCTATGTCAATCTCCATTTTTCCTTTCCTTTTCATCGGTATTTCTCTTATGATCATTTACTATCACTTTCTCTCTCACTTCTCCTCATCTCCATCTCTCTCCCTATCTCTATCTGTTTCCCTATCTGTCTCTCTCTCTCTGTCTCTGTCTCTCTCAATTCCTCTCTATCTTTTTCTATCTCTCTTTATCTCTTCATCTCTCTATCTCTCTCTATATCTATATCAATATACCTGCTTCTCTCTCTCTCTCTCTCTCTCTCTCTCTCTCTCTCTATTTACCTCTATCTGCCTTCCTCTCCTTCTCTCTCTCTCTCTCTCTCTCTTCCTCTCCCCCCTCTCTCTCTCTCTCTCTTCTTCCCTCTCTCTCTCTTATTCTTCCCAGTTTTGTATCTACATTTCTTACTCTTCTCTAGATCACTGATCATCGTCTCTCTGCTTTTACATAATTTTCCAAGAATTCATATTTAGTGTAAAGTTCCGTTATGCATTTTCTGCATACTTCAGTAGCACATCTCGACAATTAGAGCCGAAGGCATGCAAATCGAATTTATTCAAGAGTGGGAGGCAACTCCATCCAGTGCACTCCAGCATTCGAGTCAGTTTGACCGAGTCCCTTGAAGCTGCAGCATCGAGAAGCGCAAGAAACAGCCCAAGCAATGGTAAGTGCACAGGAATACGAAGACTGGAATATAATATACATAATATTCCATTTCCATATGCAGTTAATGATGACGTCACTGCAGCTGTTATTGCTGCTCTTATCAGCGCCACGGCAAATCGTCGCTTTCAGATTTTACGACTATGAAGAGATTGGTCTTCGTGACACACGTGACGCAAATAAGGATTGTGATGGTTATTTAGTGATTTCGCGCTTTATCAATGAGCAGATTCAGAGCAATGCGAAATTAACGAGCTTCAACCTGCACTTGACCAAGCTGTTGGATGCCATTAATAGCACGGATCCCAATCAGGCTGGAGAGGAGCATTGCTGTTTCTACGAAAATAAAACCATGGCAAATATATTTGGCGGCTTAACGAGTCTGGCGACCGCCAACGACATGCCCAATTACAAACCACCCAAAGCAACTGGCGATTTGGGCAAAGATCTGGACATTATTTTGGATCACATGAAAGCGATTTCCACAAAGAAAATGAAAAGTTGTTGCGAAAAATTGGCAGAACATCTGAAAACAGTCGAGGCTGATTTAATACAAAAATTAGAGGAGCTGCGCAAGAAATTAGAGCAACAGCACAAAGAGGTCAGCAACCAAGTAGATGGACTAAAGCAAAATCAAACCGATTTAGAGAATCAGTTGAAGAATGTCAAGGATCGCATCGATGAGCTGGAGAAGAAGCAGAACGACAACAAAGAGCAAGCGGCTAAATGTTGCAAGGAGTTGGACGACAAAGTAAATGAATTAAAGAAACAGCTAGAGGCAGCGAAAGCTCAGGCTAACGAAAAAGCTAAGCAGCTAGAGAAGGACATCAATGATCTGAATCAGAAGCAAAAGGAGCATGCGGATAAGTTGGATAATCTACATAAAGAAACCGAGAAGCAAATGAAAATTATTGCTGAAACTACGAAAGCTTGCAATGAGAGCTGTGCCTGTGGAAATGGAACAGAAACAGGAACTGGAACAGGAGATGGATCAGGAACTGGAAGTGTAAATGGAACAGGAAGTGATTCGACAAATGAGCAATTGCTGAGCAAATTAAATGAACTGGAACAAATTATTGCTAACCTAACCGAGAAGTACAATCAATTGGTAAATTTAACAAATTTGAAAATTGAAAATTGTTCGAAAATTGAGGATGAATTAATGGGAGTCATCGATGCACTTCATCAACTGGGCAATACAACGTTAGCTCCAGGAAACAACAGTTGTGTTTCCCTAGCGGAATTGCAGGCGGAAATTGCTAAGGCCAAGCAATGCTGCGAGAAAATCGACGCATTGTCTGATAAACTGGATAATATGACGCAACACATTGAGACAATAAATAATAATTCCGCAAAGCATATGGCACAGCTAGAAGCGTCCTTAAACAAAACGCAAAAAGAGCTCGATGATGCTTTGGAAAAATTGAACAATATGTCCTCGACATTACAGTCCTGTGTTGAAGACAATAAAAACGTTTCCCAGGCTCTGGCCGATCGCATTCAAGATCTGCAGAATCAGCTTAATGCGATGAAAAATATTCTTAAGATAACCGAAACAAATCTCAATGAGACTCAAGCAAAGCTCGTCCAGGCTGGCATTACTCTCGAAGAAAAAGGGAAAAATTTCACACAGATGAATGCGGATCGCCAGGAGGCTTTGATTAAATTCAAGGAGGAGACGGAGAAACGTATAAATGAGCTGCAGCTCCTATTGGCCAACAGTTCAGGTAAGCCCGACCAAAAACTAATTGAGCGCATTATAAAATTGGAAGAGCTAAATGAGAAAATGCATGTGGATATAAAGAGGATATTGGAGCTGGAGAAAACTATTGCAGATCTGAAAGATCTGCTCGAAAAGGCGATGCAAAGGTTAAAAGATAACGAAGCGAAGTCTCAAGAATGCGCCGCGAAATGCAATAAACTAGATGAGCTGAATGATCTGATCGATCGCTTGGAGGCTTTGGAGAAACACGTAAATAATCCAGCAGCTACAATCGCTACCACTACCAGCACTACCAGCACGACCAGCACTACCAGCATTGCCACCACAATAGATTACCCCACAGTCAATTTCAAACCTATAAAAACATCCTCACAGGAACCGCCTATCGGCGTTCAGGGCAGTGTTCTTGATCCCGACTTAACTTATCGGCCTACTTAAGAAAGGGACATGTATTATGCTGAAAATATTTCTTCAAAAAACATGCTATGTATTTAAGCAAACACAGATGTTTTACAAATTTTGTTGTATATGCTATTTTTGAACCTTTTGATTGAATTATATAAATATTTTCGCATGCTTAAAACCATATTTCAAGTCTTTTGATATTAACCCTCTATTGTACTAGGTTAGTGACGAGATGCTACAGTTATTTTTACCATGACTGTATTTTTTAAGCAGTTAACTGAAATAACTAAGGCAGAATAAAAAAAAAATATATGTTAGCCCCGGCCATGGATGTTAAATAGCAGACAAGACTCATTATTCTTGCCATGACTGTAAATGATTATGGAGGTAGGTTAAATGAGACAGAATGCTAGCCTTTCTTTTTGCCATGACTATTAATGTTAGCCAATACCATGAATATTAAACAATGCAGCATGCTCATTTATTTTTGCCACTACTGTACGACAAAAGTAGTTTTAACAAAGACAGAATACACATTATGCTTTAGCAAAGACTACCCTCATCGAGTTAGCGTGCTCAGCGAGTGTAACTATTATTTTTGCCATGACTGTAAATGTTAATATACATTAGGAAACATAGTTAATTAAAAGTAGCACGCCTATGCCACGACTGTAACTGTTAGCACAGACTGTGGCAGTAGGTTAACGAAGGCATCAGAACACCTTGACGACCTGTCCAATCAGAACAAAGCTAAATTGCCTTGTCAAACAGCAAGGACATAAATATGCAGGCAAAGTGAACTATGTTCCTGCATATCCTTGATGTTGTGGTTGTTGTGATTGTTATTGTCATTGTTTCTTATTACTGCACATAATTGCTGGAATTTCGTTAATTTGAAGCCAATTTTATTTCGTCATCAAATGCTCAAAGGGATTCCAAAGGACAACTGGTTACACTGGAGCCCAGCCAGCCAGACTACTTTTGTATTTGCCATTCCAAAATGCAAAACTTTTAGCCCTTTTATTCAGAAACGCCCCCTAACAGAAGCGAGCGACCTGTCTGGAACCTTGCGTGTCTCCGGCAAGTAGAACCAACAAAAAAATTGAGGAAAAAAAAACAGAAAACAGGGGAATAATTTTAATTTATTAAGCTAAGTGATTGACTAATAGATAACCTAAAAAAAAAACTACAGATATATAAAAATAATATATTTATATATGAATTCTCTTTATTCCTGATAACCTTATACAAAATTTTCCATTTTCCCATAATTCTACATGCTGCTTCAAACTATTACAGGGTATCGCGCAGCATTGCTTTTTATTATGCAGCTGCCAGACGTAAATATATGGCAGTCACTGTGTCAGGAAGTTGACTAAAAGACCGTTAAATGAAAATCAACACGAACCTTGTTTTCTGTATAAATCAACTGGTTGCGTCGCAAACGATGTTTCCTCTAAATGCATTCATATGAATGTAAATACATATTTATACAGACATACATACCTATGAATATATATGTATATACATATACAGAATGGTGTATATACGTACATATGCTCTGACTCCGCGTACTTTTTGACATTTGCGTTGACATGACGTTTGTCGGCCAACCAGCTACACTATCCAACCTAAGTTGAATATTTGCCTAATATGGGAGAGTCAGCAAAAAAGTATATGCATATAATATGTATAAAATCTATATATGTATAAAAAAAATTAAATAAAAATAAATAAATAAACAATAAAAAAAATATAATTTATTTTTTATATGTATTTTTTATATAATTATTTATAATTTATTTCAAATTTATATTTTTCAATTTTTTTTATTTAGAATTTTTATTTATTAAATAAATATTTATTTTTTATATGTATTTTTTATATATTTATTTATAATTTATTTCAAATATATATAAAAAACAAATAAAAAAAAAAAATTTAAATAAATAAATAAATTAAATAAATACATAAACAAAATAAAAAAACAAAAAAAATATAATAAAGTTATCAAAAAAAATAAAATAAACAAAAATGTTGCGATAGTTTTTGAAAAGAGCTCGTATACATTTAATATTTCCAACCTTTAGCTTTTGAGCATTACGAGATGACTAAGTTCATACGGACAAACAGACGGAGACATGAACATGATTAGATCTAGACTTAACTTGTAAAACTGATCAAGAATAACTATACCTCATTCTGTTTGCAACAAGAAAAAATGCTGTCATTTATGAAATTCATGTTCATTTCGTGCTGTTCATGTTAAAAATTTACAGTTTTATATATCTATATCTGAAATTTCTACAGTTACCGAAATGGATACTCCCAACTATTTTTAGATTTTTTAAGTTTTTTTTTACAGTTTATCTGCATAAATAATTTTAGTTAATTTTTCATGTAGCCCAGTGTTATTTAGAGGCAATCTGGTAAAATGAATTTTGTAGTCAGAAATGCTTTAATTCCTATCCGCTAGGCTCGATCCATGGGACCTATGCTGCTGCTGCTACGTTGCTCCGTTTCCGGAACGACACGCCAGTTGTGGAGTTGTGGAGTTGTAGGCCTTGTTTATTTGCATAGCTCGTGCCTGCGCTTTTGGCCACCCAAGCTGCCCCACTCACTCCATCTTTCTGTCTCTCTCTATCTCTCTCTTTCTCTGTCTCTGACATTTAGCATATTTGCGTTTCTGTGGCAGCGACTGCCAAATGCAGGCAGGATATACCAGCAGGATATACAAATCCAATTCCGCATTACAACAAACTCTGCCGTGCCCAACTTATTAAACGTTGTCGCTGCTCCAATTTAGCAAACACCCACGATATGGATGTGGATGTGGCTGTGACTATGGCCCTATTCCCAGTGCATCGTTTGATAAAAACTCTGGCTGGCAGTCCGTTAGGGTCACACAATGGCTGTTGGGCCCAAAGGACTCGCACGTCTCGTCCTTGTCGAGCAGCTGCTGCAAGAGGTAAGCTAAGATTTCCGATTTCTATAGAAATTTTCCATTTTAGCTTTCCGTTTATTTGCTTTCGTTCGTTCGTCAGCCTTCCAGCAGGCCTTGGCCAGCCAGGCGTAAAATTGTTGAAGCAGCGTCAAATTCCATATTCGAGTCACAGTTCTTTTTGTATTTCAGTGTCTACACTCGTTTATTTACAAATTTTTAGTGCTAATATTAGTTTAGTTTCTCGACCACTCTTATCCACACTCAATAGTTTTCCACTTGACACATTCATAAGTAATTTTAATCACATCCAAATCTTGCCCCCCCCCGAAATGCAAAACACTACGAAACGCACCAAGAAGAAGACTCGCGGCGGTCCGAAGGTGACTCTGGTGCCGGTGCCGCCTCAGAATGCACGCCGTGTGATCATACCACGGCCGGATGTGCTGCACAGCTATCTGGAGTACCATCAGATCAATCAGTATTTGGAATACATTGTGCACAAGTACTCCAATTTCGTGAAGCTCTACACGCTGGGCATGACGCACGAGCGGCGTGAGGTGCGGGCCATAGAGATCAATTGGAATAATCCGGATAATGTGGAGCTGTCGTCCGTGATGCGTCTGCAGGCGTCCAAGATGGCTGACGTCCACAGAAGTACGGGAGCGAAAGGACCCCTCGTATTGCCCGGCGACAAGAATCGCAATATCATTTTCATTGAGGCCGGCACCCATGCCCGGGAATGGATTACGGTTAGCACCTGCCTCAATTGCATCTATCAGCTGACGGAGCGATATACGCGCAACATCGAAGTGCTGCGAAATCTGCGCTTCATCATTGTGCCGCTCGTGAATCCCGATGGCTACGAGTACTCGCGCACGAAGGTAGGAGTCACAGTAATCGGCTTCTCCATCCTCATCCATCCTTACTCCCCCACAGAATCGCAATTGGCGAAAGAATCGCCGTCCACAAAAATCATCCAAAATTGTGGGCGCCGATTGCAATCGCAATTATGACATCTTCTGGGAGTGCGGACCCGTGAGAACCAATCGCAATACATACAAGGGCGAACGTCCCTTCTCCGAGCCGGAGACGCGCGCCATGCGCAACATCCTCAACAGCCTGGCGCCCAATCTGCTGTTCTTCCTCTCGCTGCACTCGTATGGCCAGAGCATCATGTATCCGTGGGGCTATTGCCGCGAGGCTCCATATCACTGGCGTGAGCTCCACACGCTGGCCACCACCGGACGGGCGGCCATCAAGACGTACAATGGCCGGGAATATCGCACGGGCAGCATCAGCTGCCTGACCAAACGCACCATTGCCGGCTCCGTTGTGGACTATGTGTATGGTGTGTTGAAGGCGCCGCTGGCGCTGGTCATGGAGCTGCCGTCGCGCGAGTTGGGCTTCCAGCCGCCCGTTGAGATGATCAGCCAGATTGGCCACGAGAGCTGGTTCGGCATACGCGAGATGTGCAAGAGCGCTTTCGATTTGCGGCAGAGCATCAAGCGGGACGAAGAGCCGGTGGCGCCCAGGCCGCCGGCTGGACGCTGCACTTCCGGCACCGGCGATACGAATGCCAGCAACACCAGTGAAACCAAGAAGAAAACGCTCAAGAAGAAGAGCAGAAAGCGCTCCAAACGCTCGCTGCTCACACAGCATGCCGAAATACTCGAGTTGCAGCAGCGTCACATGGACGCCGCCCAGATGCCGCCGCGTTCGCTGACGGCGCCGGTGCGAACGCGTCGCGGCCAGGGCGACGGACCATTCTAGAGGATTATCCTTATCCTTGCAAATGTCTGTGTGTGTGTATGCGTGTGTAGTAATAGATATATGTTTATAACAAGTTTATATACAAACGGCCTGGGCTTGGTCCCAAAGTTGAGTTCGCTTGGGCATTTTTATTCTGTAGGTGTTTTTATGTGTGGGTGTGTAGATGTGGGTGTATGTGGGTGTGTATATGTGTTTGTGTGTGTTTGTTTGGATGCTCCATTATTATTATGTATAACTTGGTTTTTGTACATTGTAAATCAAATGAGGAATATGCATGCAATCTCTGTAATTGCCGCCAGTGTGGATGTGTGTGTGTGTGTGATTTCTTAAATACTAGTACAACAGTGTGTGTGTGTCACTCATTGAGATATTCATTTGGTCTCAAAAGAAGGCATACGCGGTGCAGCATACTTCTGACGCAGCTTCTCATACACCTTGCGATCCTAGGAAATAATGTTCATTAAATAAGTATTTACACCTGTTTACACCTGGCTGAGCTTACCTGCTCGCTAACCGAGGGACGCAGCTGCTTGAGTGCCTCCTCGAAATGCTGTTGGCGCACGCACAGACCGTCGACCGTGGTGCTGCCGCTGTTCAGCGATTGGCGCAACGCGAACATGGACGCCTGCTTGACCAGTCCGGCCAAATCGGCGCCCGTATAGCCAACTGTTTTGGCAGCCACCTCCTCCAGATTCACATCATCCGCCAGCACTGGACGCTTGCCATTCTATTTGTATACAAAGGAGTTTTTAATTAATAAATATATTCAGCCATCGAATCCAATCTCTGCTCACCTTCGTGGTGGCCTTCAATATATCCACGCGCTCCTGCTCTTGCGGCAAGCCCACATAGAGTATGGTATCTAGGCGACCCGGACGCAAAATAGCCGGATCTATGATATCCGGTCGATTGGTGGCAGCCAGTATATAGACACCCTTGCGCTCCTCCACGCCGTCCATTTCGGTGAGCAGCTGATTGACAATGCGCGTGCCGGAATTGTTGCCATCGCCGCCCTCCGAGCGCTTGGGACACAGCGAGTCGAACTCATCGAAGAAGATCACACAGGGCGAGGAGTTGCGAGCACGCTGGAAACAAGCGCGCACTGCACGCTCGCTCTCGCCCACATACTAAAATGAAGAAGATAACAATTTAGCCTGGTAAATTGGCATTACTTTAAAGCCCGCTCACTTACCATATTCATCAGTTCAGGCCCCTTAACGGATATAAAGTTAATGCCCGCCTCATTGGCAATGGCCTTGGCTAACAGTGTTTTGCCACAGCCAGGTGGTCCGCAGAGCAGCACGCCGGAGGGTGCCTCCAGGCCGAGGCGTGCCAGCATCTCGGGATACTTTACAGGCGCCAGCACAGCTAGCTTCAACTCCTCGCGTATGTCATGCAACGAGCCAATATCCTCCCAGGTGGTGTCCGGGACAGTGATGAAACCTTCGCGCTTTGCCGACGGCTGTATGAGCTTAACAGCGGTCATGAAATCATCCAAAGTCAAACAGAAATTCGGATCAGCAAATTCCTCTGGCGGATTGTCCAAGAAATTTGTCAACTCAGCCAATGTTGGTTCGTAGAACTCATCGAGCTCAGCTGGCGACTTGGCTGGCGTATCGACTTGCTGCTTGGTTTCAGATTCGGCTTCGAGTTTTTTTGCTGACGCATCAGTTTCCTTGTCATCCACATCCATGGAGTCATCTTCAGTGGCCTTCTCGCCATTTGTGGCCTCTGGATTTTCTTTATCCGAGTTTGGCTTTTCAGCTTCCTCGCCCATCTTCTCATCATCAGCTGGCTTCTCGCCATCTGCTGGCTTCTCACCATCAGCTGGCTTCTCGCCATCGGCTGGGTTTTCAGCATCTGCTGGCTTCTCCGCATCCGCTGGCTTCTCCTTCACCGGCTCGACGGGCTCGTCGTCATCCAGCGTAACCGTTGTCATATTCATTTCACTCGCTGCATGCAGCTCACGAAACTTCTTCATCGAACGACGCTTCACAGCAATTGTGGCTGCACGCGAGACCAAAGCCAGCAGATCGGCGCCCACATAGCCAGGCGTTAGTTCGGCAATTTTATCATAGTTCAGCTTGGGGTCAACGGATAGACCCTCGCACTGTATGCGCAAGATTTCACGTCGCTCTTTGCGTGTTGGTATATGTATGGCGATTTCATGATCGAAGCGTCCAATGCGACGCAAACCCGGATCCAGAGCGTCTGGTCGTGTTGTGGCAGCAATAACCACAACTGATTGTCCGAATTCAGTGCTCTTTAGCTGATCCAAGCTGGTGATAAGCTGCGAGACAATGCGACGCTCCATATCCTTGGAGGCCCACTGACGATTGCCAGCAATGGCATCGATTTCATCAATGAAGAGCACACACGGCGAATTATCAATGGCCTGCTCGAAAACATCACGTATACGCTCCTCCGATTCACCAGAAATGCCGCCAATCAACTCCGTGGCAGGCACCTCCAACAACGGCATTTTCAATTGCTAGAAAATTATTGAAATATAATATATATACTCATGCTTAAATTATATATACATACGCCCGCAATGGCACGCGCTAAATAGGTTTTGCCACAGCCCGGCGGTCCATGCAGCAGCAGGCCACGTGATGGCAGCAAACCCAATTGGAAATAGAATTCCGGTGATTTGATATGTATAAGCATTTCGCATAGCTCTTTCAGTGTGCCATCCATGCCACCAATATCACGGAAACTCTCCGAGATGCGTGCCACATCCAATTCCTTTTTGTATTTGCGAATACGCATCTGTTGCTGATGATGATGCTGTTGCTGCTGCTGCTGCTGCGAAAACTGTTGATGCTGCTGATAGCCATGCGAGGGTCCATGATGCGATGGCTCCTTGCTGGAGCCAGCGTCGCAATTTCCTTTGCCAAGATTAGTCGAAACGGCAACATCTGGAAGACAAGACAGAGAAGTTAATTAATATAGAATCAACTATTGATTATCTCTATAAACTGCTCACATTTCTTGGCCGGCATTTGATTAGCTGCGCTATTGCCGCCTGTCATGTTATCCTGACGCGCCCCTTCAAGCAGATCAAATAGAGATGTTTTACCTATTAAGGCATAAGTTAGTGTGCTCACACTACTGCTGATTCTTACCCTTCTTGGCCAGCACAGCTGCCGCAGCCTGGCTCTGATCCATGGGTCGTTTTAGTGTCTTAACTGGTGCTATGACCGTGGCACCACCAGCCAAGCTGCCAGCGCCATTTGGTGGACTTCTGGAATCATCGTCGTTCTCATCACCACTGGAAATGTCAATGGGCTCGTTGCTTGGCTTTGGCGTTGGCGGCGGTTTGCGAGCTTGTGATTGATTCTGGGAGTACAAACCCTGCATTATGTTGTTCATGACGCTGTTGTGAGGCGTCTCTGGTTCGTCTGATAAATAGTCTTCCTCTTCCTCAGAGCTGCTTGCCTTATCTAAGTTATAGCTGTCAGAAATAATGGAAAAAGCTGAAAAATGAAAAACGAGACATCAGCTGTAGTATATGGTGTAAATAGTATTATAGTAGTAAAAGTAGTTGTACTAGTAATAGTAGAAGTCATAGTAGTAGTAAAAATAATAGTGGTAGTAGAAATAGTAATAGAAGAATTGCAGTAATCTTAGTTGTAGTAGGAAAATTAGTAGAATTCGTAAAAGCAGTAGTAATAGTAGTAGAAATCCTCGTAGTAGTTAGTAAATAGTAGTATATATGTACTGAAGTAATAATAGTATGGTAGTAAAAGTATACTAGCATTGTTAAAAAGTAGTAGTACGCAAGCTGACATATACTACTAACCTGACTCCAACTTAGCAAGATTATATACACAATACTTATATATGTATTATCTATATCGCATGCTTAATGACAAAACAAATATACCCTGATTTGGGGTATCCCCGTCTTATTGTCTAAGATTCGCCTTTGCAGACGCCCTCGTTAAATACGTGCACTGCAGCACGCCGGCCTGACAGTTCACCCTGCTTCCGAGCCTACCCCAAAAAAAACAGCATATAAAAATGCTGGCGAATTCACATTTGTTACATTGCCCTCGTCTGTCCGACATGCGCAGAGGCGTTTCTAATATTTACTTTGATATTTACCTTGATGCACTAGTGCTCTGAATGGTCCAATTTTGCGACGTGAATATTCGGGATATTTGCGCATCAACTCTTTGGTCATCTGCTTCACATCCAAATAGGTTTCGTTAATGTGCTCTTCCAGATACTATCAATGCGAGCAATGCAAAAGAAAAATCTACATTTAATAATTGCAAACGTCTGTCAGAATCTAACCTTGCTTTTGCACTTTTTCTTTTTTTTTTTTTTTTTGCTTGCCGGCTGTCTGACGTTTAACCGTTAGTGGCAGACAGTAAGGGTATGTGAGAATTACCTGCTTCACTCGATTTGTTATTAAATGATCGTGCAATAGTGGTTTGACTTTCTTCATATTCTGTGTGGGCAAAACAAGAGCTGCCAAAATTCACACGAGAATTATTTCGCGTTAGCCGCTAACAATATGACGCCGACGCTTGGAAGAAGAAGAAATCGCCAGTAACATTCCGGAGGAACTATCGATTGCAGCATGAAATACGATAAGTCAGCCGATTTAGTATTCATCAATCATGTATTTTTATATATTTAATATATATTTATAAGCTCAAGCATTAAATAATAATCTTAGCTTACTTACAATGTATAAAGAAAAACATATAAGGCTGGTTGCGCTACTATATATGCTTATGATTAAAATGATAAGAATAAAAAGCACATGTTACTCATTTCGTGACATTTTGGCATGTGCGAATTGCGCATCTCTACTAAAAACAACTGTTAAGTGTGACCAATTTTTCATCAGTATTTGCCAATCAACGCAGCGCGCGAAAACCAGAAATTCAAATTTGATATATCACTTGGAAATTTTGATTTATTGAATTTTGTGCGTTCAACAGAAACTTTGTAACTTATGACTAAATAACTTATAGATGTTGTACATGCTTACAATTACATAATAATGCATTAAATAGTCTTCAATAATAAAACTAAACTGAGCGGAATGGGGAATATGATCAGTGAATCAATTGGTACATTTCATAGCGCAATTCCATGCAATTGATTTGCACATAATTCCAGTTTTGTTAACTAAAAGTTATTTACCTAAGAGAATGGAGAGCGTTGAGACTACCCGAAAAGGCACTACTAGTGGTACATACACATATATATATGTATACATATATAAATTTATATCTATATATATATATGTACATATATATATATATTGATAATACAGTTACAGGTGCTGCTGCAATTGGAAAGGTGTAGAAATTAATTTTTAAAGAGTACAAATTATCAGTCGGTGTGAGTGTGTGTTTATGTCTGTGTGTCTGTGTATATATATGCTTGCATTTTTTTTTACGCAATCCTTTATGCTCTTTCGTTAAACAGTTCAGAGACTTGTTGATCCCGCTGCTGTTTGTTGGAAGACGCAATCAGAGCACCTTCTTCTCCGACAGGTGATTACGCAAATCGCTTGCCACACTGGCGAATGGGCTAACGGTCGCATCGGCCGTGGACGGCTTCAACGGCTGATTCGCTGCGTTGCCCATGATGGGCGTAGAGTTGATACGCAATTGCAAATTACTGGTTGGCTTTGAAGGAAAATGATTTCGTGTATCGTGGTCGGAGTTCTCAAACATATTCATCGTCGATGTTGAGAATGTTCGAGCCAACCAAATCCGATTGGCAATGAGAGCAATTTGATCTTTAATGCGAATTATTTGTTGGACCAGCGAGTCAATCAGCGAACTGGCCGTATCGAATTCATTCGGAATGATGCCATCCACAGAGTTCTCGAAATAGCTGAACATGGGAAACCAGATGCGTGTGCGCGTCGAATCACTTTGCATGAGAGCCTAAAAGTAGATTTACATTAGATCACACAAAATCCATAGACAATATAACAAAATACTTGCTCGATTGTTGGACAGCGTATGATAGTAGAGAAATAGACGTGAGGTGATATAGAAGGCAACAAACACATCAATCGAGTAGTGCTCATGGGCAGCCAGTATGAAGAAGATGCCAAACATATTCAGTAGCCAGGTCAGCGTGTGCAGGAAGTAGAGATTACGTGGGGTATCTAAACAGAAAAAGTCGATATAAATTAGTTCTTGATTAGATTAAATGAACACTCAATACTCACACTCAGTGATAAAGAAGTTGAGCAACGTCAAGGCCACCGTATGACCACTGAACATGTAATCTCCACAGGTGCGCACGCCCTGTATGGACATGCCCAGGCCGCTCCAGATGCGATAGGCTCTCGTCATGCGTATGACCAGCGCCCCAAAGACATCCACGTTGGGATCGTCGATGGCAAAGTCCTTTTGATTGCATTGCAAGTGGGTGCCGGGCACGCTAAGCGACGTAATCAGCATCGTAACGCAACGCAGCAGGAATACAGTGCCGGCCAGTGCAAAGAAACGCCGCAGCAGCACCATGCGATACTTGTGAAAGATCAGCACAAACAGCCAAATTGTAAATAACAGCGTGCCGGTTATTTCACACATATTGAACGCCCACGGTATGTGGGGCACATTGTCGAGAAATATATCCGGCAGCGGGGGATAACGCTTCATATCGGGTACACGCTCGTGCACTATCACCATTACAAACGACGTTATCCATGTGACCACAAATGAATAGCCTGCAAAATAAACATGAAATTGAGTAAGCATTCAAAATAAATAATACTTTGTTTAGTTTAAAGGAAAATGGAACATAAATTCAGCAGAAAAGAAGACAACTGCTTGAAACTGAGCTGGGCACTTAATATGGGCACAGTAGTGTAAACAATTCAATGCAGTTGCTAAGAATTGAGGTGGACACTTTATATGTGTACACTACTGTAAACTGTTATATGTAAATGTAAACAGCCAATAACGGAAATGTACTGTGACAAATGTAATTATATTAGAAATTGAGGTAGGCACTTTATATGGGTACAGTAGTGTAAACAATTCAATGCACTTGTCAAGAAATAATTGAACTGGACACTTTATATGTGTACACTACTGCAAAGTGTTATAAGCATCAATAACGGATATACAAATTGTTATAAAATAATTATATAATAAAGAAATCGAGCTAGGCACTTAATATGGGTACAGTAGTATAAACAATTCTAGGCAATTGAAGCAAAGTAAAAAATTATTAGAAACACAAATTCAGCAGAAAAGCGAAACTCTAATTACTTTATTCAACGCAACTATTTGAAATTAAGCTGGGCACTTAATATGGGCAAGGTAGTGTAAACAATTCAATGCATTTATGAGGAATTAATTTAACTGGACACTTTATATACGTACACTACTGTAAACTGTTACATGTAAATATTAGCAGCAATAACGGAAATGTAAAATGTGATAAAAAACAACTAACTAACGAACTAAGCACTTAATATAGGTACAGCACTGTAAACAATTCTAAGCAACTGTTAAGTAAACAAAAATAATTTAAAAAGAAAAAACATAAACTCAACAGAAATAATTACCTATAATTACCTATTTCGACGAACTATTTCAAATTGAATCAGGCACATAAGATGGGCTGTAACAATTCTACGTAATTGTGAATCTGTGCTAAATAGGGTTTTATAAGAGAAAAAATATGCTAGCATATGAATTTAATAATGAAAACTAACTTAGCGAATCGCTTCCCAAAGTTTCTATGCCCACAAATAAATGTTAGAGCATAATATTTAAAAATTGCGTGCACGCAAAGTTACACAAAAACTAAACAAAAATTAAATTCCACAACATGCGCTTAGAGAACGCAAGTGGGAGGGAGAGGCATGTATTTACATACATATGTTTAACCTCCAAATACTAAAATAACAGTAGCGCGCGCGTCACTGGCATAATAAAGCCATAGCTAAAATTGATAATGTACGCACACCCACACCCACACACACACACACACGCTCATGTAATGTAAACCCAATTTGAATCCAATTAGATCAAGATAAGTGCATCATTTCAAGGTTATTTCCAATTGGCTAACTTACCGATAAGACCCCGCATTCACCCCTGCCCCACACGCTCTCGTATACTCACCTAAGCTGATTGCCGTCTTAAAATATTCGGGCGATACCAGACGCTTGTTCTTGCCCTGGAGTGTATCTGACATGGAAAAGCTGCTGCCACGATCACGCACCGAGGGACATGGACAGGATTCCGACGGCGGGGCGACAACAGGCGCGGTAATAAAAACGTTGCCACGCGACGACTGCGCCAAGTGGCTGGAGATGCCCAGCATCAGGGGCAATGTGGTGCTACTCAAAGCACCATTCGATTGCAGCTTCAGTTGCTGCTCCTGCAACAGCTGCTGATCCTGCTGCTGTTGCCATTGAAATTGCAGATGGAAGACCGTTTGCCAGAACCGTTTCATCTCGCCAAACGTCAGCTTGTAGGCCAGTTTGTAGCGCAAGTCCCGGACATCCTCCTCCGTCAGGCCGAGCAGCACCTGACCGTCGAATTCCTCGGCACGCAAACACAGGCGCATCTCGTGCGAGAACTGCTCCAGAGAGCTCCATTGCTGCACCTCCTCCACCTTCCAGTCAGCTAGCGGCTTGCACTGCAGACTCTTATTCAGGAATTTCAGTTCGCTGAAAGGAACTTCTGTTTGGGCCTCGGCACTTGCGACTTTTACGGTCGCCGGTGAAGTTTGCGCCGCCTGCTGAGTCACAGACTCGCAACAAATTTCACCGTCAACATCGCACATTGTTTAGCTTTCTTTTCCCTCTCTCTCTCTCTATCTTTCTCACTCTCTATATTTTTCTTCTTTTTTTTTTTTTTGTTAATTTTGTGTGTTTTTTGTAAGGGAGATTCAATAAATTTGGTTAGCTTTGGCGAGTGGGTATCGCGAGTGCTGCATTGTTAGCTCTGTCAGGTGCTGATCGCGGTTCGTATATTCAGCGACACATAATATTAAGGTTAAACACTTATTGTTTAAGAAATCACACGTTCAATTTTTACTTGCTCTCGAAATTCCAGCGACTGCTTGTTTTTCTTTTTCCTATACTGACTGTTAACAGAGCCATGTTAGCTGCGAAGCGATGCTGTTAAATGTTTTCTGCGGCCAACTTCAGGTGGCTCAACTCTGCGCACAGACAACATTAAATGGACTGTGGAATCAACAAGCTGCAGAAAGTATACTAAAATGCGCGCAAATTGACATTTGAAAATATTTAATCAGTTTTGGATACATTCAAAAATAAAGTTGAGTTTAGTTGCTTTCGTAAGCCGGCTGTTATTTATTTACTTTTCGTTATTGTTTTGTTGTGCTATTGATGCGATACGGCCCACATCTCGATTGAATGTCTTTTAACAGTGGATCACATCAAGTGCCACAAATACTCTGTGCAGCCAACTTCACGTTGCTGTTATTCAACAAAATCACTAAATTGCGCGCCAAAGTAGATTTTCAAATATTTTTTCCTACATTCAAAGAAATCAAACTTAACTCAATAATAAACCAACATTTCATTTCCTCAATTCATCGCTGTTTTTTTATTTTAATATAAAAATGGCATTTCTTTACTAATATTAAGTTTAAATTACTAATGTAAAGTATGTATGATCGCGGCAATTGAAAAATATATATGTGTATATCAAGTGAAAATTATTTATAATGAACATGAAACATCTCAAGCAGGTGTATATACATATATATATACATATACATATGTACGAAAGCGTGTTCAAGTTTTACTTAAATTATAAATTTTCCATTCGCTTCTTGTTGTTTAACATTTTTAAAGTAAATTAAATTTTGCAAACGAATTCATTCAACTTTTCTTTACGTTTTCATTACTTTGCAAAATGTACATCAAAGGAAGAAACAGATTAACAAAGAAAAAAGAAAACAAATGATTTCTATATAAACTTATTTTTCGTTCTTCTTTTATACAGTTTGCTGTTTCACTCGCTTAGGAAAATGATTATGCAAAAATAAACTATGAAAAAGTTATTTCATGAGTAGTTCTTCTCCTTCTTCATCATCTTTGTTTTGTTTTTGTTTTTCTTTTAGTTTTGTCATCTCTTTTCTCATTGCTATTTTGAAATACAATATAGTTTTGATACCTTTTACAATTATGCCTTATATGCTATGTACCTAACATATATATTCTTTTTTTGTTTTCTTTTTTAGTTTGTTTTTTGTTTTTGCTTTATATATGTACGAAGCTACTGTTGAGGTTTCATTGAATTGTGTATTTTGTTTTTTATTTTTTATATATATTTTTTTTGTTAGATGTGTTTGTTGCACCATTTGCAATGTGTTTACTTTTATAGTTATTCTTGTTTCATACATACTATATAGATATTTGTCATTTTTATTTAGAATTTTCGTTATGTGAAAACGTAAATGTAACAAGTTTATCTTTTTCTTTTCTTTTGTTTGCTGTTTGCTTTGCGTTTTAAGCTTTAAAGTATTACTTCCCTTTTGTTGTTGATGATCCAATACAATCTTTAGTTGTTTCATTTCTTTTTTATATATGTTAATCTAGTTTTAAACTATAACTCTTTTTATATTTCAAAATATATAATAAACACAATGCAGTTTTTTTATTTTGTTTTGTTTTTTTTTTTTTTAAATGAGGGCTTCTATGTTGTTTTTTATCTTTTAGCATTTGCTGTTGCTGTTGTTGTTGCCGGCTGGAAAAACCGCCACATAAGATCGTAGTGAGAATTTAGGCTGCCTTACGACAAATCTGAAAATATATTCGATTTACATATATATATAGTATTGATTAGCATAGGGTATACACGACTTACAACTGGGCGCTGCCTCGTAACGACGCTGGATCTGATCGTATGTGAATTTGACAAAAGCATCGTATTGCTCAGCCAATTTGGTTGTCAGCACCGATTCGTAGCGTTCGCGCAGTTGATCCTCACGCTCCTTGATCATGCCCTCGCATATTAGCTGCACCTGTTTGAATGTGAACAATGCCTTCTCGCCATGATGGCGCATCATCAAGTGACTCGGCGGGCTATCCGGTCGATGCGGACTCTCCGGTCCCATTTCTGAGCCGCTCGATTCCGAATCCTGCATACGCTCCAGGGCACTGGATGTAATCGGCAATTGTTTGCGTTTGTGCAGTCTTTTGATTTCATTGCACAAATTCTCAGCCATTTTGTCTGCAAGACGTACATGTACATTTATAGTAAACCAATTGAGATATATATTGGATATACTCACCTGGCGACATCTTGGATAAGGCAGACTCGGAGAATGGACTTGGTTCATTGCTGTCCTTGGCAAAGCGATTGCTGGGCATTGTTGTCGAGCTACTGCTGCTGCTAGTTGCATCATTATTGTTGCTGTTCCCATTACGCGATGGCGAATTACTGCCAGATTGTCCGAAAGGATTGCAGCGACGACGTTTTGTGGGACGCTGATTCAGCGACTCCCAGTCCAAGGCGCGTTTAAGTGTTGCACATGCCATAGCTATGTTAACTCTCTTTTTCTATATTTATGTATATATATATATATATATATATATATATATATGTATAAATATATTTTTGAAATATATATATGATAATTGCTTAGTTAATATATTTTTACTTATATATATATATATTTTTTTGTTGCTTTTTATTGCCACACAGGTTTGTTGTTGGAAGCGTTCGCTGTAAATGAGAACAAGAGCAGAAAAAGGAGAATATTAACTAGAAGCGGCCAACTGAGACGAAATGAAATTTGAAATTCGAAATTTGAAACCAGTTTCAAGGAAAACAGGATTCACCTGACACACACACACCACCATACACACATACACACACACTGAATAAAAGAAAATGGTGCAGCGATTTATGAGCTGGCAGCTGCTGCCTGCCTGCGAATAGAGCATTAAAAGAAAACGAAGTTACGATGCGCAATTAAAGGGAGTGTTCTTCGCTACAGACCACAGGCCGACAACAACAACAACAACAACAACTTTCCAACACTACATCTACAACAACAATAACAATGTGTGCATAGCAATGCATACGCAAGGAGTTCAAAAAGAGCAAAGAAAACTAAACTATAAACTGCGCTGCGAGTCAACCACCACCACACACACACACACGCACACGCACACTCATACACAAACAAACAGTCTCACGCACTACTACAACAACAAAGCGTATGCGTATCCTTTGAGCTGTACCAGCTGTTTTTACAAAGCAACGCTCTGTGTCACACTACTACTACCACCTCACACACACATGCATGCACGCACGTTCGCACGCACACATTATAGCTGTTAATGAACTCAAATCGCATGTGTGCATGTGTGTGTGTGCTTGCGCGATTTGCCTGCTGCCGTCATTTACAGTATTTTAAAGATTTTTTAATAATAAATGATTAGTGCTTTTTTACGTGACGAACGCCATGCCAAAATGAATAAAAAAAAAGATTCGCTTTAAAGAAAATAAAATGACAGCAGCTTATGCGCTCAATGGTTGTCTCGTTCTCGCGCGCACTCACACACTTGCAGCTGTGAGTTGGAATTTTGATTTCGTGAAATTTAAAAAAAATGGTCGCAGCAACGCATATCATTATCAAAAGCACTTTAGATACCAATTAATGACACATATAATAATTTGGTTTTGCATTTGCTCACACAGAATTGCACTTACATTGATTTGTAGTTGCTTCCGCTACAATTTCTGCACCACTTCACACACGCGTTTTATTTACTTTTTTTGTACATACGCGCACGAACGTCTCACAGTTGCAGTTGAATTGTAAAACTAATTTATATTGCTATTGCTTATTGGGTTGAGCAGTATTTTAAAGGCCACTGAAATGCACTGTGCTACGGTTTCAAAGTTCTTATATTAGATATGATTTGTGAAATTTCTGTCTTTTTGCGATGTAATTTTCAGTTTTTTGTCGAACTCTTACGAAAAATGGACGACCGATGCATGCGTGACGACGATTCGTGAACAGAGGCGAGCCTAGCGATGGAACAACGATAATTCCACACCGTTATCACAGATGCAGCCCTGTCATCGACGCCACAAACTATCGATTAGCTTAATTTTTCAAGTTCGGTACGCAGCTTTCAAGTGTGAGAAAATAACAAGGAAGCTTAAAATTGAAAATCTGTTACTTTAAAAGTTGTAGACGTATTAAATATTTGACATTTATTTATAGAACTTGTTTAATAATAAATATTCTTATTATATACAACGAGACTATCATACATTTAATCAGACTCAAATCAATTTTCTTATTCAAAGTGGATTAATGGTTCAATTTCAAAAGTCAGTATTTTTTGTTTTATAACATGTATTTTCAAGCTATCTTAGTTGGGTAACACTGTTGCGAACGACAAAAGTAGACATAAAAAGGCAGAGTTCGACGTGAATTTGTGCAATTAATATTATTAAATATTTTTACACTTTTATAGTAAACAATTTTTTATTCGCTTGTCCAACGAATTTACACCGTTTGTCAGCGATCAGCCCAGTGCGTGCATATAATAATTATTAAAATTACGTATCCACGGTAGGGGCCAAAAGCAGGCAAATCATAAAGCAGAGAGCAGAGCAAAGAAAGAAAGTTCTAAAAATATTTTTGATCGTCGTGAAAGTCGCATATTTTATAAAGCTTTAAATTAACGACCAAAACAGCGCATACCTAATTGCAAAAATGGTATTGAAAGTGTACGTCAGCGGCATGTCCGGCAACAAGGAGGTGAGTATTGCAGTTTCCTTGTGGGCGGGGCAGCTGAAAAGCAAGCACACATTATGACAAATGCACATACATATATATGTATGTGTGTGTGGTGTGATTGAATAGTAGGAGTCAGTGTCATGTTAATGGAATGCTTGCTTAGCAGTGTGATAGATAGAAAAAAATAAAATAAATACCGTATTGCATATTCTATTTTATGCACTGCACATCTCTTGTTTGTTTGCGCTTGAGAGTGCGTGTGTGTGCGTGCGAGAGTGAGCGATGATGTAGTTGTATGTATGTATGTATGTATGTGCGTACAGTCAAAACGTCATCTCTCTAGCGTTCGCCCTCTTCGAACAGCAAGTGGGTATTTTGATTGGCGCATGCAAGTGTGTGTATGTGAGTCACTGTGTGTGCGTACGTTTTGATGGTGGTGGCAAGAAGCAGCACAATGACCGCAAACATTTCCATATAAGCTTATTTTATTGTTTTTGTGTGTTCTGTGTAGCGTAAAAGAATTCATTGATTACAGTTTTTCATATGTATATGCGTGGGTACGGCTTTGTTAGTATGCGAGTGTGTGAGTGTGCATGATTCATGTATGTGACTCTTTTTTTTTTGTTCGCCTCATCTTTGTGCTGAAACAACGGCCCTTGTGCAAAAAAAACAACGGGAGTGCTCGCCAATGATGGGTGCGAGAGAGAGCGAAGTTTTATACTTATGCCGTTGTTTATTGTTTGTAGACTTGAGACGTGTCAGCGCCACAAATATATATTATGAAGACATATTTTTATGGGTGTATGAGTGAGTAGATAATAAATAAAAACAACAGTTTATCAAAAGTTAATTACAAGAATGCAGAGATAAGTGTTTTGAAGTGAGAGTGAGAGATAGCTTTTATGTGTGTGTGTGTGTGTGTGTGAATGTGTGCGTGTGCGTGGGCTTGCCGGCAATTGAAAACCAGGGCTGGAAGCTTATCAAAATAAAAGCTGAACTAAAAATGATTTATGAGTATATTTGTGATTATGATTTATTATTAATTTTATATTTTTTCATTAGGTGAAGAAGCGCCAACAGCGCGTTCTGATGATCCTGGACAGCAAGAACATTCAGTATGATACCGTTGACATAACAGAACCCGGCAAGGAGAGCGAAAAGGAGATGATGCAAAACAAATCGACTAGCAGCGGCGGCACAGTCAGCGATCCAGAGCCGAGGCATCCGTTGCCACCGCAAATCTTCAACGATGAGGAATATTGCGGTGATTACGATGCCTTCGATATGGCCAATGAGATTGATACGCTGGAGGTGTTCCTCAAGCTGGCGCCCGCTGATACAACGGCCGTGAGCAGTGCTCAGATCGAGCTGAAGCAGGAGAACGGTGTGGCCAAAGAGGGCGAAAAGGCCGAAGGGGAGGAGGAAAAGAAAGCGCCAGCGGAAGGTGAAGGCGAAGGCGCGGGCGCTGAGAAGGCAGAGGTTTGAAAGCTTTGAGCAATTTGTACTTTTCTGTTTTAACTATTATGAAGCGACAACAACAACTACAGCAACAACAAGCCTGCACAGAAGCAACAAAAATGACAACAATAACAAACAACAAAAAATTAACATTAACATCAAGCAACTTCAATTAATTAATTACTAACGCCGCAATGCAATCAGCAAAGCCATGTTAACAGTAGCAGAGCAATAACATTAAACTGTAATCTAACAGCATTTCAGCAACTTTGGCGGCAAACTGCAATTTTTTTGAGTAAAGCTTCTATTACCACGACTGCGGTTCTTTAAGTTAAGACTACTATCATTATATGTATATTTATACACGTACATATTTATGACATGCATAATGCAAGAAATTACAACTTTTAATCAAAAGAAAGAAAAAAATATATAATTTATTTATAAAATAATACACTCACACACACACTTTTGTATGTATTTGTAACAAGATTTGTATTGATAACATTTTGTTAACACACATTCGAAATATTAATGCAAATATCAGTTGCAAATTTGATTTAATACTAAATTTTAATTGAGTGTATTAAAACTAAAATATCTGTACGATTTGTGCGGCTGAGTTATGTTAATGCGAAAACATAAAAATCCGCTGAATATATAAGTACATATTTAATAAAAAAAAACAAACGAAATGAAATATATTTGTATTTACTAAAAAAAATGAAGCCTAATAATCTAACAAAAGCAGCAAAAGCCAGCGCTTAACAGTTGTTTAACAGCGCATGTTAAATAACAGCGAAAGATGTGAATCGAATTGTAATGCTAAAACTCGTCAATTTACATCAAACAAAAGGCAGAAGATGGCGAGGCAACGAGCGAGGATAAGGAGAAATCAGATAAAGATGGCGACGAAGAGGATAAAAAGGAAGAGAGTAGTGAAGAAAAGGTAAAACGTGAATGTTGTAAAATTATTGCATGTAAAAAGAGTGCACGAAGTTAACAGTTTGAAAAGTTAACAGTAGTCAATGTTAACAGTAGCTGCTATCGAGCTGCTAATCTTGCATGCTCATGCAAACAAAGCTTAGCAGAGTAGCTCTTAAATTAGTTTTAGCGAATCCTTAATGATATTTGTAAATATATTTTCCCATTTATACCATCCTGTACCATATCCCCACTGCAACAACAACTATACAAAACACTCACTCTTGAATGTAATGCACCACATACGAAATTCTAAACACAACTCAGACTGAAGCCGAGGCTAAAGAAGGTAACGGCGAATCAGAATCTAAAGAAGAGAAGGAGGAAGCAACAGGTAACATAAAGGATGCAAAGCATTTTAATTACTCTAACATTCCCTTAATGCCAAAAGCAGACAAAACAGATGATGAACAGAAGGAGAAGGCAGAGGAAGGCGATAAGAAGGAAAAGGAGAATGAGGGTGAGGGTGTGGGTGAGGGTGAAGGTGAAGGTAAGAAGACGGCAGAAAAAGCGGAAGATGCGGAAGGCGAGACAGAGGAAGAATCGAAAGAAGAAGGTGAAAAGGAAGAGAAATCTGAAGACGAAACTAAAGGGAAAACAGAAGAAGAGAAGTCTGAAGACGAAACAAAAGAGAAAACAGAAGAAGAGAAGTCTGAAGGCGAAGCAAAAGAGAGCACGGAAGAAACGAAAAAGGATGGAGAAGAAACCGAGGAGAAATCAAGTGAAGAGAAAGATTCTGCGGAGGATAAGCAAGAAGAGAAAGAAAATAGCGAAGAGACCGTTGAATCTGAAACGAAAGAAAGCGAAGAAAAGGAAGCTGTTGAAACGTCTGCAGAGTCTAAAGATGAAGCTGAGGAAAAGAAAGAAGATAAGGAAAACACAGAAGTAGTTGAGGAAGAGACAGCTGAAGAAACTAAAGAAGAAGAAACAAAACCAGATGAAACCAAAACAGAAGAAGTAGAAAAAGAAGAGGAAAATAAAGAAGGAGAAAAGGAAGAGGAGACGAAAGATGAAGTAGAAAAAGAAGAGGAAAAGAGAGAAGTAGAAAAGGAAGCTGAAGAAAGTGCCGAAAATAAGGAAGAAAAAGAGGATAATGAAGAAGAAACTAAAGAAAAAGCAGTTGAAGAAGAAACTAAAGAAGCCTCTGAAGAGAAAGCAAACACTGGTGAAGAAGCAACAACAGAAGAAAAGAAAGAATCCGAAACTGAAGAGGTAACAGAAGAAAAGAAAGAGACGAAAGCTGACGAAGAAGCAAAATCATCTGAAGAAAAAAGCGAAGCAGAGTAAATGAATTAGTGCATAAGCTGCCAATAAACTGAAGCGAATCACAACGAACGAACATAATGAGCCGGAACCAAACATACACAAACTCACGCTCACACACACCAAATGAACCAAAACAAACACTCACTTCAAATGAACAACTATCGCATCCGCATCTGTAGTCCATCACTTAGAGAGCACACACATGCACAAACGCACACACACACATTAGCACATATAAACATGTATTGTAAATAAAAAATGAAAAAAAAAAAATATTACTAATATTAATAAAAAGCTGGTGAAGGGTAATGAAAAAAATTAGTTATTAAGCAAACAGCCTTAAATACACAACTTTTCTAACTTTCTCCCACAGACAGCGACAACAACAACAGCTGCAGTTCCTGCTGCAGCGGTTCCAGTTCCAACTCCAGCCGAAGCGAACAATTCCTCGGCTCAGCTCTTGGAACGAGAGCGCGAAGCTGCGGCGCAATAAACGAATTCAAATACTCGATTTATTTTTATTTTTGTATATTCTATTTTCCACTTATTAAAATGTCAATAAAATATGTAATTTAAATACTTTCATTTTTATTTCTTTGTTGCAGCGCAATAAACAAAGTTTAAATTCCATTATTTTCCACTTATTAAAATGACAATTTAAACATTTTATTTATATACTTTCGTCTTTATTTTGTAAATCATTTTTGTATATACTAAATTCCATTCATTGAAATTTCAATTTCAAGTTTGTCTTTATTTTGAAAAATAATATATACTAAATTCCGTTTATTGAAATTTCAATTTCAATTTAGATTTCAATAAAAAAACGCTTTTCACATTTTTCTGTATTTTTTGTTGTTTTTCTTTTTGTATCCAAATAATTAAATATACAGTACATTTATAATTATGTTTAGTACAGAGACATTAAAATGAAGTTATTTGTTTTATTTTTTCTTTTTTTTTTTACTTATTTATTATTTATTTACGCTCTAGCTTCGAGCTCTTTATCCATGCTTCGTTTGTTTTTCTTTTTTTTTTTTTAAATTACAAAAACTAGTTAAAAAATATGCGAATTAATTTCGCAACTCAAAAGCATTTACTAATTATTAAAAAAAAAGGTTATGGGAAAGGAAAACAAAATCAAAATATTTGGAGGAAAAATGGAGAATGGATGAGCTGAAGAAGGAGCTGAAGTAGATTCAAGTCATAAGGAATTCTCGTTCATTCGCTCGCTCACTCGCTCTCTTTATTGAATTATCGTTGATTGTTGAGTCTAATCGCTATCAGCCCACATCGGCTGAACAGATCAGATTGAGGTGAATGAGTTGAAGTAGCTGCAGTAGATTCATGTCATGATCAACTCTCTGGCTGACTTTACCTCTCTTTCGGTTGATTGCTGCCTAATCGCTGTTCTCCTCATCGGATGTATCTGTTGTATAGTCGCTTAGATTCTCTTGCTGATCATTGTGCTCCGGCTCCGATTCGCTCAAATCCCATTGTGGATGATCTGTGGGTGGTGCGGGCGCCTTTTGCACATCCAGTTTCAGTTCCTGCTGCTGATCCATGCCCAGATACGAGTCTATAAGAATATTAATATAAATTTACATGATGGGCACTCTATATTTATATATATCAGTAGGCTTACCTGATCTCAGGCAAACTGTAAAGGTGTAGACGCCTGGCCAACGAGGCGCTGTGAACTTCAGTTGTATTTCCTCCTTCTCGACGAGATTTGTGACATGGTAGGGCGCTGTGAGCAGAGTGCGCGACTTGCGATCGCATATGTAGGTCCACCAGTACTCCTGCTTCTCTTCCGGAAAGAATGGACAGTGCACTGTGTGCGACATACGTGACTTGCCCTCCAGGCGTTCGCGTTTATTCAGCTTCGCCTGCAGCCTCTCCCACTCCTCGTCGTCGTCGTCATCCAGCGAGGAATTGTTTTTGTTCTGCTTTTGCTCATCCTCGCTGCCAGAGACGGCCACCGATTCCACATCGCTGTGCTCGCCGGCATCCGATTCGGCTTCCGAATTGGCGGCCGTTTGCTCATCCGTTGTGGACACAGTGGTAACTGCTGCAGCAGCTGCTGCGGCTGCGGCTGCTGCTGCAGCGGGTGCTGGCTTCGGTTGCGTCTTCTTCTTCTGATTGTTGGCGGGCTTCTTGCCGCCTTTGCCCTTGCCGCCCTTGCGTGACTTCGACCATGCAGAAGCCTTCTTCACGGGCACAACAGCAGCAGCAGCTGCTGCCTCATCATCCTCGCCAGCCGCCTCCTCATTAGCGTCGTCCTTAATGCCCTGTTTCTCCGGCACCTTCGTGTCCCCGAACAACGTCTTCATGTCCTTCCGCTCCAGCGTCACGGTCACTGTCACAATGGCGCCCGCCGTCACCACATTGGTATTCTCATCGTCGATCACCTCACAGCGTATGGAGAAGTCAATTAGCGGCATCTTGCCCAGCACTCGCATAACATTCTCATACTCAAAGTCCGAGAGATTCTTGAGCAGCATGCGACTCTCCTCCGGCTTCAGCTGGGCAAATTGCTGCAGATTCTTCACATGGCGCTTCTTGTTCATGAAATACAAATGATCCTCGGTCAGGTGAGGCAACTGCAGCAGCGGCGACTTGAACTCCCACAGGCCCTGAATGATAATCGGGGACATCTTCATGCAGTTCTCGATGGTCTCGATGCTGGGCAGACGGGGCACTCGGCGCGCATAGGCCATCATCACCAGCTGATGCACACAGCTGACCATCTCCTGCACCAGATACGGACACTTCTTCACAATGAACTGACGGTCACGTTCCAGTGTGTCCGGATTCAGCGGAATACGTGAGAGATGGGCGTGCAGTATGGCACGCGCCTTAATGGAATACATGCGACACAGCGGATGCTCTTTGCATTTCTCATTTAGATTGGGCAGTTGTCTTATCAGCTGTAAAAGAAAGGGGAAAAATTAATAAATAAATCATTTATAAATTTTAAATAAATGGAAAATGGATTGTCGTATGAATATAAACATTGCTGCTATTGGTATGCAGTTAACTTAACAGAAGATAAAAGCTTCAACTGCTAACAGTCTACCTTCAACATAACAGTTCTCACGTAGATTTACTAATGTAAAAACAATTATAAAATGGTTATTCTGTTAACAGTCTACCTTTAACATAAGTTACGTTACAGCGCTTTATCAGCCATTTCAAACTTAACAGTCATAAGCAATGCTAAGACTTCCACTGTTAAAAGCCTACTTTTAACACCACATTTCTCATGCACTTTTACTGAACAGCTTTACATTATGTTATTTGCCTAACAGCGTCACATGATCAATTTTTATCAGATTTTTCAATACATACCGCGGGCACCTCATCGTTATCCGACTGCCGTTCGACCACCTGTGAATTGTGTCGCTTATCGAACTCCAGACTGGCTGCGAGCACCATCAGAGCTCGCTTTAGCAGCATGTGCGGTGTTTTGTGTATGAAATAGAAATACATTTGCGACGTATCCAACAGGACTTTGTCGCCGCTGAAGCGTATGGAGCGATACCACCAGACGCCCACAGCGGAGGGCATGGCCACCATGAAGACCAGGCCATAGAGACCCAAGACCCAAACGCTATTCTCCTTCTCAACGATCCATGAGGGCAAGGCAATGCCAAAGGACATGGCGCCCGGACCATCGGGATTGCCATATTTCTCATAGTTCTCTTTGGCCACATCATCGGTGAGCGCTTGATACGCTTTGCTGAGCATCATGAATGACTTCTCGTCGCCCGTCTCCTTATCAGGATGCAGCACCTTCGACAGCTTATAGTAGGCCTTCTTGATCTCGGCCTGCGATGCTGTCGGCGGCACATTCAATATCTCAAAGGGATCGAAGCTCGCCATCTCGTAATCGAACTGGGAGACGCGATACGTGAGGAACAGCAGCAGCGCCCAGCCGAGCACAATGGCCAGCTTAATGACAACTGATTTGAGTGTGCGATAAGGCTCGGCATTGGCCAATATAATCTTCTTCTTTAGACAATCGGGACATTGGCATTCCTCTTTCAGTTTGCTAAGATCTGTGCGAAAAAGGGTGCAAAGATTAGAATCACATGCGGTGAAAGCGAGATGGCAGCTAAAATTGAGATCGCGAGAGCGTTGCAGCATGTTCGCTCCCGCTCTCTCACTCTCGCTACCTGGTCTCTCTTTCAAGTATCTGGCATGCATGTGTGCGTTTGTGTGTGTGTGTGTTCCATTTGTGAAGTGAGCTGGCTTAAGCTGTTGTTATTGTAGCTTTCACCAACACGCAGACAGCGTAAAGCGCCGATTGGAAGGCACTGTTAGAATAACTAAATGGAACGTGTCCATTTGCAGCACTTGTCACTCACACACATATATACACACTCAGACACACATGCACACATAGACTTAAAGAGAGAGCTGCAGTCTGATTATAATCAGCATGAACTAACCTTCTTTCTTTTTACGTGGCCAATAGTAAATCGTTGTTGGTATCAATACCAGAGCCAAAAACGATAACACAAAGTAGTAAAATGTGCCGCCGCTCTCATCATATTGAAACTTTTGACCCGCCATTGGAAAAGTAGCGCCGGTCTTCTAATTATTTACAAAAAGCAGCGCAGTTTCTTCTTCTCTCAGAGGGGTTTGAGTTTTGGTGTGGTCGTCGTTGTCTTTTTTTTTTTCTAATGGGCCCCCCAGCTGATGCTTTGGCACGCTGGCAGTTCGCTGACTGCGCGCGTCTCTGGTATTTAAATAAATACGCAGGATCCCAATGATGGGGATGTTCTCGGTTAGGCTCAATTAAAATACACAGCGCCTAATTGCACCAATTAAATGCCGCGAATTTAAAAAACTTATGTATTTACAGCAGTCGTCAAATGACACGTCTGTACAGTGTGACCGTGCCAGCTTGCTTTGGTAATGCCGCAATTCAGTGTTACCGCTCTGAGATCTTAAGATAGCACAAATCTGCAACAGTCGGTTCGGTTAAATTGCGCGCTTTAGGAATTTATATGTATTAACTTATTGATTATTAGTGGTTATTATGTCCGTTCCTGTGTCTTTTCTAATTTAGGCTGCGAATTTATGGATAAACACTTTCTTAAATTTGATCTGTGCAGTTGCTTGATTTTTTTTCTATTTTTATTTAGACTGTTAATTTAAAAATATGTTGCCTCTTTCAGTAAGTATTTTTGTTGCAATACGGTCTCACATTTTTTCAGTACTTTTATATATCGAATAGAATATCGTCAATGTATTTTTTAAAAACTTGGGGATATCGATGCACCTTTCAGTTTCAGGCCACCCCAAGAATTTGATAATCACATCGCTAACAGAACAGTGAGCGCGTTGAACGCGCAATGAGTACATTTTTGGTTCGCTGCCGTGAAAAGTTCGATTTTTTTAATTCAAATAACTGATTTTAATAGTTTTATAAACAAAACGGTGCATGGATAGCAGATGGTGTAAAGTATTGGAACGCCAGTGAAAAAGTACTGCAAAGTAAAACCTACAATAAAAAATAAATAAAATAAAACAAAAAGAAAAAGAAAAGCAAGGTGCCAAAGAAGAAAACCAGTTATGTATGTCGAATTGATGTATTTCCATTTTGCTGGGCAAAAATGAAACATTTTATTGGCAAAAAAATGTTAAATGAAAGTGATGTGTGTGAGTGCTTAAAGGCATATTAATTATATGGGCACAGCTAGAGCAAGTGAAAAGTGACAATAAAAGCCAAGTTTATAGCCAGACAAGGTTACATTTTCCATGACAACTTCCAAAACGAGAGTCAAATCTCCACCTCTAAAAGCCGATTTCCAGCGAATCTCTTGCGAAAACTAAAAGTAAGTACAAGCCAAGTATATATACTTACAAAATGCATGTGCATATTGCCTTTAAAAAATATATGCATGTGTGTGAGTGTGAATGTGTGTATGTGGGTTTTTGGCGTCTTCTTTGCAGTCAAAGAGGCGGCGGCCGCCTTTGCGTACGCTTGTATGTGTGTAATTGTGTGTGTGTGCGAAAAGCAGGTAGAAGAGCTAGATAAATAAGACTCTCAAGGGCAGCTAAGAAATTATACGTGTGATTTGTTCTTGTGTGAAAAAAATCAAAAAATAAAATAAATACAATGGCCGTCTGCCTTCTCTTTCCTTTGCTCGCTGTTGCAGGTGGTTTACTTATTTGTCTTGTCAAATTTTTGTTGCTAATTTTGGCTAATTTTAATTTCGGTATATTTACCGCTCTGATATATTTATATATATATATATATATATTATATTTTGTTTTATGTAATTGCCAAATTGGAAATCTGCGTTAAGAGTGAAAAATCGATAAATCAGCGCCGCTGCAGCTGTTAGGCGATGCGTGGGCTATGGAGCCCAACTACGTGTAATTGGGGTAGGAAACACATGCACATGCATACACACACACATACACACAAAGTTGTATATGTATGTGTGTAACAAATAATCCGCTTAATGTAAAAACGCCAACGATGCTACAACTGTTTTTTTTTTTTTGGCGGCTGCACCACAACCTCTTCTCTCTCCACTCACACACACAAACATACATTTGTATACACGCATTTAGCATTTCGTGCATTTTCCCTCTATGCATTTGTGCAAATAAGAAAAATCAATAAAGCTGCGCTAGAAGAGAGCCGCTAATAAATAAAGCGCCGAAAGCAAAAGTCAGCGCAACAAACAGTTAAATGTGTACACATGTTATTAACCCAATTACAATATGGCAGACAGATGTAGCGGGATTAAAAAGCAAGTCAGCGTACGGGGGAAAGAGTGAGAGCGAGAGCGAGAGAGCGTTATGACTAGTGAATATATTAAGAAAGGGGAGAAGAAAACAAGAAAAAAACAAACAATCCGCTGAATTGGGCGAATAGAATAAAAGTTCCGTGAGTCATGCGGCGATTTAGCCACATTTCAATTTAAAAGTGACTTGAAATGTTAAAATTAAACACTTATACAATTTCTTTTTTTTCGCACGCTGTGTGAATGATTGGACTTGGAATCGAGCGTGGGGGCATTTTGAGTATGCCCAAAAGTCAAGTGGATTTCGTATGCGTCAGCGCAGAAGCCGCAAAAGTGCAATTCTTATCGGCATTTAAATAGAACGAACATAAAATACAAGAGCCATTAAAGAATTTTCCATGTGTGCCCGGCTTTCACCAAAAAAATTATAGCAACAACTGTTGAATTTCTGCTTATGATATCACTTTTTTGTTGTTGATTGCTTCAATTAAAGTGTTGCCAAACAGAAACATTCTGTAGAAAGCATGTGTGAAAAATGTTTCTATTTATATATCTATATTGAACTTATCTTATTCCACTTTTATTTTGCAATTTTCTGTTGAATTTCCGCCAATCGATCAAATACTTATATCGCATGCAATATTTTCTGTTGCGATATCGTTTAACAGACGGCGCCTATCACGCAAGCAAACCAAAGAAACAATATCAAAACGCGTGCTTAAAGTGTCAGACGCATTTAGTTACTTATCGTACATCGGCAAACATGTAGAGAAGGAGAAGGCATTGCTATTATCACTGAAAAAGAGATGAGCAATGTGTATCGATATGCGCGCGGGGTGTGATTCATTGCACGTTTCGAATAACTACAATAACAATTTGTTTGTTTAGTTAGATGTGTTATGCATTTTCGATACCCAATCGCACGCTCACACTCACGCGCTCATCCAAATGCGTTGACCTAGAATTGTTGTCACCCCGCTTTGCTTCTTTGGCTCTCGCTCGCACGATGTCGTTCACTTATTTAATTGTCACGTCCAGTGTAGACTGCGCTTCTGTAAGCTGCCAAAGAAATGACGCCATATTGCGTGCCATACTCTCAATAATCACGCCTGTGTGTGTGTGGTCGTATGCATGTGTGTGTGTGAATGGATTGCAAAAGGGCAAGTGCGCTAACAGCTGACATTTGACAAAAGAAAATAGCTGTCATAATACGTTGGGCATATGTTTTTGTACCGTTAGCTGACACCCATTGAAATCTCTGTATGCGTGTGTTTTCAATTTAAATACTCCAGCAGCAAATGCAAAACATATTGTTTCAATTTATTTAATCAGTAAAATATGCATATTGGAAATTTTTGTAGATTACGTCGACTTAAACAGTTGTGTGGGTTGCTATTGTATCTAATATGAATATGGGCATTAATACCATGCAAGTGTGTGTGTATATATGTATGTATATAATTTGTAAATGTATGTATGAATGTAGATAAGTATATACTGTCGAATAAGCATGTCAGAAATATTTTCAAAAGCATTGTCTGCTCTATTTTACATACATATATAAATATATATGCATATTAAATTTTCCATTAAATATCTTGCGCTAAGCGTAAAGAATTTTATTAGTAAAATGTGCTCTTTGATCTTGGAATTAATTTCGAAGAGACAGGAAGAGAGCGAGAGTGAGAGATTAGTTTTTGGTCGTCTCTGTTTATTCGAGTTCGAATTGTTTGTTTTTGTTTGCCTTTCTTTCGGTTTGTTTGTGTGAAAGTGAGGCAAATGCGTTTGGACATACGCTGCAGTCGCGCTGCTTTGCTCTGCTCGCTCTGCACTGCTCTGTCTTGCGGTTGATTTAGTTGTTTTGTTGTCTGTTGTTTTTTCTTATCAGCACTCTCGCTCTCTTCTATCAGGTTTATTCTTCGAAGTTCAGTTTTTTTTTTGTTCCCGGTGCTTAGGTCATTTTTTAGCGTCGTCTTTTACATTACATAAAAAAGTTTTTGATTATTTCAATTAATTTTTATATTCATTGCTGCGTAACGCAAATTGTTTACCCTTTCGCGTAGCTAATTAATTATTTTTAATTAATTTATCACACTGGGATATCATCGATGTCTTGGCCCATTTAAAACTTAATTAGTTTAATGGCAAGTGTTGCAAATTCATTTAAATTGTTGCCATATAGCAAGCTCTATCTCTTTCTCGCTCTCTTCTCCCTCTTTCCCCCTTTTACCTACACACGCCCTAATTGTTTACAGATTAGTTTCAACTGGGTGTGGCATAAGCGGCGGGTGTTAACAATTAGACAGCAGTAAAAAGGTAGAAGGCAGAAATGCCAGCTGCGTCCAGAGTGTGGCCGCTTGGCAAAATTGTCACGCAACCTGGGCACACCCGGTCCGGCCTCATCACGTATACCCACCACACATACAGATGATGCTAATCAGCCTAGAATTGCGCTATTTTTGGGCACGCTTTGTGCCTTGTGCGTGGAATGCGTAGGTGAAGCTATTTTATGCTCTTTATGGCAAAGATTTATATTTGGCACATATTTTAGCTTTAGCTACTTATTTGCTTAAGTTGTAAATATTTGTGAACTAATATGCGTGGGTCTGTCTCTCCCTCTCTCTCTCTCTCCCTCCATCTTTGTCCTTGACTGTGGTCAGTTTATCAGCTTGTTGACAGTGCTGCCATTTTTTCGAGAGAACAAAAAGCTAGATCTAGCTTGAAAGGCATTTTCACAATTTTTAAGCAGTTACGTTTTCAAATAAGCTAGTTCTAGACTTAAATAGGCCAAGATGACTACATTGTATACAGCGCATCTGACGCCCCTTTCCAATTGGACTCAATTGGAGCTTCTCATTATGCAAGATCGTAAAAAAGTGACAGGGGTAACGGCACATCAATCATTTATATCGGCAATTTGGAGCACATAAATCAAGCTAGAAAAACCAATTAGACCAATCAAAATATACACACACACACACACACACGAAAAAAGCTCATATTTGTAATAACAGTTAAATGTATGTAAATACATTTTTATTATCAATTTATGTGCATCAAATATGATTTATGTGAAGCCCAAAAAAGGCATATGAATTGCCAAGAACAGCAAGAGCAAAAAAAATAAATAAAATAAATCGATAATAACAAATGCAAATAACCTTCAACACCTTTAAATTTTTGCGCAATGCCTAAAGTCGGCAAATTTTGACGAAAATCAATTTTCAATTTGCATGTGCGATTTCTTTGAAGTGTTTCTCGCGTGCAAATTTATGCTAATTCAGCAGAAGCGAAAAAACACACTGTAGATGCTGAATGAAGCGACGTGGTGGGTCGCCCGCGGGCAAGTGCGGAACGGAAAATGAAAACAATAAGAAATTGCCAAATTACACTTCAACAAAATTGTTGTAGTATTTTGACTTGCACGAATTCGAATTGAAGAACTAAAATATGAACTGCATGACGCAGCAGAAAGAAGTTTGTAAAGGGAGATGATAGAGGAAGAGAGCGAGTCTAGCTAAGTCCTTATACAGTTCATTTAACCTAAGCTTGAGGGCGTGAGAGAGAGGGACAGAGAGAGGCAGTAAAATAAAGTGCAGGCAGTTCATTTAACCTATGCCTGACGACATGAGAGTGTAAAAGAAAGAGAAAGAACTTGAGGGCATTAGAACGGAACAGAGAGAATGAGGGGGAGAAGGGAAAAACGCAGTAGAAGCAGTTCCTTTAAATGTAACTTGACAGCGCTAGATTGGGAGAGAGGGAGAGTAAAACGATATGCAGGCAGGTGATTTAAACTAAGCTTAAGAGCACAAATGAATGCCTTTGCAGTGTTGGTAAATAAACAAATTGACCTGCTTATACAAATCGCAAAAACTATGTTAATTTTATACGCTGACTAATCGTCATTTGATATACACTAAATAAACATGATGTTTATAAATTTTAGTCAAAGCATGATGTTTCGCTCATCAATAAAATAGCACTAAATTAATCCATTTGAGGCGCTGGTGGCGTTGCGACGATGACTCTTTGGTCATTTACCTATCAATATCGCTGCGTAAGCTCAAAAGAAAAAAAAAACGCAAAAAAAAGCCTCCCGCCAAACTGAACGAATCAAGATTAATTGTTTATGGCTAAATTTACGCTCGCTCTTTGTTGTTGTCGCAGTGGGGCGTGTGCCGCTGGCATTGGGCTGTTTTCCTGCCAGCTGACTTAACCTGGCCATTAAAAACGTGTCGAGCGTCGGGCATTAAGTTTTCTTTTTCTGTGCCACTTTGCATATGATTCACGCGACTTTTCTTGCCTCATTTCCTTTTCGCATATGTTCTTTGCGCCTAACTGTAAGTCGAATGGGCTGCGTCTCGCTCGCTCGCTCACTCACTCGTGACTTTCTTTCTTGCTTTCCAGCTCTCGCCATAAGTCAGCTTAAGTTTTGACAAATTAGACGTGGAAATTTGTCAACCCGATTGGCCATGTGTGTGTGTGTGTGTGTGAGTGTGTTTGAGTGTATGTATGTGTGTGTGCGTTTGTGCTTGTCGCTTCGCACATTATTTGTGGATTGCGTACAATTGTGCGGCTTACAACATAATTTGCCAAATGTGATTAGCAAATATATGGACATGGAGGCGGGTTTTGGAGCTGGCCGCTCGCTTTCAATTCAACGCTTCGTTTAACTGAGCCAAATTGAAAGCTCGCCTTGCCGCGCAATTACAGTGAATTGAAAAGTCTACAACTAGTAGGCAATAAAAATTGGACAGTGAGACCGAAGCGCACGAGTTCATTAAACTCTCTTCTGCTGTATACATATATGTATGTATGTATATATTTGTGTGCTGCGTGGCTTATGCTTTGGCTGCTGGAGATTGCTGTTGTTCTTTGCTCGCTCTGTGCCTCCCTCCCTCGCTCTCTTTCGTTCTCTCTTCTACTCCTTCTCCCTCTCTCACCTTAGAACCGTTGTTGATGTCGTCACTGTGTGGGCGTTTTGCGCTTTTTACTTTGTGCTGCCTTTTTGGTGTACTGGGCGCATTTGTTTAATTGTTGCTCATGTAATTATTCATTTTATTGTAATTTACATGGCGCGTGTGGGTCGCTTTGACTGCCACACACACATATGTATAGCCACAAGTGGGGTTGTGGCGCAGCCAACTTCAATTCAATTGATTATCGCATTAATACAAATAATCATAATAATCGATGTCTGTTTTCTGTATATTTATCGATGCACGCCCCATCTCATTCACATGCTTATTATGGCTACTTTCATTTAAACCCATCAATAGCAGGTGCACGACTATGAGATATCCTGTATTTACTTTTAAATTTATGTAACTTGCAAAATAAATTAATATCTCAGTATCAGATTATAGATAAAACTAGCTATTTTTCATTTTCAAAGGTAAAATAATATTTTAGTAATATATTATAGATCAAATACAGTTTTTCAAGATATAATAATATCTTAATACAGATCAAAAACAATTTCTTTTTTTTTTTTCTTTAAGAAAAATGAGTATCTATTTATCAGATTATCTTAAATACAATGTCTTTTTCCTTCTACTAATCTTTGCATAAAAACATCATATCTCTTTTAGTTATTTGCATTAGATTGAGGGTATACAAAAAATACTATAGAGATCATTTGCATAGCATATCAACAAACATTTGCACAATTATTATAAATGTAGTCGCATTGTTTTGCGCAATAAAAGTTTATTAACATTTTGCACATTTGCCTAGCAACAATGAAGAGCGAATAACACAAACAACAGCCATAACAACAACAACGGTAGCAACCGTCCAAAGACTCAGACAACCGCAAGAGTTGGTTAGAGCTGTTGGGCTTTATGTGTGTATGTATGTATGTATGTAACGGTACCTGAGCATTCAGTGTTGAATAATGGTGGCGCATAAGAAAGGCAAAGATTAACAAATGAGCAAACAACGTTCGTTTTTTTTTTTTTTTTTTTTTTGTGTATATTTTGCATATGCAAATGCGCAGTGCCACGCCCACTGTCAGTTGAAATTTTGAAATTATTGCGCATTTCCTTGAGAGCTGAACTGATGATGATGATGGCCAAAACAAAGTGCAATATGCGCTGCATTCAGCAAATTGGCAATGAATGACGTAGAGGATATCCTGTAGAATAAAGAATTCTGATTCTTAGAAATCTGTTTAGAAAACTATTTACAGGGCATCCAAGCGTAATTAACCCCTAAGCAAGCAGACAGATCGAAAGAGATAGTTGGAGTGTGTGAGAGAGAGAGAAAAACTGAGCGCCGCTCTTAATGAGCTTTACTTTGGCCTCTGTTAGCTTATCTGCGCACTTTGCATCTAACTTTTGCTGCATACATTTAACATTTATACAAAAAAAAAAAAAAAAACAACAAAAAATAAAAGCGGAACAAAAGCAAACGCCATAACTTTAATCATAAACAATGGAAAATTTACAATACGTATGGAAAGTTAGTTGGCTGAACCCGAGGGGCGGTGGGAGGGGCGTGAGCACGGTGCACAGCAAAACTGTTGTTTGCCGGCCTATCTATCGAATTTGCTTCTCTCACAGAAGCCACAATAACAATAACAACAACACATAGAGAAATATTTAGAAAAAGTTGTTAAGTTTTGTGGCTTTGTTTGTGTAAGTGTGTGTGTGTGTGTGTGTGTGTGTGTGTGTGTGTGTGTGTGTGTGTGTGTGTGTGTGTGTGTGTGTGTGTGTGTGTAACTGCCATTGCGCTCTAATAATTATTTATAATAATTACTTTTTTTGTGGCCTGCTGTTCAAACAGTAAATTATATTTAATACCCTACAAGCAAAATATATATCAGCTGCAAATGTTATATGGAGTCTTAAAATATATAAATACATACATAAAAAATTTGTTAATATTAACAAATATATTATAAATCAATTTTTATTTTATTTCAAAAATAAATAATTTTGTATAATATATAAATACAGAAATATTTCTAAAATAATTCATGCTTGTTTTATATAATAATTTTTGTTCCATAATTGACTCCACATTGTAAGGTATCAATATAGTCGCCCAGTGCAATTAATGTTGTTTTTTTTCGAACAGTTTCGCTTTGCAGCGACGTTGTCCAAATTCGTGTTTTATACAGCACTCAATATTTTCGGCTATCTCTTCTGTCTGCCTCTCGCTCACTCTTGTCGTCGCACGCTGCTCTATGTATTGCTGTTAATTAATCTTTTGCTTTGGCTTCTTTTTTCGCTACTTTGTCAAAAGCTACGAAAGCGATCACAATCGTCCGCTGACCTTGAACGCTGTCCACAACATACGCACACATACACGTAAACACTGACACACAGACATGCAAACGTAAGGGGTAGGAGAATTTGTTGCTGCATTTTAAATGAAGCATAAAAAAAAAGGAAAATTTTCAATGCACGCACGACGCACTTTTCACGCCTGAATGTAGAGCAAATATTTTTCTTAGCACGCACAACGAACAGAGTAGTGGAGAGAGGGAGAGGGAGGAGTGGAGAGGAGTTGTGGACAGAAGGCCTGCGGCACATCTCATTTATTGTCAAACCTGACATTAAAATTTTAATGCAGTCGCAGCAGCTGACTGCAGTTTACTCTGTCTTCGGCAAATTTTCCTTTTATTTATTTTTGACTTTGTCGCCGCCTCGAGGCCATAAATATTTCATTTTCGTTTCTACAAAGAAAACAAAAACTATATGTATGTACATATGTATGTATATGTTTGTATATATAATTTTTGCATGAGCTTCGCCTCTGGTGCGTCGCTGAATTTGCATATCAAAACTGAATTTCATTTTTATTGCCCCAGCGAATTTTTATTTTTGCTTCTTTGCTTCTTTGCTTCTTCTCCCTCTGCTTCTGCTTCGTCAAACTTGACACTGCCGAAAAAAAAGTTCGTCTCATATGTATGTATGTACATACATACATATGTATGTACGTATGTTTTTTTCTGCAGTTGCCGCCAATGCAGTGAATGACGTCAGCTGTTTTGTAGAGTGGAGAAACTAAACTTTTAGCCACCGCCACCCAACGTTTTGCGTAACTAATTTTGTGCTCATTTGGACATTTTAATGATAAAACGACAGAGGTTGAATAGCACGTACCAAAAGCATCAAAAGCAACAATTGTTTGGAAAAACTATAAAAAATGTATGTACACGTGTATGTGTGTGTGCGTGTTTTTATGTTTATAATAAAAGGCACTGAATTGTTTATAGCTTGTTGTTGTTGGGCTGCTATTTTGTGTAATCAACGTGCATTGAACTTGTTCTCATACACGCACACACACACATATACATACACATACACACACACAAGCAAACAGCAACAAATTGAGGCAGGTTCTCGTTCGCTGCGGCTGCTGTGTGTTAGGCCGTTTAAAAATTTATCAGCCACTCATTGTACCGTATCAGCAACAGTTTTTATACACTTCTTTTTTTTTCGTTTTCGTTATTGTTTTTGTTTTTATTGTCAAAGACACTGGCATAAACTTTTATTTTTATTTTCCGCATATACAAATACAGGCTAATTTACATAAAGTTTCACACGCCGGCAAACACACAAACACACATACACGCACGCACACACAGGCACGCACACGCTGAGAGACAGACACAGCCCACAGCCCGCTCTCCAATGCAATGCACTTGCTCCCGCCCAATAGCACTCTCCCACATTCACTCAGCAGACAGCAGCAGCAGAGACAACATCAACAGCAAAGGAGCAGCGTTGTGTGTCATTGTGCTGCTGCTCTCTTACTCACACATACACAGTATGCTGCTGCTTCAGTGGCTCTGCTGTGGCTGTCGACGTTGTCTCTAGCTTAGTGTTATTTTAGCTTCGAGCTCGTGCGGTTGATGACGCGTCCGCGGATCGCGTTCATCGATTGTCGATCGTTTGAAAATAACGTCGTGTTTAATAAATAATCTTGCCGCTGATTTGTGCCACTCTCTTTGATTGTTAGTTTCTAATTTGATTTTAAGTTTGTAGCGAATTTCGCTAAAATCGAAACGTAGCAAATTTGATAAACAGTCGTATCATTGTTTTAGTTGTTGCTTTTTTAGTTTTCGGCATTTAATCAATGTGCCGCCGTTCACCAAAATAATTCAAACAAAATTGAATTAAAACCAAAAGCACTTGACAGTTTTTGCTACTAAGCTTCCGCAACAACTTTATATGGACAAACAATCGAAATAAACTATAACAATGGGGCATGCTAATAAAATATAGTACATAAAAATTGCTGTATAATTATTGAAGCGTGGGCAGCACACGTATTTTAAATATTCATAGAAATGTGTGTGAACAAATTCCAGCTGGTAACTGAAAAATGTGAATACAATCCACTTATAATCCACACAGACACACACACACGCTCAGCTGTGTTTAAGCTCTGTTTTAACAGTTGGCTGCAGACTCACTATCTCTCTGTTTCCCTCTCTCTTACTCTCTTTCCCCTCTCATATGACGTCAAGGGCCTCCGCATTTTGACGCCTGATTGAGTTACAAATTTGCCTTCCCCACAAATAACAAATCTTCCATTTTACAGCGAGGGTTAATCTTGCAGTTTATCAATTTTATATAAGCGGAAAACTTATTAATATTCTGAGTGCAAGACTTTTTAAGGAATTTGTCACACCTCGAATTTTGGATTGTTTATTAGATTTTTGCTTGGTTTCTGCTCAATTTGAATGTTAATTTAAGTGAGTGTGAGTGTTTTGCCAAATAAAGTATTTAATCTTTGTTATGATTAATGATTTGCATATAACACAAATTCAGCTAATAGACGAAGACAGCTGTGTGAAACAAACCTAAAACAAACATCGACTCAACTGAGTTAAGGTGATTTAATGCTTAAAAGGTTAAGTATCTGTTATACTAAAGCCAAGTCTGTTATAATCTATTTGTATTAGACGTCAACACTTTTTCTTTAAATATATTATTGGTGTGTGAAATCATTGAAATTCGCAAAGTAGCTAAGATGTTTTGGGTATTTAAAAGGTTAAATAAGCTAAGTCCACAGCTATGTTCATATATGTTTTCTCGTCACTGAAATTAACTTAAGTAAGGTTTTGAATATCTAAAGTTCATCTGTTATACAAACTTATACTAAGCTTATACGAATTTTCATGAAATTTGAGTATCAACTCTCGCTTGATTTTGATTGTAATTATAAATTACATCAACAACTGAAAATGTTCCCATCACTTGCAATTGCTTTAATTTAACTTCACTTGACAAAGGTCATGTCAAAGTCAATGTCAGAGGCCAAGCTGCATTAATAAGCACTTCAGAGCATTGCATAGGGTCCAAGTTGTTTGTAAATTTAGTTCATTTTTCATTTACGTATTCATCTACATACACACACACACATACATATATACGTCTACAGCCATATTCATAAATTTTTATTTAATTATCATGCGGTCTTGTTCCGTCTGATTGCGTTCGCTGAGCTGAGCAGCCAAGTTTGCAGTTAATGTTTAAAAAATCAGATTTTTGTTTATGATTAATTACCAAGCACGTTTTCTGGGGCTCTCGGTGGGTACTCTTCAGGGTCAGTTGATATCTTCTCTTGTGTCGATTCCTACTGTTCTGTTCGGCTAAAACTCTTCAAACTCTTTGCTCACATGCGAGATCTTAATCCGTGTGCGGCGTGGCGTGTTGCAAGGTCCTTCAGCTTGAGCAACTTTTGGTTGTTAAAATCAGGGCCCATTGCTGACCTCGTGAGTAATTTTCAACAGTTACAACAACAACAAAAAAACACCAAATGCCAAATGCAGCGCCACATTACCAATAACTTTATACAATTTTCTATAGCCAGCCCAGCAGTCATTCAATCAGTCAGTCAGTCATTCAACGCCTCAATTGGTTTCTTGGTTTCGGTGCCAGACGAAAGTGAATTTGTTGCTTCTGGACGAGCTCTCGCCATTAGCACGAAAGCCATCAAATTGATTGAGACTTCTCTCTTTTTTTGGCTAAGCCGTTCGTTAGCAGTCCATAAAAAACGTCAGAGTTTTTGGCATATTGCATGCTTATAGTGATTATTATTATTACAAATAAAAACCCCACTTTAGCACTTTAGAATCTAATGGTGGTGAAAGTAATAAGTTCTAGACATCTTGCATGCTTTTTACTAAGTACTGCTGTCAATTTATGAGAGTTTTTTAAACCAGTGTTTGTAAAATAAACAGTATTTTTCTTTTTACTGTCAAATTTAACTGTCAGTTAAACATGTTGCCAAAGAAGATATTTTATGGTCTATTTAGCAGGCAGTTGTTGTAGCTGTTAAATGTTTGCACATCAGGAATCAAATAAGATGTAAATCTAAGACTAAACTGTTATATTTTACTGCTGTTACTGTTATATTTAACTACGACTTTGACAGTTTGTTGCGCAATATTTTAACGGCTTACTATGTCGAGCTGTTTTAGCAGGCCGTTTTGCAGCTGTTAAATTTTTAGAGTAAAAAAGTCGAATAGTGTTTGTTTTTATTTTACCAAGCTTATGATAAATTTAACGAGTTTAACAATTTGTTTGTATTTATTCACCTTATAGCATGAATGATAAAATCTCGTACAGTATTCATTTTTTACAGCTATTAAATAAAAATGTATAACAGGTTTTGCAAGCTAATGTTAAACTTAACGAGCAGTCTGACAATTTCGTTAATCAAGAACGTATTTAATGTTTCTATATTTCTTCTGTATTTTTGCTTAACTAGACAGTATATGCAGTTGTTAAATCTGTGAATGTAGATAGAAAAGTTATATTGAAAAAAATTTGAATTAATAATTATTGAGCTTATTATCCATATACGATATTCAAAAACGATACTATAATAATAATCGGTAAAAGAACACTTAAAACGCAAAATCGGTGAAAGAACATTTAAACGCTTTTAAGAGCTTACAATCTATATACGATATTCCCAAAAGAAACTCATTTAGCTATATAAATACATTAAATATGCATATGCACTATTATATAGCTCTATATATATATATATATATATATATATATAGAAAAAAATATATGTATAAATTATTAAACAAAGGTCGTGTGGGGAATGAGTAATGCCTTAGCTTAGAACGAGCCTAGCCAGACAGACAGCAACGGGCAATAAATAGAACCCAGATTATATACAAACGATAAAAACAAAAACAAAAACTACAAAAAACGATCAAAGAGACATCAGATTTGAATTTGCTGCCAAATATGGGCGTAACAAGTTAGCGAGACTACAAAATCGATGACGAAGACTATTAACAATAACAACAACAATGTAAAGATGTAAATTAAGCTTTGTATATGATTGTAAAATTGTTAATAAGTGTGTGACGATCAAAGTCAAGTAAACAATAAGAAAGAAAAAACATAGCTAACATACGGAAGTGTGGGCCGAAGAGACTTGAAACGAATTGAAGTTCGTAGTAAAAAAATACATAAAAATTCTTCGCTCGAGGGTCAACGAAACAAGCTTAATTTCCAAGCGAAAGTTGAGCTAAGAATTTAGAAAAATAGACGATGAAATACCCTGGAAAACCATTAAATGGAATAGAAAAGGCGTTAATTTGATGATCCTCACCTTAAAATTGGGATCGATATGGTTTTTTCAAACTTCCCCCAGGCTACTAGGAGTTTCTATATAATTTAAAGTTAATTTGTAAATAGATCTGCGATCTGATTGATATCGGACTATACTATATACAATTATATATTCCACACTTTAAAGTTTCTAGCAAAGAGAAAATATGGCAAAGCTTCTATATTCAAAAGAATTAAATAATAAACTTTCAATCGGTTCCATTAAAATAGATTAAATACCAAATAACAAGTTAATTTATCAACTCCATTCGATCTTTATTTAAAAAGAAAAAAACAACATTAATCTAAGCAGAAAGCTCTGCTTTCAATGCCTTATACAATCCATAACAAAATTTAAATGAAACTTCTCTAAAATTATACAATAGAATCTGCATCTAATATCTAATGAAATATTTATAATATAAAAGACAGACGCAACGTGTGCTGAATGTCAAAAAAGAGACAAAGCAAAAAAAAAATTAATAAAAAAAAATCCAATAATCTGTGTGGATCTCAGTGTTGGAACCACTCCAAAAAAAAAAAAAACCAGTCGAAAGCGAATGAAAGGGGGCAAGCAGGGAATGTGGAAAGGTCTATGGACAGATAAAGAAATACTTGTAGATAGAAAGGGAAGTGACAAAACGATATGTGTATGTATAAATGCGGCTACATTGTTGCCAATGGATAGGTGGATAGATTGGATAGGTGGATTGGATTGATAAAAGCAGAAATAATATATGTACCCATTGTAATAATAATGATCAACAATGGATGTCTGTATTTATATATAGAGATATATATAGAGAAAAAATTAACGTCGTGCGATGAGTTTGCAAATAGTCAAAGTATTCGCGAGTTTGTTGTCCATGGTGTTGTAAATGTTGCTGTTGTTGTTGTTGTTGCTCCTCGGGCGCTGGCCGGTCCCGCCTCCGGTTTCTCCTGACAACGGCGACAACTTGAAACAGACGCCTAAGCAACATACAACACACTCGCGCAAACACAAGCAGACACACACAAACAAAGCAACGCACAAATTGCTGTACAAATTGCCCCTTGGGGCGTGAATCGCTAGAGATGTGCGTGTTAAAATTTATCGTGAGGCTTGTAAGTTTTGTAGCTTGCAGCTATTAAGAGTTGAGAGCATGAATAAATACATTAAAAAGGCTGCTTAGTTAGTTTTAATGAAGGCGCGATTACAAGTATAACACTTTACATTTATTAATTCTTTTTCTGATGGAGTTTTGTATAACAGTTACATGTTGATCTATGCGTTTAAGGCAATATATGTAATTAATGTAACTGTAGTTATAAATCTATATCTCTGCAAACTATAAGTCCTCACGAAGTAGCTTGAACTATGTGAGTGACCAACTTTAGTATAACAGTGTTATCATTTGGAGTATAAAAGTTTCCATTTATGAAGTTCTAAATCTTCAATAAAGAAAACTATTTAAATTTGGTTCCAATCTCTTCACTTGAGTCACATATAACACTTACCAATATTACAATATAACTCCCTGTCCCGCTCTACTCATGCAAATTCAAATATAACACTTTAAGCTCTAAGCACTTGCAGGCAAATAGAACACTTGAAACCTGTTCGATAACATTTTCTAACCACAGTATTCAATTGGCTTTTAAGCACGATTCGCAGCAATCATTAAATTTATTATAACTTTGTTGTTTTTCTTTTGTTTCCTCTATTATATTGTAATTAAGAATTTTGTGCAAATGGAAACCTATTGAAAAATTCTGTCATATGCTTTATATGGTCTGTGTCGCAGTTCGTGCGGATGGCGATTCTATAAACTAATTTGAATTGAGAAAAAATAATACAACATAAAAATGCTAAACAAATCAACGGAATACGAGTAAATCAGTTGGCTTTTTATGTTTACTGTTTTATGTCAATTTGTTTATAGGTGAACGTGCAATTATCGAGTTATAAATGAATTTACTTATATATAGAATTTTAATTTGTATTTGTTGTCTTTGCTTCTTTCTAACTAATGCAAGTCGCAAATTGCATAATTGTTATTCGTTTATCTATTTTATATCATTTTTGTTATTGTTGTTGTTGCTTTCATTGTTGATCTGTGACCTTTGTTTTATATTTGCAGTTGAGTTTTCTCTCATGTTTTGCGAGTTGAATGAACTTCACTACAGCTGTTAAATATTTTTTTATAGTAAAAAAAGAGAGTTTTTGTTTCAGTTTGTAAAAGAAATAAATGATAATTGTGATGTTAATGAAAATGATAATCGCAATGATAATGACAATGACAATGATAGTCATTGTAATTGTCACTGTCATTATCATTGTCATTTTGCATCCATGATAAGAAATTACAAATAATACTGATAATGATAATCTAGTATAATAAAGCTGATGAAAATGATAATGATAATGATAAGAAGAATTGAGGATAAACATTAAAGCTGATGTAGGGATATTTCATGGATGTATATTGCACAGAGTATGACTCATTGTTTCATGCTCTATATGGTTCTGTTCTATAGTTTCTTAGTTATGATAAGAATAATTATAATAATAACAGTTATATTTAAAAACGTATACATTTTTTAGACACATTTCTCATTTAGTTTCTGTTAGGAACTTATAATATCAATGATTCAAAACTATTGATTCATTTTAGTTAACCTTTTTCTACTCTAGAATTACTTTTTGAAGGCTATAAAATAAAACTTGCATTCACACTATTGATCCTATTTATAGAAAATCCTATTCCGCTCTAGGTTTGCTTTTTGAATAATGTAAAATAAAAGTTACACAATATTTATCAAAGCGGAATTTTGTTTACAAACTATAACAGTTATAGTTATGCCGTGTTATGCCTGCATTAACTTTTTGCTTAGCTCAATTAATCTTTTCTCTCTCTATATGTCTATATGTTCTTATAGTTGATTGTCTCGTGCACACGATTTGCATGTTTAGCTCTTTAGATTCCTTTATGGAACGTATTAATTTTCATGTTTAACGCTTGGCTGTGATTTGCTAGCAAACGTCAAAGTCGCGCCTTTGTATGCAAATGAAGTTGGTCGGCATATGTTTATATATATAATATATAAATATGTATTCATAATACTTAATTAATAATGAAGCAGAGAAATAGTCTTGGAATTCATTGACCGGATTAAGTTCTGTTTAACTAGCTCTGCCAGACACTTACTTAGTCAAGTTGTAAATTGTCTTCGAGTGCAGCTTTAGCTTATTTAAATTTCAGTGAACTGCGTAAATATTTATATAAGCACACGTTACAGGTATATACATATACTACGTATATATCTGATGACTGTTTAAGTTTGCAATATATGCAAGGTATTTCTCTTGCTGTTGTTTTTACCTTAGTTGTTTGTAAACAAAGAAAATGCAAAAAGCTTTTAGGTGACAAATGTTTAATGCCTGATCACAGCATATACATACATTCTTCCTATACAAATGTATATATCCATATATATAAATGCTTGTATATACAAATGAGCTGTTTAAATTTCAATGCACTTGCAACTTCCTTGATAGCAAATTGAAATTGAAATTCTAGATGTTTGCCCAATGGAAGCGCTAAAAGGAAACAACGGGAAATTTTGTTGTACGAACTATCAATGGCTTTTGTTTTTGCGGTTAGCCAGTTTAGATGTCAGCAGCAGAGGTATGGGCAGTGTAGGGGGCGTGTCAACCGGTAGCATTTGATGGGTTTTAGGTGCGTCGCATTGACGTCAAGTATCCGCCTTCAAATGCGTATGTCAAATGCATAAAAAGGTCGTTTATTGTAACCATCTCTATTGATGTCTATTAATGACGATAAATACGCTAAATCGTTGTTAAATAAATGTTTAAAAAAAAAAAAAAAACTGCAAAAATAAATATATTTTTAAAAAAACTTTTTAATATTAAAAAAAAATTTGTTTATTTAAAATACCTTTTTTTTTTAAAAAAAATTTAATTTAATTTTTAAAACAATTTATAATAAATTTTCTTGATAATTAAAAATAGTTTATAATAATTTGTATATTTAAAAGTAATTTATAATATTTTTTTAATTTAAAATAGTTTATCATATTTTATTTTTGAATAGTCAAAAAAATTATTTTTATTCCTTCACTGAACTTACATAATTTTTTATATATTTGTAATATATTTAAAAACATTTATCAAATCTTTTCACTCGTAATTTTTGCTTGCATATGTACTTATAAAATTGTTTGTAAATATTTTTCAACAAATTAATAACACAAAAGCAAGCTAAACCATTAAATCATAAGTAAGCAAAACCGGAAAAAGGCGTGGCAAATTTCTCACGGGCTTCACTGCACGTATTCACTTTTGTTCAATGCATTAAATACTTTAAACGTTTTGTTTATTTTTAATTAAACCTTTTTTCATACATTAACAAATCTAATTAAATTTGATCACTAACTTGTTAATAAAGAAAAAACAAAAATCGTATGACGATACAAAAACAAGATTGTGAAATGTTTAATATATGTATATATAATACAGTATTATTATATCTCATATTAAATATTGCATTTTATTATGTATGTATATAAATTGGCATGAATAATATTTTTGTTAAATTAAATTGAAGGTTTTTAGCTCTGTTAAAATTTACGATATTGCTACGATATTCAGATTTTATACCGTTTTATTGTGTTCTGTTGACTTCTGTTTAAGTAACTGATTAAATTGTGAATTATGATTAAGGGATAAACAAATTTTAAGAAAATTTTGTATTATGAATGCTTTAGATACATCTTTTAATAAATTTGTTTATTGAGAATGTTCTGTGAGAAAAATTCGGAAGCAAATTCTTATAGGAAATGTTTTGAGCAGCGATTTTATAATGCATTTATATTTAGCTAATTAACAAATTATTTTATTTAACTGTCTTTTTAATCATAGGTCTTAAATATTTTGCAAACAATTGCTAAGACCTTAGCTAAAATAAGTACTCGCACTTATCGCTTTGAGTCATAAATGTATTTTTATGAACTCTTTTTGTTGATATATTTGATATATTTCCTGTTGTTGAATCAAAAAAGAGCTTTACGGGCTTTAAAGAAATAAAGTTTTTATAATCATTCAACAAAGAGGGCGACAGACAATTATATGCACTTAAACAAATGCAGTTTATTTATAAAGTATTAAAGTATTTTGCAGTTTTAATAACTCTTCTTATTTTTTATTTTTATTTGCAGTTTAATTGTGAAGCAACAACAACAACAACAACAAGTGCAACAATTGACACAATTGGCAATAAATCAGCAGACGCTTGAACGCAACGAGCAAGAGGAAGAGGGCAGCAGCAGTGCAGAGAAGATAAACGAAAACGAAAACAAACGAGACAACTAGAAAAACAAACAGACAGACAGACAGACGGGCGGACAGGAGTCAGTGCATCATTAGCAGCAGCAGCAGCAGAGGAGCAGAAGACGGAGCAACAGCAGCTCTCAGCATCAGCTCTCACGTCTTCGGTATCAATTTCGACTGAGCTATTTTGGGTAGCTGTAAGATAGTTTGCGTAGCTGTGAGATACTTTGCGTAGCTGTAAGATACATTTGCCCACGCCAGCCAGGAATGCAGCATGTGGCCATGTAAAGGCAGACAACAGCCACAACTGCGACAACAGCAACAGCAATTGAAGTAGAAGCAGCAACAACTTTGAGCAGCTTTCACTTGACAGTCACTTGACTGCCACTTGACAGTCACTTTAGCAGTCACTTGGCATTTAGCGAGACGTGTCGATGCCGTGCCGACCACCCCCAACAGAAACGCCTACACCCCATTAGCCATACAAACAATGGAAGCAACGCAGCAGCCAACAGAATCAGTTGGAGCAGCAGCAGCAACAGCAGCAGTTGGAGCGATTGCCAGGTCATTGGACCAGCAGATGGATGCAGCGATTGGTTCACCCAATCACTCGCACTACTCGAATCTCACCAACACCAGCAGCAGCAATAGCAGCAACGTGAGCAGCCCCTCGGTGGCCACAGATAGCAGCAGTTCCTCATCCTCATCCTCGGCGCCGCAATATAGCGAGGATTTGCGTGCAGCCGCTCGACAGAATCCAAGGGGTTCGCATTCGGGCAGTGGCTCCACGAAAACCTGTGAACTGGATGTGGGTGAGGAGGAGCGTGATACCTTCTCGCCAGTTTCCAGTCCAGAGTGCAATAACGGTGCTGTAGCAGCAGCTGTTGCCGGCAGCAGCAGCAGCAGCAACGGCGGCGGAGGGGGCAGAGATAACAAAAGCTACGACAGTAAATTGAAGCCGCCCTCAAAGGAGGAAAAGCAGCGACAAAACGAGGAAATCGTATGCATGGAAACGTCCACAGTATCCACTGAGACGGGCTCCTGGGAGTCCGTTTATCCCACTGCAGCAGCTGTGCAATCCCAGCCTCCAGCTCCAGTTCTGCCCCATGTGGAGGGCATCAGCGCCAGTTGCCTGTTGCGCGACTTGGAGAAGCGGGAACAGCCGCTGACCAGCTCACAGAATAGCGCCTGCTTTATAGACGCCTCATCGCTGCGCGATGAGGACGAGGTGCTATCCTTTCCCAGCCTGGACAGTCTGCAGCCCAATGAGCAGGCCAAGCCGGAGACGGAGCTGGAATTGGAGCAGTTCCACAAGGCGTTCGCCAAGTGCAAGGCGCCGCGTAGCAGTCAATCGAATTGCAGCTCTGATGTGGAGGCTGAGGAAGAGCCGCGCCCAGACTCGAATAGTGGCACCAACAATCTGTCCGATGAGGAGAAGCTGTGGAAGCGTGAGCAACAGCTGCCGGCCAGTGGTGCCGCCACCGATGCCACCGAGGCCAGCAGCGTCTCCCTGGCTGCCGATGCAGACTCCTCGGATTCCTCGCTAAGTGCACGCAGGCGACGCACTGCATCCGCTGCTGTGCCCATGGCTGTGCCGCGTAGCTTCCAGCACAATACACAACAGTTTAGTGTGCATCCGTTGGGCAGCAGTCCGAAGTTTGCACCACATCATGGACACGATCTCAGCTATACGACAGACTACTCCAGCAGCAGTCCGGCTCACAGTTTGGTCTGGTCGGAGCAGGGCAGGCAGCAGCAACAGTTGCAGCAGCAGCAACAGCAATTGTTGCAGTCACAGCAGCAACAATTGCCACTAGCTACAGACACTCCACACAATTCCATGGTGCATGTGCTGGAGCATGTCTCGAGCAGCAACAATAGCTCCATACACAGGGATTATACGTTCAGCTCCTCGTTGTCGCATCATCGCGATTCGGGCGCCTATTGCAGTGATGCAACAGATTCGCCGCTGCCATTGCCGCGCACACCCAAACGCAGCTCCAAGTTCGATGAGGCGAATCCCATTGTCTCTGGCGGTGCGTCCATCGAGGACTTCAGGCAGAAGCATTGCGACAGTCCAAGTCGTAAGCGCACCGATGCCTGTCCCATTGTCTCGGGTGGATTTGTTTCCTTAGACTTTGCGCCCACGCGGCCCAGGGACGATGATGATGATGATGAGATTGCTCGTGATCAGCAGGCGGATGAGGATGCCGAGCTGGAGGGTGTGGAGATGAGGGTCAAGACGGGGCAACCGCTGCGCAAACCTCTGCCCGGCATCGCCTCCTGGGTGGTGGACATGAGCGACTGCCGGCCAGAGCGCCGCAAGAGCAGCAGCTCCACGTCCAGCCTGGAGGCGGGCGGAGCACGTTTCCGTGAGCGCTCCGATTCGAATAGCTCGCACAAGAGCGGCTGTGGTTTCTATGTGTCACTGGATGACATGGATCGGAAGCCCAAGGTGCAAAAGGAACAACCAATGCAGCCATCGTCCTTGAGCAAATCCTATACAGCGCCCAAGGCTGCGAATTTCTTTGTGAATCTCTCGCAGAGCGAATATCAAGCGAAGGATGATGAGCAAGTGGAGCAGTCAAAGCCGAAGGAGGAGGCAGTGCAGCAGGCGGATAAAAAAAATATATTTAGCATGTTTATAGACTTTGGTGAGCCGGCCAAGCAGCAGCAGCAGCAGCCACAACGTGCTACGAACGGACGCAAGGAGCCCTTCAATTTGGCACAGCGTTTGAGCAGTTCCTTAAGCGTCGCTCAACGGCGCGGCGAGGAGCTAATGAAGTCCAGCGCCAGCTCCACGGAAACCCTGATGGCCAAGAGCGGCACACAGCCGCCAACCCAGTTGCCAGTTTTGCAGAAGGAGGAGAGCAAATCTCTGGACTATCGTTGCAACTTGGAGCAGCCATCGTTGACAGTTGCTGCACTGCGTCGCATGACGCGCGAGCAGGACCCAAGCAAGCGTCACAGCTGGGGCAGCAATAACAGCAGCAGCAAGGAGCAGCCGCCCATTCCGGGGGATTACAAGCGTTCCATAAGCCTGACTGCCAATGGTTGCGATCCACCGGGCAGTGGTCTAATGAGCATCATAGACAAGTTGCCCATTATATCGAAGGCGTCCTCCTTGTCCGTGGACAGCTCCTTGTCGCCCTACGATGAGTACAGCGGCGGCGCCTTGAGCAGCTGCTCCGATGAGGATCAGCAGGCGGCTCGCTTGAAGAAGCGACGACGGGATGCACAGCTGAATGAGACCTACGACAAGAGCAGCAGCATTGCCTCTGCCCTGACCGAGGGCGTGCTCTCGAAGGACATGTCGCCGGCGTCCAATACGGACACGGATGATCTCACCTTCCAGCAGGACGAGCAGCTGGCGCTGCGTGAGGTGCAACTGCAGCAGCCACAGCTGGTGCCGCTGACAAGCAGCTCGAATCGCACCTCCATCATGGAGACCATCATTGAGGCCAAAGAGACAGCCTCACCCAAGAAGCAGCCCAATCTGAGCAATGGCCACACCATGGAAACACTTCACGCGACCATAGAGAAGCAGAAGCAGCTGCTGGAGACGGTTAACGAGAATGCCGAGCAGCCGGCCAACTTTGTCAAGCTCTCCGACATGGATAAGCCGGTGGCCAAGCATGAGCTGCAGTCACCGGATGCCATGAGCAAGAGTGCGGGCAATCAGCGCAGTGGCAGCCAACGTTTCTATCGCGATGAACAGCAGCGTGCGACAGCGCGGCCTCACTCCTGGGCGATGACCCGCTCCACAGGTGGAGCAAATAATATCCAGCAGCTGGCCAGCTCGGTGGATAATCTGCGCAGCTTGTCGCGTCTGTTTCCCAACTTCAGCAAGGAGTTCTCCAATTCGCTGCCCGGTGACATGATACTAGACAACGGACAGCAGCAGCAGCAGCAACAGTTGGATTATATACAAACGGACTTGAGCGCCGATTCCAGTTTGGCTTCCAGTTTCAGTCGCTCCGGGATGGACGAGTCCTCGATGAGCTGTCGTCAGCCCAGGAGACTGGGCGAGGATTTGTTGAAGATGTTTCTGCAGGAGATCGCCACCGATATGCTGGTGGAGGTGCATGGCCGGCGCATCCGCGCCCACAAGTGCATCCTGCGCAGTCGCTGTCAATATTTTGCCGCCATGCTGGCGGGCCATGGAGCCCAGAGTGTTGTCTCCCTGCAGGGCTACTCCTATGCAGCCGTGCACTTTGCCCTGTGCCACATCTATTCGGGTGCCTCGCATCCACCGGATGGCATTAGTCTGATGGAGCTGGCCGCCTTGGCTGATCTGTTGGGCCTGGAGGGATTGAAGGAGGTGACATCGCATGCGCTGAAGACCAACTACTGCCACAACTTCCATAAGCCCTGTTCCGGCTGCATCGATGGCATATTGCAGGTGTTGCCCGTTGCATTGAATCATGCTCTGGATGATCTCTATCGCAAGTGTTTGCGCTGGACCTGCCGGCACTACCTGAAGGTGTGGCCGACGCGTCAATTCGCCCAGCTGCCGCCGGATATACTCGGGCGATGTCGTCAGCAGATTGTTGCTTATATGGTAAGATTATCTATATGTGTTGCATTATTCAGCAGAGAGTAACCTGCTCTCTCTCTCTCTCTCTCTCTCTGGCAGACCTCGGAGACGGTGCTGGACACGGTGCTCGATTGCGATCATCTGCTGGCCCAGCTCTCGGCCTATCGCTGGGGTCACGTCTGCGAGCAGCTGGTGCGCGATATCCTAGATGCTGCCTATGCCTATGTGGGCGATCACTTTGCCAGCCTCATAGCCAGCGATTCATTCCTTTCACTCGGTCACGATCGCAGTCGTCACATTCCACGCCTGGAGACGCTGCTGCTGCAAACGGCTGCGGCCCTGACGCCGGAGCAGGCATGCCGTAGCTATCAGCGTGTAACGCGGCTGAATACTGTGCTGCAGGCGAAGCTCATCCAGATGCCGGTTAATCTGGGCGAGCTGGCCAAGGAGCTGCAGGGCCTGCAGGAGGAGCAGCTTGACTGGCAGCCCGAGTATATACGTCTGGTCAGCGCTTTGGTCTACGCCGTTGAACAGTGCCTGATTAGGCAGTGTTCGCGGGCCATGCGTGTGACTGCCTGGCAGCGCATGGATCTGGAGCTGCGCAAGAAAATCCAGACCATGGCCCGACTCACCGAACCGCTCGATCTCAAGCGCAACGGCGGCAAGCCGGTGAGCAAGGCCTTCTCGTTTGGTGGGAGCACACGCAGCCAGGATCTGGTCCAGATCAAGCTGGCCATACAGGCGCAATCGAAGCGCGTCCAGGCGCACGAGACGCAGCTCTACAAGGCCACGCAGACCAACTACGATGTGCAGACCACAGAGCGTGGCGTCCAGGCGCATGCCAATGATCCACGCGAGGGCAACAGTGAGTGCTATAAGCATAAGCATATAAATAATATATATTATATACTAATCTCTGTCTATTCTTTAGGTAAACTGCTCAAGTCCAATTCTCGCGCCTATGTGCCGCAGACGCAGCGCGCCAGCTCCCAGGTGGCCGGCGAGCGGCACAGCCTCAATACGCATCGACGCACACAGTCGGAGGCGCCGCCAGTGACACAACGCAAGCCCGTGGCCGTTGTGGAGCCCAAATCGAATGCCTCCAGCAGCAGTCAGACCAAATCCGCAGCACCTTTGGTGCGTGCTCGGTATCTGGAGCCGCGTAAGCCGCGCGCAGTGAGTGCAGCGGGTCCCATACGCAGTGCCACCAGCTCCAGCATACCAGCGGCACGCAAGGCGCAGGCCAAGAATCTGCACATCTCTTCCAGCGACAGTTCGCGCAACTCCAGTCCGGCGGCACTGCGTCGTGGCACACGGTTGGGCAATAAGTCGAACAACTTGTCCACAGATAGCCTGGCAAAGAGTGGATCTCGTGAGCGTTATTCCTCGGACATGAATGTGGACTCGTTGGCGGAGAGCATGAAGAGCTCGGTGATAACCAACAAAACGATCTCACACGAATCGCTGTCAGGCAGCTCCAAATTGGCTCGAGTGCAGCAGCTCAATGGACATGCCACTGCAGCAGCAGCAGCAGCAGCCAAGAAGCCCACGGCTCCATTGAGGGGCATACAACGTGGCACAGCGCTGACAAACAAGTCGACGCGTCAGCTCAAGCAGCAGCACAATGTGAATGCAACGGGCGCCTCCAATGGCTCCAGTCCCAGCTCGGTGCACACAACCAAGTCGGCAACCAGTCGGCTGTCCTCGGTGAGCAGCACAATGTCCACACGGGAGATGTTCAAGCAGCGTTCGATATCGGTGCCGGCTGGTGGAGAGAATCCGGCAAAGGGACGACACAGTTTCCTGTCCGCCAAGTCGCGGGAGATTCTTGCCAAGCGTGCGGAGAAGAATAAACTACAGCAACAGCAGCAACAACAGCAACAACAACAACAGCAGCAACAAGAGCAACAGCAACAACAACAATTGCGCGCCTCTGCTGGTCCTTTGCGCTCCTCTTCACATTCCGCCGTCAGCAGCATGCTGCAGCAGCACAATTTACGCAACAGTTTGCCCTCCAATATACCCACACGACGTCCCAATACGCTGCAGCTGCGCAAGACAACAAACCAAACGAACACAACAACAACAACCAATGGCCATGCACCATCAGCTCCTGGCTATAAGCCCCATACAAATGGTGTCCTGAATGGCGGCTTTAAGGCCGCACAGGCGGTTAAACAGAAACTGGATTTGCTCATCGATGTGCAACTGGAGGGCAGCAACAGCCACCACCACCACCACAACAACAACAACATCAACAACGGTGGACCACGCGTCGAGTCCAAGCTGGAGCGTTCGAGCACCTTTTGCAAGGATAGCGCCGATTTGGATTTAAATGTAGCCGAACTGCAGATTGTGGAATAAATCTACAAAACGGTATGTAAACAGAAAGTGCTGCCAGACTGTTGCAAAGTGAATAAAATGAGTACCATAAAACATAAATTGGCAAATGAATAACTGAACTAATGCAGTGATCAGAACAATTTGAATGAATAGCAGAATGAATTCAATGGGCTAATCAAATTGAAAAAATTGCAGTGATCAATGAACTAATGCAGTGAACGATTTGTCTATTTGTTCAATTGATTATGAACTATATTTATGGCCTAAGCGATGACGACCGAAGTTCAGCTATTTATGTTCTTATCAGCTTGAAATGAATTAGTTGTTACGAATTATTTATTATTGATTCTATTTATATATTTAAATGTAATTTAATTCAAATATTCTTTTCTCTCAATTAACAGGTCCATATCAAATATGAGCCGAGCGAAACAACCCATACACGTCCCATAAGGCAACTCTAGTCAATAATAGCATGTAGTTGCAGGCGCAGGAAATCTTTAACAATAAATCAATAAAATCAATACAGAGAGGGGAGAACAAACAAAAATAATCAAAGAAAAATGAAGAACATGTTACTAAAAAGCAAAAGATGCACCCACTAACATTATAATAGTTATATACATAATTACAACAAAAACTTATTGTCGTTAAAATTCCCCCTTCCCAAAAAAAAGAAAATATTTCAAAAAACATGTTTAAATACAAACTAAAGTAAAGTATTGTCTGGCAGGTGAAGTGGAAGCAATGTCAAAATAAGATGAAAAGATAATTTTGGTGATATTATTTAGTGTGCGCATGCTCTTTAATATTTTTTTTATTTTTGGTTTCATTTTTTATTCAATTTTGCTGCAATTTGTGTGCTTGAAGTACTTCTCTAAAATAAATGAAAAGAAAACAACTAACAACTTATGTGCTTTCGCCATCTGCATTTAAAAAGTAAAAGAATCTGTGCTGCAGCTTATAAACAAGTTATATTGTTAACAATGCCCTCTCTATCTATCTATCTCTATCTCTAGCCCTCCTACTCTTAAATACTCTAAGCATTGCGAGTGTTTTATACTGTTCTTTATTTGAATTTTTATATAGAATCGGCCGCGCAACCCAGAAGAATGTATTTTTTCATTTATTTATATTTTTTTAATTATTTAATATATATAAATATATATAAAAACAAAACAACACAGAAATGTATTTTGTAAGCGAATCGACATTGATATATTGATAATGAAGTGCAAGTTTAATAAATGTGTGTATTTATTAAAAGTTATATATATAAACAAATATATACATAATTGTTGATGTTTTATTTATAATTGCATAATACTAAGCAATGCAAAAAACGCATTTGAATTGCGCGCGTCATTTAGCGTGTGTGCCAAGCTCCTCCAGTGTTTCAAAGCGTCGAATTTTGGACAGCTGGCAACGCTGTGTGTGCCAATCAGCTGACCGTAGATTGCGTTTTATTGCCTACTTTTGTTTTTCTGTTTTTTTTTTCTTTGTTTGTTTTAGTTAATACCTACAAGTGCACCTATTAAGATTATTAACTACGTGGGCGAATTTTGCAGCGAACGCGCCCACTCCGTAAACACATTGCGACAATGTATAACAACGCACTCATTGCTGCAATATTCATCCTCCCAATCGGGATTTATTATTGCCGGCTTATTGCATTGTTCGCGCGTACATTTTTGCACGGCTGCTGCCTCGGTTAACAGCTGAATTTGATCTGAGGGCGGTGGCGGCTGCGCAGCGGCTGTCTCATTTTTAGCTTCCCCTGGCGCTTCCTCCTGGTCGGGCAGGGAGTCTGCCGAAGGCGACGACTGTTGCTGTTTTTGTTGCTGCTGCTGCTGCTGCTCGCCCAACTGCTGATTGCGCTGATGATCGTGCAGCTGTCGCACATATTCACGCTTTTCCACGTCATGACGCTGATCGTAGACAGCCTTTTGCTTCTCATCCATAGACTCCCACATATTCAGAGCTATAGCTGTAATCTGCTCCAGCGTGCAGGCAGGATTCTGTTGCTTGATGGCCGTCATTGTGTCCCGAAAGAAGAGAGCATATGGCGCTAGCGGCTTGGCCGGCGCCTGTTGAGATTGTTGTTGTTGTTGCGGTTGATTTGTTGTCATCTGATAGCTGCTGGGTGTATCGTAGTCAATGGCCTCCTCCTCGTCGTCGACCAGCGTGGAGTGATCCAGACTGCTTAGCCTGCTAATACGTCGTGACTGCAATGAGAGAGACAAAAAGAAACAAAATGGAAAACATTTTATAGCAGTTGTTAAACACATATGTATGTAAAAAAAATTTTTTATTGAATCGAAAAAAAAGTTGAGGTGTATCTTATAGGGAGATAGATGGTGGCTCACTAATAATTTCTTCATTTTGGCTGCTGTATTGTAAATCAACTAAATATATGTGTGCTTAATCGCGTCCCAGCTAACAGCTCTCTATATTAGGCAAGACGCAGTGTACGTATATTTGTACATGTGCTTCGCTTGTGCATAACACGTACGGCTCTGTTCAGCGGCTACGTAGGACGTGGAGAGCGAGGGGGACGTAGTCAGCGGTAGACGCAACCTGCTGATTGCATGTGTATGTGTGCGAGCATGTGTGTGTGTTTGTTTGTTTGTATTAGCTTATTGGTGTGCGTGTTGTTTGTTGATAAGCATTTGCGTTGCCTTCTGCTGTTAGCTTGATTGCTGTTGTTGTTTTGTATCGATAACCCTCATGCGCTTACTGATGCCATCATCTAGGGCAAGCACACTCATACACACACACACAACTCTCACAGCCACATACAACACACTCAAACTATTAGAGATCCAAGAGAAGCGCGCTGAAACGTTTCCAATTGGCCGATTTTTGGATCTATTATAAAACGATTAGCAACCAATATACAGTTCCGAGCACCTTCATTAATCCAATTGCTCATCTGTAAAAACATTCGATCCACCTACAATCAGTTGAATATATTCATTTGACTTTTGTGTATATTCCAATTCGTTAGCGCCTGCTGGCCAGTGAGGTTGGCATTAATCTTGAATGATTTTATTCAGAAAAGGAAACGTTAACATACAATACTTCAGTCGAACTCTCCCTAAAAGCAAACCACACACTGAATATAGACAATAATATTGTTGGGCAGACCCCACGGCGAATGGCTTCCAGCTCTTCCACGCTCATGAACTTACAGCATTCGGATGTTGTGTCTGTTCCGGGGGCGTTTCGTTCATCTCAAACATTTCATCACCAAATGAGGGTGTGTGAAATTTATTCATAGCTGTAGTAATTTATTCAATTTGTTTTTATATACAAATAAATAAACAAATCAATTTATATGCCCAGCGTGGACTTTTGCAGTGTTTTGTAAGTGTTGGGCAACGACAGCTGCTTGCTTTTGCCAACACCAAATCAGTGTGACCAGCATTTGGAATGAGAATTAATACTAAAAGCATATCATAATTGTTTTACAGCACTGTTGCGTATACATTTTATAGCATTGAAACAAATACGTTAAGACGAGTAGGCTCTTTGCTAGCTTACACATTAGTTAGTTTTAATAGTTTATTTATTACTTGTTTTTGGAAATTAATTTTTGAATATTTTAATAATTAGGCGATATGTCTCTTTATGCTAAATTCAAAATTGACTCAGTATTAAAATCGTTTGCAAATTCGCGTTTTCAACGTTTTAGTACAGGAAAATCGAATGATGGTAGATCAAAGAAGGACAGTACTAGGACAGTGAATGATCCAAAACAGAAGATAAACTTTGATCCTTTCAAGTTGTTCAAAGATAAAGTAAATCAACAATATTTCGTAAACGATGTAGATGCTAAGTATATGGAATGCCTCTTCTCCAAGTGGGTTCTAAATCCAACTTCCGTACATACGGTAAGTTAAAATTTATAGATTGTGAGTATATGTATAATAATCGAATTTTTTTATAGTCGTGGCAGCAGTACTTTACCGATGTTATGCAAAGTAAACATGTGGGAAATGTAGAGATTCTGCCGAGTAGGCAAAAATCGACTTCTTCAGATTATGATGGCCCTAGCAAGAAAAAATCGCGTTCTAGCAAAGATGAAGAGGAGCAAGATGATAATAGTGAAAAAAAGAAAAAAAGAAAGCACCGTAAACCAGTTAAAAGGAGTCCACCAGATGACGAAAGAAAGGATTTTTATGAATATGGTGATATGATGACGCCGTTTTCCAAGCCACAAGGAGGACCCATACTCCCAAACAGAGTTGATAGAACGAAAAAAGTTAGCCATAGCAAGGAAGCAGATGATTATTCCGAACTGATGACGCCATTTGCCAAGCTGAAGGATAGAACCATGCAGCCAGAAAATGTTGAAGGAATGAATAAAGGTAGACATAGCAAAGAATCAGATCATTACACTGAAGTGACGACGCCATTTGCCAAGCTAACGGGTAGAACCATGCAGCCAGAAAAAGTAAATAGAATGGATAAAGGCAAGGTATCGGATGATTCCAATGAATTGCCGCCATTTGCCAAGATTAGGTCAAGAAACATGCAGCGAAATCCAGTTGATAGAATGAAAAAAGTTAGCCATTCCAAGGAATTAAAGGAAGATGAAGAAATAAAGAAGCCGTCTTTGGACCCAAGGAGAAAAATCACGCAACCGAAACCAGCTAAGATAACGAAACGGAAAGAAAAGAAAGACGGCAATCCGAAAAAGACACAAGAGCCACGATATCAAAACGTATTCGATTCCAATGCAACAGGCAAACAGTCTCCATGTCAAAACTATGTCGTTGGGCACATAATTCTGAGTCCCACTACGGAGGATATCACTGCCACCAGCGATTCGAAACAGGAAATGGATAAGAAAACGCTTCACAAAGATAGCACACCAAAGACCACTATGAGCAAACAGAAGCTGGCCAAGTCCAAGCCAGATACGGCCAAAACGATAGTGCCGAATAAAAATAGAATGAGTTTCAGGAAATCGTTAGAGCAGATCAAAAACCAGAAGGCCGTACAACGTGTGCGGGCGGCTTTGAAACACAGACCCTTTCGAGCAAAGCGTGAATTCATTAAATCGCAAATGGAGCGCATTGCTAGACTCAAGAAATGTAATCAACCCAAAGGCCACATGAAGCCCAAGTCCGAAAAGTAGAATCAAAATGGAAGAATCTGAGATGCGCTACCAGTTTACTATATCCAAATTCAGATAGATATACATATATAAATATATGTGAATATATATCTATGTATGTATACCTACGTATATACATTTGAAAAATCTGACAAGTATGGAAAGCATTAAAATGTATAGCCTGTAAAACAGAGAAGCAGAAAATAAAATATAAAATTTATAAATATATATATATATTTATATATATTTACAAATATATAAATATATATATATTATGTAAACACAGAACTAGTTGCCTCAAAATTCATGTCACAGTCAAAATTACAGCTCAGGCTATAAAATAGTTTTAGGCAGATATTGGCGATGTATCTGAAGCCTGGCCGCTTGGGACCCTCGATAGTAATGAAGAGTCTAACAACCATCGACATGACCCGACGATCTCTGCAAATAACCCATGCTCTCAGCGCCAGAAGGGATAGATCGGCCAATCTGAAAGCGGATAGTTTTGCCAATGGCAGCAATGCCAGCTATATTGAGCGACTGTATCGCAAATGGGCCAAGGATCCAAATTCAGTGGATGAGGTGAAATTCGCTTTAACTTTGTCTTTGTGATGCTCTGAATTCTGATTCCTATATTCGCCGATATAGAGCTGGCACAATTATTTCACAGGCAAGCGACGCACAATTAAGCAGGACAAGCAGCTGAAGCTCAAGCATCGGAAATGGGAACCCGCAGCAGCTGGAGCCGGAGTTACGACTACGCCAGCACCGAAAGCCGACTGGAAATACATCGATGATCACTTGGTGGTGCAGGCCATCATTCGGGCGTATCAAACACGTGGTCATCTAGCTGCCGATCTCGATCCACTGGGCATTGTTGGACCCACGGGTCATGCACCCTCCACCGAGGACAAGAAGCTACAGGCAACCAAGGCGGTGTTGCGACAGCATTACGCATATGCCTTCAGTGAGCTATATAATAATGACTTTTCCAGTTGCTAGTTAATCCAATTCTATTCTTCTTTAACAGACGATTTAAATGCACTTTTTAAGCTACCAACGACAACGTTAATTGGTGGCGACGAACAGTTTTTACCGCTTCGGTAAGAGGGGGAGAGCATAATCTTGACAAGAATTCGTGCTCAGTTGCTCTAATGTTGTCTTCCACAGAGAAATTTTAGATCGTTTGGAGCGTGCGTATTGTGGTCACATCGGTGTGGAATACATGATGATAACATCGATTCTGAAAAGCACCTGGATACGCCAGCATTTTGAGGTGCCTGGTGTCATCAATTTCACGGCAGAGGAGAAGCGACTCATACTGGAGCGTCTGACACGGTCGTCGGGCTTTGAAAATTTCTTGGCTAAGAAATACTCATCGGAGAAACGTTTTGGGCTCGAGGGCTGTGACACAATGATACCCATTATGAAGGAGATAATCGATCAGTCGAGCAAATTGGGCGTCGAGTCGGTGCACATTGGCATGGCACATCGAGGCCGTCTGAATATGCTGGCCAATGTTTGTCGCAAGCCTTTGGAGGAGATTCTGTCACAGTTCAATAGCATTAAGGCCACAGACCGGGGCTCCGGTGATGTCAAATATCATTTGGGATTATTCACAAAGCGTTTCAATCGGCAATCGAAGAGAAATGTGCGTTTAACAGTTGTGGCCAACCCCTCGCATCTGGAGTTTGTCAATCCTGTTGTGCTCGGCAAGGCACGGGCAGAGATGTTTATGCGCGGCGACTATCAGGGCAACAAAGTGCTACCCGTGTTGATACATGGCGACGCCTCGTTCTGTGGCCAAGGCGTTGTCTACGAGTCCATCCATCTGACTGATCTGCCAGCATATACCACCTTTGGCACGATTCATGTGGTCATCAACAATCAGGTGGGCTTCACCACAGATCCACGCTTCTCACGCTCCTCCCGCTACTGCACGGATGTGGCGCGAGTTGTAAACGCGCCCATCTTCCACGTGAACGCTGATGATCCGGAGGCGTGTGTTTATTGTGCCCGTGTTGCCGCCAAATGGCGTGCGAAATACCACAGGGATGTTGTCATCGATATCGTTGGCTATCGTCGCAATGGCCACAACGAAGCGGACGAGCCGGCCTTCACCCAGCCCCTGATGTACCAGCGCATACGCAAGCTAAAGCCCTCCACAGTTAAGTATGCGGAGAAGCTGGTCCACGACGGAGTCATCAAAATGGAGGAGTTTACGGAAATGGTGGCGAAATACGAGAAGATATGCAACGAAGCCTTCGAAAAGTCGCAGAAAATCAAGACATTTAAGGTGAGTTTGATATTGGAATGTAGCGATAATATATGAAATATATGCATTTTCAGAACTCCAATTGGATCGATTCGCCCTGGTCTGGGTACTTCCAAGGTCGAAATCGTCTCAAGATGTGCCCAACAGGCGTCAATCTCAAGACCCTAATACACATTGGCAACAAGTTTTCCTCACCACCGCCCACCGAGAATAAGTTCACATTGCACAAGTAAGTAGAGATATATTTATATATATACTCTATATACCTACCTATATATCTATGTATCTATAAATATATAAATCTATATATCTATATATCTCTATACCTATATATCTATATATCCATATATCCATATATCTACATCATCTAATCACTTGACAGAGGAATTGAGCGTATTTTGGGAATACGCGAGAGAATGGTGAAGGATAAAATAGCGGATTGGTCGTTGGGTGAGGCCCTTGCCATTGGCAGTTTGGTCAAGGATGGCATACATGTGCGCCTATCTGGGCAGGATGTGGAGCGTGGCACGTTCTCGCATCGACATCATGTGCTGCATGATCAGGCCAAGGATAAAGACAGATACAATTCGTTGCAGCATCTTTATCCAGATCAGGCAGCATACGATGTGTGCAACAGCTCGTTGTCGGAGTGCGCCGTCATGGGCTTCGATCTGGGCTATTCGATGTCCAATCCCAATACGCTGGTCATCTGGGAGGCGCAATTCGGTGATTTTGCGAATACGGCGCAAGCGATTATCGATCAGTTTCTGGCCAGCGGCGAGACCAAATGGGTACGACAATCTGGTCTAGTCTTATTCCTGCCCCACAGCATGGAGGGCATGGGTCCAGAGCACTCATCTGGCCGCATTGAACGTTTCCTGCAGCTGAGCAACGATGATCCCGATGTTTTTCCAGTTATGTGTGATTCGGACTATGTTGCCCGGCAGTTGCTCAATTGCAATTGGATTGTGACCAACCTAACGACGCCGGCGAATCTCTTTCATGCCATGCGACGACAGGTGGGCATGTCCTTTCGCAAGCCCATGATCAATTTCTCGCCCAAATCTCTGCTGCGCCATCCGCTGGCGCGCAGTCCGTTCCGTGACTTCAACGAGTGCAGCTCCTTCCAACGCATCATACCCGATAAGGGCAAGGCATCCCATAATCCCGAGTGTGTCGAACAGCTGGTCCTCTGCAGCGGCAAGGTATATTATGATCTGATCAAGGAGCGTGACGATCACGACCAGGAGGCAACCACTGCCATAGTCCGCGTAGAGCAGGTGAGTTGACTATTTACTGAGTAGATAATCCACTTTTATATTTATATTAATTCCATTTCCATTTACAGCTCTGCCCCTTTCCATATGATTTAATCTACAAACAACTTCAGCTATATTCAAAAGCGGATCTTTTTTGGGTACAGGAAGAGCACAAGAATCAGGGCGCCTGGACCTATGTCCAGCCTCGCTTAGATACCGTGCTTATAGAGCTGAAAGCCAATGAGTAAGTGTTTTTTTTTTTCTTTGCTGCTCCTATTTCACTTATCTAACAACTGGCAATTGGCAATTTCTTAGCGCTAAATGCCAAGGCGCAATGCCAGAGGCCTTGGTCTACTGCCTAATGATTCAGGTGCGACGCGCCTTCAAAATGTCAATTGATTATCGTTTGCTCGTCGCTCGGTGATCTGCGATCGGTTGCTCGTCGCTTCTCTCGGTGACGCTAGCCATGATTCAAAATGGCGTCGGGCGACATGACGCCATTATATCGAGAAACGTCTTCGTCTTGGTTGACATTAAAATGTAGCTGATTGCTTTCACATTAATCGATCTTCGAACAAAAACAAACGAAAAATCGAAACGTGTGCCAAACAACGTGCGACGTGCCATAAAAAAAGACAAAAGCAAGCGAGTGTAGTGTGGGAAATTAGACTAGGTTTATACCCTGTAAAGGGGTGTTAGTTGGGGAAGAAGAGTTCTTTATAGAGTTTTGTGAGTTAGGGAATATAGCTTTACTGGTAGGCTTAAATTTGTAATTGTTAAGTATGCTTAGACTGCATAGACATAGACTTCATAGCAACAAGAAATTTATAAATAATTATCACGTAATTTAATAATTAACATCCATATTCCATTTAATGCCCTATGACAGGACATATCTTTGAGATCATTTCTTTTACTTATTTTTTTCTTTTATCAGTAAATATTTCTATTTTATACATACCTGAAGCATTCAATATCACGCTTACGCATCCTGTATTTACAGGGTATACATAAAAGCTGTTTAGAATTTGCAGATTCTCAAAGAAAGCTTTTTTTATGAATTTTAAATTTTCTTAATTATTCAATCATTGTGTAGTATTTTCTCTTGTTCATAATTTATATATATACATACTCCTTATACTCCTCCACTCAATTTACAGGGTATCTATTAAAAAATAGCACTTGAAGGCTGATCTCACTCAACTCGCTGTTATTAGATTTATAGGGAATGCGCGCATTTGGTAAACATTTCAATATATTTCATGTCAAATATATGTTTGGCCTTTTTGTTTCCAAATGAGCTCTTTATAGATATATATACATATATATATACTTATATCTATATATATGTACATATATTTAGATATATATCTTGTGACCTTCTGTTAGTTCATTTGTTGTTGACAGCACGTGTTTGTTTGCTTAGGCCTGTGCGCTGAGTAAGCTCTAGAAAAATGCTGTTTTGTGTGTCTTCAGTGTCTTATGTTTGATTGCGATAAATTGCAGCCCGTTCGCTTTCTGAAGGCTCCAATAATTATTTTCAATTTTGTATTTGGCTTTTTGCGTTGTTAGTAATTAGCCTGGCGTCCACAGTCCCCGGCACCGGCCTCGGCTCTTTTTGTCTCTATGCACTTTGAACAAATTGCGAGACAGCCAGCTCGCGCTATATTGCTTTAGCTATGGCTATAGCTATAGCTATAGCTATGGCTATGGCTATGGCTGTGTGCAATTCTGTGTGGCTGTGGATGTCGATGTCGATGTCCATGTCGCTGTCGCATGAGAAACTAGCGCAAGGAACTTGGCACAGTTTTTAGTCGGCGTTTGATACTAAACGACAACCGCCTGCAGCCGCTCCCTCGCCCTGTTTTCTATTGAATTTAAGCATTTGCTTTTCGCGAAATCTACATAAAATTTAATGTAGCGACATGTAGATATATCTACATATATGTGATATGTGTTTCTGTGTGTGTATGGCTATCTATGCGCTGCTCCTGCTAATAGTAGAGCCAAGTGGTTCGCTAAATTTGTGCGCTGATTTATGGAAATATTTTTGTGGTCTGCACAGCTTGTTTCCCTAAACAAAAAAATTATAATGTTCTGGCTAAAGTTGTTTTTCTTTCAAGTGATGTTCTGAATTTTATATAAATTTTATAGAAAAACATAAGTTTTGTTTATTTTTTCATTTATAGATAGAGAGTGAGTGGGAGAAGGAGACAGATACATAGAGATTAGGACTAGGGCATTTGCCACTTAAGAGCGCTCTCACCCTCTCTTTCTCCCGCACTCACCTCCTGTCTCACTCATTTGCTTTAGACAATTGAAATTCCTGCTCAATTGTGAAAATATTGAAATTCCCATAAATTTCAATTTAAAAATTTATATTTTGTTTATCTCAACATCTATATAAAATATTTATGGATTGGGGAATTTCCTTAGTTTGTCTACGTTTCGATCTAGATATGCTTTTCAATGAGCATGAAATTGTGCATGTCTCTTTTTGTAATTAATTTATACACCAGACAAACTATATAACCAAAGTATTTATACGAGGGTAGCTTAAAGAATTGACAAATTAATATTATATATTTATATTTATTTATTATATAAATATTTATATTTAGATACAATCAAGACAATTTTTATTATTTTATATATTTATATATTTTATATATAAAAAAAACTGTATAATTTTTTATTTATTTCATATATTTTTGGTATAGTATAAATATTTATATAATAATAGGAATATTTATAAATTTATATATTCCCATAAAATTCTATAACTTTTCATGCCACCCTCGTGTATATTCGTAATCACATTGAGTCGTGTTGCCAGCCACAAAAATTGAATGAAAAGCGTCGCACACAAAGGCGCGCTGCTAAATCCCAGGAATGTAGCATATTTGCTAGACTATATCATATATATCGCCGATATATATACACAGACATATATATATATATATATATATATGTAAACATTATATATGTACATATATGTGTGTAAATCGTTTCATGTTTGTATATTTCTTTGTTGTTGTCGCGTTTGTGCTCTTGTTTAAAAGGCAAAGCAATAATTTTGAGGGATTTCTCTACCAAACGCCTTGGCAATCAATTATGAGAAATGCTACCCCTAACAGTCCCCTCCCATGCCAAACCCAAGGCGAAAATGTTTAGCTCTTGTTTTTTTCTTGATGTCTCGACGCTGTTTGTTATTGCTTGCATTACGCCAAAGTTTTATTAATGACACGCATTTTTCTGGCACATCTCAGGGATGCGAATGCCAGCGTTGATGGAGTGGGCGAACATTTTAATGCCCGAAGTCTATATAGATAAGAGCTAGGCAAAAGAGCTATATAGCCTAGGCCTATTTATAAAAGAGAAATGGCAAGCAAAATACCCTAAAGAATGGCTAGTGATGCAGACTATAGATACAGGTCAAAGATCGGCCATTTGGTAGGTCTCCCGACTCTGCATATTTATTTTGATAAAATTCATTCATATATGAATGATATATGCGTATATTTCTATATACAAAACAAATCTATAAATAGGTTATTTAAGGCACCAAAAAAAAAAAAAAAACAAAAAAACACACAACTTTGAAATAAACAAATTCATAAAAATTTTTAATGACTAATTGAGCTAAAAATTGTTGTTGTTGTTGATGATGTAAAGAATCCGAAATGCGCATAGTTCAAATATTTTGTTTCTCTTTATTAAACATTAAATCTTTTGGTTTTTGCTTAAAATGTAAACTAAACTTGTAAGAACGAAAAGGCAACGTGAAATTTTATAACAAATTCGTTATCTTGGAATAATTTACGTATACATATAGAAAAAAAGTTAGAACTAACACTAGGATAGCTAAGCTACAGATACATCATATATTATATATATTTACATAGATTTAAACTAGAGAGAGAGTGAGTGTGACAAAAGACTATAACATAACTGAATGTCGTACTTGAGATCCTTTAAAAAATCCACAATGAATTTCTTAATGGAAGGAAGCGGCTGCCAAGGGCGACGATCACATTTGGGTAACACTTACATAGCTGGCCAACTGATGGCTAGAGTTGGCTTATTGCATTCAGATCTGCTTTAGACCATATTCCATATGCTGTAGCTGCGTGCACGTCGCTCCTCCTCGACCACCTGTTCGTAGTCGATCTCCAGATACTCCTTGCCCACAAATTTCACCTTGCGTCCGGTGTACTTCTTGATATAGCTGATATGGGCTGGCACTTGCTTGCCCTCGATCTCGAGCAAATACGAAATGCTAGTGATGCGCTCCAAGACCCGGCCACGTTTCCAGCGCACCTGGGTCTTGCGATATCGCTCCGCGTACAGCACCAGATCCCCAATCTTGTATTCGCGCACATGCAGGCAGGACTTGAGCTTCGCTGGCTCTGGCTCGGGTTCTGGTTCGGCGTCGGCTTCATCGTCTGTCACGTAGGCAATGGCCTTCTCGATTGTCTCAATTTCAGGCACCTTCGGCTCCTCCGGCTCCTGCTGTATGAAGAAGGTGTCGCCAATGGAGAGACGTCGCTTTTGTCGCTTTATGATCACCTTTTTCTTGATTTGACGCGGCTTTTTGGGCACAGGCGCTGGCTCCACTTCCACTGGCACTTCCTCCACCATATCAGGTTCCGTTTCCGCTGCAACGGCGGCTTCTGCTTCCTTAACATTCTCCTGTTGCTGCTGTGAGTCAGTTGCTGCTGTTGCTTTTGCCTGCTCCTTGGCTGCCTTTGACGTCTTCTTGGGCGGCGTCTGCTTATTGATGCGATCGGTTAGATCGCCAATCTTATTCTTATCCTTTAATATGTTGTTGAGCCTAACGGTCGATTCATTCGCCTTCTCTTTGCCCTTGTCTATGGAAGTCTTACGCACCAGCTTCTTGAGGTGCGTGGTCTTCTTCTTGGCGGAGACAACCAGATCGGACTCATCGTGCGGCTGCTCAACCGTTTCGATCTTAACGGGCTGCACGGGCCCGGCAAGTACTTTCAGCTCCGGCATGGTATCTAGACTGTTGTTCACTTGCGCCTGTGCGTTGTCTTTTGTAGCAGCAACGATTGCCTGTTGTTGTTGTTGTTGTTCTTGTTGCTCTGATTGCTCTAGTTGCTGTTGTTGTTGTTGCTGTGGCGATGACTCTTCGTGCGACACTTCGCTCAATGTCGCTGCTATTTGTGGCGTCGCGGCATCCACGGGGGCGACTTCAATGTCAACGGCGTCGACCACCTGTTGCGGCGTTGCTGCTGCACTTGCCGGGCTAATTAATGTCTGATTAATGGGTTCTTTAAACTGGCTTAATGAGCCGCTGATTGCACTTGACACTGACGTCGAGGATGTTGCAGTTGCAGTTGCTGTTGCTGCTGCTGTTGTTGCTGCTGCTGTTGCTGTTGTTGCTGCTGGTAATACCAGCACCGTTTCACCCACCAATTCGGCTAGTTTCAGGCTGGCGCGTCTGCTCGGCTCGCTGGCTGCTGCTTGATTGGCCAAACCATCGATTGGCAATTGTTTTGGCGCCGTCTGCGATGTTGCTGCTGCTGCTGGTGTAGATGTTGTCGCTGCGTTTGCTGCTGCTACTGTTGCTGTTGCCGCTGTAGCTGCTGCCTCTGGCTTTGTGTCGGCGCTTTTGGCAGTTGGTTTTGTTACGCTTTTGGCAGTGTCTGCATTGCTGTTGACCTTTGCGGTTACAAGTTGTTCATTTATTGTTGTCGCCCGTGGCAGTGCTGTCGCCGTCGCCGCTGCCACGCTCTCATCGCTGCCGGAAGCGATTACCGTTAATTTCTGCTTCTTCTTACGCTTGACAATCGCTTCCGAGTCGGAGGGTCGCCTTTGTATCAGTGCATCGCTCGGCACAGACTCAGCCTTTATCTTGGATGGCTCCACGGCTGCAATGGACGCGCGTCGTGGATTTCGCACCTTGACAACTGTTTTCTTTTTGGCTGCTGCCTTTTTGGGCAATCCCTCGATTCCTGTTGCTGGCTGTGTGGCTGACTCATCGGGCAGTGCGGCTGCTGTCTGCGATGTGGCCTCCACACCCTCCACGGGCTGCTGCTGCGCTGTTGCGGTTAATGTTGTTGTTGCGTTGGCTACTTGGGAATTGTCCTTGGGCGGCTCTTTGGCTGTTTCTTCCTGTGCTGTTGCAGTTGGTGCTGTGTCTGTCTCTTTAGGCTGCTCTTCAAGCGCGACCTTGGCTTTCGACTCCTCTTTAACTGTTGTTGGTTGTTCTTTGGCTGCTCTTGTTTCGGTAATCGTCTTAGATTCATCTTTGAGTTGCTCCTTGCCAGATGTTGCTGCTGTGTTTGCAACTGCCTCATTGGCTGCTGTTGTGTCTTTTGGCTTTGGCTTTGACTTAAGTTCGCTTTGCACCTTTGCCAGAAACTCAAGTTTGGCTTGCGCTTTAGCCTTTTCAGCTGCCTTTGCTTTATCCTCTTCGGATTGGTTTCCAATTTGTTGCTGTCTCTCATTAGCCTTACTCTCTTCAGTTGTTTCTGTTGGCTTAGATTGTTCCTCCTTGGATTGATTTATTATTTGTTCTTTCTCATTATTATGGTCGCTCTTTATTTGATTTGTAACTTGGTTATATTTCTCAGTAGTTTGGTTCTCTTGAGTAGTTTCTGCTGCCTTCAGCTCTTCCTTTGCTTTGCTCTCTGAAACAGCTTCTTTTATTACAGCAGCTTTATCATTAGCTTGAGCCGGTTGCTCATCAACTTTATTAGAAGCTTTATCATTTGCATGCTTTGTCACATCTTCGTCCTGCACCTGCTGCTTCTCTTTATTCGTGTCCTTATCCTCATCAGCTTCATCGAAGTAGCTGCGCCTTCTCACTTTCTTTATAAAACGAAATTGCACGGGTTGCTCTGCTTCCGTCTCCGTCGGCGATACGCTCGCCGCAACAGTTGGTGGTCCGGTCCACTTAACGCCGGCTGCTTCAGCCTCGCTCTCTGTGCTATACTGCTTCAGCACACCCTTCACCTCGCTTAGAGCACCCGAAATGCGTGCCTTCAGCTTGTTCAATCGCTCAATAACATCTTCCGGCTTCTCCTCCACCGAATCCTGCGATCGCATGCGTCGCTGCCGTCGCAGACGCGTTCGCTCCGGCAGCAGAGATTCCACATCAATTGAGACATCATCTCGACTCGTGGAACTGCGTTTTATTTCCCCAAGCAGTGGACGCGAGGTCGAGGCCAATGGCACAGCCGCATCACGTATACGACTCGTGATGGCTGCAACTGTTGCTGTGGATGTTGCTGCTGCTGCTGCTGAGGCTGCTGCTGTTGCTGCTATTGTTGGTGCGCCGGATAGACGACTCGACACAGGTTCTGGCAAGCGAGTATTGCTCTTGAGCAGTTCATACTTCATGTCGCTGCTTTGGTTGCCGTTGATGTCGCTGCTGTTGCTATTGTTGTTGTTATCATCCAGCTCTACTAGCTGCTCAATTGGGTCGCTATAAATATCAACAACGACGGCGGTTGCTTCACTCTCGTCACTCACTTTCGTCACAGTCATGTCCGCACAATCACCGACCACCACCTGCTCAACCACCGGCTCGCTCCAAAGGTTACCCGTGGCAATCAGCTGCACCAGCTCCAACAATAGATCTATCAAATCGAGATCCCAATCTGGGATAACGCTAGCACTCTCGTCTAGCAACGCGCGCACCGTACTCTTTAGCAATTCTAAACTAGCAGCCCCGTTTGGTTTGGTTCGGATTACGTTTGATTGTTGCCGTTGCTGACCATCCACTTGCTCTGACGACGAGTCGCGCGCGTCTGAATGGCACCGCGGCTGTTGTTGAGTGGAGGCGGCGGCTGCGGCTGCGGCTGTTAGCTCCTCAGCTATTGTTGTTTGACTCTGCTCTGCTCGGCTGGCCAAGCATATTGACTGCCGCTCTTTAGTCATATTTAGCTCATTATGAGCTGCCGCCGTCTCTAATTTGCTTTGCTCACATATTTCGCGTTTATTTTTGGCATTACCAGCATTCATGGCGTCGTCGTCGTCGACGTTGCCTTCGTTGTTGCCGTTCTCATTGTTGATGTTTCTGTTGCTGTTGTTGTTGTCGTGTCGCCACCCAAAGGCGTCATTAAAATTTTCCGCCTGTTGATGCTCGATTTCCTTTCGCTCGCCAACGCCTTCAGTTTCGACGTTCAAGTTTAATGTTTGCTCGTGAGCGTTAAGTTCATTATCAAATGCCGCCTTATGTACATCATCAACATTATCATCATTGAGATGATCATCATCATCATCATCATCATTGTCATTGTCAGCATCAACTGTCCGCTGCGAATCCATGTCTATTTTGGTGCTCATATTGTAGCTCGTCTGCGTCACTGTTGTTGTTGTTGCAGTTGCTGTTGTCGTTGTTGCTGGTGTGGGCACCACATCCGTCGTTGTTGTTGGCGTTGCCGTTGCCATTGCCTCGTCGCTCTGATCATTTCCATGCACAGCATTGGCATTGGCATTTCGATGTTTCTTACACTCTTGCTGATTATTGGGAAAGCTGATAAATTGTTTTTTAATTGTGGGAAATTCGTTTAGCGCAAATCGTGTTGTCGCCACAGGGAGTCCGGTACCCCACACGCTTATTGATTGAGCTGAATAGTTGAAATTCCTCTTGGGTAATTGGCAAAGCAGCGGAAATCTTTGAGGCAAAGGCAAGTGAATCATTTGCTCGGGAAATTTAGATGTTGCTACGGTGGCTGCAATATTGCTAAAGGATTTGTTTGCTACATGTTGCTGCTGCACTGGAAAAGTTGCTGCTGATTTCTCAAACTCTGCTTGCAGCAGCGGAAACTTTCCAGGCGCACCAATTTTGATTTTGGCCTGTGGCCGCCATTGTTGTTGCTGTTGCTGTGGCGGCTGATTATGTGAAGAGTTGCACTGCAGCGCCCTCTGTAGCGGAAATCGTTGCTCATCAATCGGCACTTCCGGTAGACAGAAACTATTCACATTAGTTGCTGACAACATGGCTGACTCAGCTTTATGTTTCGACAATGTTTGCGAATTATGTTTATAATTAGCTGCTGTCGGCGCCAGTGGCTGCGGTTGCGACTGCGGCTCCCCTTGTCCCGATTTGTTGAATGACAACGCCCGCGCGTTTTCAGCTTGATTGCTCTGTTGTTGACCTATTTTAGAGGCGTTTTCAATTTTAATTTTAATTCACAAATTTTCGTTGATTTTATCAAAACACGCGCTGAAAATTGTTGCTGCTTTCAACACTAGGTTGCAGCCCGAACTAACAAAATGGGGCATCTTTTAGCAACACGCAAATGTCTAGACAAATGTTTTAATTGTTGCAAATGCTAAATCAATGCTGTGCTCTCTACATAAGTACATATAATTGGCAATAAATTTCTATGTAAACAAAAACGAACATTGAATACACTGCCAAAAGTCGTATATTGCAACAGTTACGTTTTATAATAATTGTACAAACATTAATTTTTAAATTATTACAATCAATTCTGTTTAAAAGCTCAACTTAAATATCAGGTATACGTCTGTAAGACCCTAGCAACAAAGTTTCTAATTGCGAAAATTCATTGTGTCTGCAACTGTAATTTATACATATACACATATGTCTATGTATTCGGTGTATATATAGTAAGCACGTTCGATTATATAGACTAGATAAATGTGCCGCTTTGCCAAATTGATTTTAGCAGGCTACAAAAAAGAAAGATAGGTAAAGAGTGGAAATTAAAAAACCACTCGTGCCAAATAGCGCCACAAGCCCATTGTTTAAATATATATGTATATATAGTATATATATAGTATACATATATACTCATATATCGCATACGTTTGCCAAATTTGCCAGCAGGCTAAACATAAATAACTAAGACTGCAAAATTGCTTTAATTTCTTTCTGATCCCTTTTAAATAACTGAAAATCATTTAATTCACAGCCGCTGCTTCCTTTATCGTGGACGATCACCAAATTCGGCTTCGTCCACGGGCAATAAGGTGCAACATATAACGGAATATAATGATCTAATTAGGAGTATCTTCGGCGAGCTTACTGAAGAGAACAAATGCCGCATGGAGGAGAAGAAGAATGCGGCAAAAGCAAAGGCACAGAAAGAAAAGGAAGCACAATTGGCTAAAGAAAAATTGGCCAAAGCAAAAACAGAGGGTAATGATCCTAAGGGAGCTGGTCCAGCTGGTCCCGCTCCACCGGCTAAGCCGCAACGTAAACCAACAGATAGCACATCTCCAGGTCAGGGTCCATCGCCAGCAGCACCAGCAGCGTCAGCATCGCCAGGACGTAAATCTGCTCCAATCGCACCAACAAACCAACCAAACCAAGCTAGAAAGCCAAATGTTCCGCCAGCGCCAACGCAAGCGCCAGCGAAACAAGAGAGTCAAACACCTAAACGAGCTGATACTCCAAATCCCAATAGTAGTAAAGTAGAAAATACACCCGTTAAAAAACAACATAGTCCAACCCCTGCCACTGATCCCAACCGAACGAAAACTGAGGAGAAACCCTCTTCAGAAGATCCCGACAATTTCTGGTAGTTTGGAAACCATACGAACAAAATTACAATTTTACTTATTTGTTATTTAAACTAAAACAGTTTTGAATTATAGCAACGTTCGTACCTAAAAGTATATTTTCCATCTTCCTGACATATAATTGTTTCTTTGTTTCTAACATTGTTTCCAGTAGTTCGGATTTTGTTCCATGCGACGCTGAAAGTTGGTGTACCAATTCTGTACAACGGAGAAAGGCACAAAGGTTTCAGTCGTGACAGGTGGAATCTCAGGAACGCCCACACAAAAACTGGACGCATAATTGAAAAAGTTTTCCAGCATACGCTGTCCAAACTGTCTATTATCGTCGGCGGTGGACTGCAAACGAAAAATGAGTGTAAATATTTAATATGCATATGTAAACTAGAAGTCCATGCTGCACTTCATGTCCGTTCCATACCTACGAGTTCTATCCACCTAATCTTATACGACTTGCTGTCTAGACAGGTATATATTTATGTATATATACTATATACAGGTTATGGATCTGTTTTCATCTGTCTCATGTATAATATCCATATTACGTTACGTTTGCGTCTGACATATACACAGCTGTTTATAGTAATTCAATACATATAAACACAACTCTACTTGAGACTATCGAGTTGAAGGTAAACAACGGGCAAAAAGCAGTGCATGAACTTCCAGCTAACAAATCCAGACATGTACTTACAATTGCAGGCGTTTGTTGAGCCACCGCCAATTCGGGCTCTATGGAAATACCGATTTGTGCTATGTGCGAGATCTCCTGGGCACCAAAGACCATGCCATTGGAATATGTCTCCAGCTCCGGGCCCTTCTTTAGTTGCCCTATTTTGAAAATCGCGGAGGGTTTGCTGTTATTGATGTGACCTAGATATTGCCATGTAGGCGCGGCATTTGCATCTGGCCAACTGAAATAGATTGCTGCTGCTGTGCCCAGTGGCAGGGGCGTGATGCCAGTTAAGAATATAACAACATAATTCACGGCGTCGATGTCGGGCACGTTGATCAGCAGCTTGTTCTCATCAACCGCTACAAAATCTGTTTGAGGCTGTGCGTGTGAGTAGCGCAAAGGTATTGTTTTAGCTTATTTCATTTGTGTTTAAAATGTACTTACCAGCCTGCCTGAAATAATTAAACCAAACATTTTTGGCCGGCTTTAAGTCTTTTCTAGAATAAATAAAACCACTGACATTCGCCGGTCACCGTAAACAGCCCTAATACAGTTCTAGTATTTTTACTCACTTAAGCCAAGTGAGCTGGTCACACTGTAGCGACATCGCAAAATGCAGTATATCGATATTTTTAGTAGTGCCTCCCAGAGTATCAGAATTTAGTGTTTGTTTTTGCGTATAAAAGTTATGGCCGGACTATTATACCTAAGTAAATTGTGTAGTAAAAAGAAGACACTGACCTACACCTTCCACATTACATGCCACAAACAAATCAAAACAAGACATCCAACACATGTAAGTACAAATAATAATGCGATAAACGAAATTCAAGGCCATTTGCGGCTAGGTTACGATTTCATAATGATAAAGATTAGCAGGCATGATGTGCAGATTATTGGCTAAAAATATACAAGAAAAAGAGCAAAGAGGTCAGGCAACAGTATGCGTGTGTGTTGTTTTGGCCCCTTTTCGAAAAATTAGTTGAAATTTTAACTTTAATGACTTTACGAATGTACGGACTTGCTTCTTTCGTTGCAGCAAGCCTAAAACAAAAACAAAACTAAAAAAAAAACACAAATAAACGGGCGCCAAAACAGCACACACACGTAGAATGGGGCGCACACAGCGACAAAGACAGCGTCGCAATTCACAAACACCAGCAACAACAACAACTACAGCACTTGATAATGCTTTGCACGTGCTCTATGGTCAACTCCATGCGCTGGGCTGGCGCAATGAAACTCGTCTCTCAGCTTTGAATTTCCCACAAACCGGACGTGGCTTGTGCTCCAAGATAAAAAGTTTCCAAGCAGGCGATGAACTGATACGTCTGCCGGCCAGCTGCCTGATAAGTATAGCCACACTGGAGGCGGATGAAGGCTTTAAACAGCTCTTCAATAAGGATTTGTTTGACAAAGATGCACTCATATCCTTCCAGGCGCTTGTCGCCTGCTATCTCATGTATCAGGAGCATCTGTATGAGTGTACAAAGGACTCACCTTGGTCTGCCTATTTGGATACTCTACCCAGCAGCTATACGACATCCTATTTCTGTGATATCAACGAGCTGCAGTGCTTGCCCGATGCATTGCTTGAACGCACAGTGGCACAAAATCGCCAGATACGTGAATATTATCAGGTGCTGAAGTCTCTAGTGGGTGAACAGCATTGTGAGTGCTGTGGTCAACGCTACTGCGAGGACATTTGGACGTTGGCGACGTATAAAACAGCCTACTTTACTGTCAACACGCGCAGTGTCTACATTGATGCAAGGCAACTGAAACAGTCCAATAAGAGTCATTTCCAATCGTTGCTTAATGGCAGCTCAAACTTAGCTCTGGCGCCTTTTCTGGATCTATTTAATCATTCGGATAGCGTGCAGACCACAGCGCAACTTTACAGTAAAAGTCAGGAGTATGTCCTTACTCTGGAAGCCTTGGCAAAACCTGTACTTAAACCATATGAACAGCTCTACATAAGCTATGGAGCGTTGCCCAATCTGAAGCTAATCACAGAGTATGGTTTTTACTTAGAGCACAATGCGCACGATTACTTCGAGTTCTCGATGAAGGACATTGAGCAGCTCATCGCGCACAACAAGGAGCTGGCAGCGCAGAGCTATCATCGCAATATATTTAAGTTCATCAGGGAGCATAATCTAATGGATCAGATGTTTGTGCACATCCAGGATGGCTGCTCGCACAATTTGCGCGTGGTACTGCACCTGATCTTCAAGCAACAGGCGTATTTTCCCAATGTGCTCAATCAAATTGCCTTCGGCGATGTTGAACAATTCGATGATGTGCAGCCGGAGCTGAGCTACTTGCTGGCTCATAAAATTAAGGAGTATCAAGGATTTGTAAACGCGCTACAGCGTCTACCGCAGCTTACGGAGAGCGGGACTGTTGCCCTTGGCTACCTGATAGAGTGTCTACGTTACCTACGCGACTTTGAGCAGGCTCAAAGTTAGAGCTAACTGAATTTTAATATTAAATAATAAAGTACTATTTTATATAATTTTTATAAAAAATCTCGTGTCATTTGGCTTAAAGTTATCGTTTGCCTTGCAGCTATATTCCACGCTCGCTCGATCGAGCGATGAATCCCACAATAATAATGTCAAATCGAGCAAGAAGATAACACCATTCACGCCCACGCCGGGCAGCAAACTGCTTGGGGGCGTTTTTGCCAAGAAGACAAAAGGTAGGTGTGGCTGAAGTCCTAATTGAACTTGGTATGCGAGATGTAAATAAGTAAATAATAAACAATTGTGCTTACTACCCTCGTAGAGGATGTATTTAACAAACCCTAAACGGACAACTGCTACTTAATGTCTGCTTAATTCATTTGATTAAAATGCTTTCTGCAGAGCTTTGATGTAGTTGACACTAAAAAGTCGTATACTTAGGCTAAGCACTTGCTTGTTTATCTATATTCGATGTTTTTATATTTTTGACTAACTAATTTTTGTTTTGTTATCTGGGCCAATAAGTTGTTAACAAACACAAAAAAAAATAGAAATGCACTTTGTTTGTTTGTTTGTCTGTTCGTTTGTTGTATTGGCGCCTGTTTGGATTTAGCTGCAATAAAGTTAATTCGATGCAGTTGCAGCAACAGCATCAGCAGCAGTGCTACAACAACAACAACGACTGCCACAACAACAACAACAACAATCAAGACTATGTCACGTTCATATAGGCAGCGGCGGCAACGATGGCGGCTCAACGCTTGGCAAACTGGATGCACCGGAGGTCACCTCCAAGGATATGCTGCGAGCGATGATGGCGTACATCTGGCCAAAGGAGGATGCGCTGGTTCGCAAGCGGTAAGTCGGAAAGAAAACTTATATATCGTTTACCTTACCCAACATCGTTTCATCTGCAGCGTGGGCATCTCGCTTGGTCTGCTGGCTGGCTCCAAGCTGTTGACAGTTTGTGTTCCATTTCTGTTTAAGGGCGCCGTGGATACGATGACAACGCTGAATATGGACACAGCGCCGGACGCTGTGTTGTCGGCGGCCACGGCCATGCTATTGGGCTGTAAGTATGCCCACTCTGATTGCTATATGATTTATAAGACTTGACTCCTTGCAGATGGCATTGCCAGAGCCAGTGCGGCGGGCTTTAATGAGCTGCGCAACGCTGTGTTTGCCAAGGTGGCGCACCATTCCATACGCAAAATAGCCACCAATGTGTTCCTGCATCTGCACAATCTGGACCTGGCGTTCCACTTGAATAAGCAGACGGGCGCGTTGTCCAAGACAATTGATCGTGGATCGCGTGGCATTAACTTTGTGCTATCGGCCATGGTCTTCAATATAGTGCCTACAATCTTTGAGCTGACGCTCGTGTCCAGTTTGCTGGGCTTTAAGTACGGCTTAGCTTTCGCTGGCGTTAGCATGGGCTGTGTGGGCATCTACGCTTTGTATACGCTGAGCGTGACGCAGTGGCGCACACGCTTTCGTGTCTACATGAATCAGGCGGAGAACGAGGCTGGCAATAAGGCCGTCGATTCGCTGATCAACTACGAAACTGTGAAGTATTTCAACAACGAAAAATACGAGGCTGGCTGCTACAACGAGGTGCTTAAGAAGTACGAGGCGGCCAGTTTGAAAACCAGCTCCAGTTTGGCTCTTCTTAATTTCGGACAGAATGCGATCTTCAGCAGCGCGCTCAGTTTGATTATGATTCTGGCAGCCAAGGAGATTGCCCAGGGAAATATGACTGTTGGTGATCTGGTCATGGTGAATGGTCTGCTCTTTCAGCTATCCATACCACTGGGCTTTCTGGGCAGCGTGTATCGCGAAGTGAGGCAAGCGCTGCTCGACATGCAGGCCATGTTTACGCTGATGAATGTGGACAGCCGCATACAGTCGGCGCAAAATGCGCAGCCTCTCTACGTGGACAACAGCAATGCGTCCATTGAGTTCCAAAATGTGAGCTTCGAGTATGAGCCGGGCAAGGCAATTTTTAAGGATTTGTCCTTTACCATACCAGCCGGCAAGAATGTGGCAATTGTGGGTGGCTCCGGTTCCGGCAAGTCATCTATGGTGCGATTGCTTTTCCGCTTCTTCGAACCTAATGCGGGTCGCATTTTGATCGGAGGTCAGGATATCAGTGGCGTTGAACTGGACAGCTTGCGCCGTAGCATTGCTGTAGTGCCTCAGGACTCGGTGCTCTTTCATAATACCATCGAACACAACATACACTATGGCAATCTGAGCAAATCCCACGAAGATGTGCAGAATGCTGCACGCATGGCCGATCTGCATGAATCAATCATGAGTTGGCCAAATCAATATAGAACACAGGTCGGAGAGCGTGGCCTAAAGCTGTCCGGAGGTGAAAAGCAGCGCGTGGCCATTGCGCGAGCTATTCTTAAGAATACGCCCATTCTAATCTTCGATGAGGCTACCAGCAGCCTGGACTCTATTACAGAGCATGTAAGTATTTTCATTACATTTTTGATTAGAAAGTTTATTTAATGATCAAATTTGTTGTTGTAGAACATATTGAAGGCCCTGTCGCGCGCTACCACGGGCCGCACCAGCATTTGTATTGCCCATCGCTTGTCGACGATAAAGGATGCCGATGAGATTTTGGTACTGGAGAATGGACATGTGGGCGAGCGTGGCACACACAAGGAACTGCTCAATCAGAACGGCCTCTATGCACGACTGTGGGAAACACAAACGCAACAGTTCGATCCTAGTCGGGAACGCGTCTCAGCGGCTGCTGTGTAGTCAAATGTTGACCTGCCCTGCCTGGTTATTTGTTCTAGTTTTAAGAGTGTGTGTGCTTAGTTACTTGACAAGGCCACAAAATTTATAGTAGACCGTTTGTTGTTAATTTTTAGGCTGAAAGAAATATTGTGTCCGGTTTGTAAATACAGTTATACATATACATATACATATATACATATAAACATATACAGAGTATGCAAATTAGTTATATATTTTGAAATGAAAGCATTCTTAAGCGCTGAGTGCAACGGCAACAGATTGTCTTATGCCTTCAAAACATTTAGAACATTTGAGTTTACTAAATCTTTAAGTGCCTAAGGCTCAACTAAGTGAATTTTAAAAGTTTCCTTTTGGGTTAGATAAACTCTGTAGCCAAAAAACTTCAATTCCAGTACATTTAAAAAACCCTTATCAGTGGTATAACATTAAACATTTATTATCAGTTTTATCACGCACAAATTTTGTGACACTTAGGGACTTAGGCAAGAAAATACATTTGTTGTAGCAAGTGGAATATATAATCTCGACTGCTTCATTCTTAATCTCTCTCTCGTATGGAAATAGGTATGGGCACATCGTACAGTAAAAAGAGTAAACAATTGCCCAAATGTTTGAGGAACTGTTGGTAATTGGAGATGCGTTGCTTGAATTCCTGCCACAAGGGCAACAATGGTCGATCGTTGGTCTGACCCACATCATCTATAACAATATCCTGCTCGAGCATTGTCTTATTGACATAGGTGTACAAATAGGAGGCGGGCTTCTGGCCAATGGTGGTCACATAGTGCGTGGCATTGCTCTCCAGGCTGATGCTCTTGCCGGCAGTCAGGAAATACGCCTCGTCATCCTTGGCGCTCTTGTAGCGTACATTGCCTTCAAGGATCGTCAGGCTGCAGTTGAACAGAGCTGGGGCTATGAAGTTGCTCAGAGTTAGACCTGGAAAATCGGCAACGAATATAACATCCGAATAGTTATTCCAGGCGAGCACTTCGTCGGCAATTGTCTTCAATTTCGGTCGCATGTGATTGAGTTCTGTGAGCAGAGGCAGTGACCAGGGCGTTCGCTTGAAGGGCGACCAAGGCGCCTTGAGCAGATCCACTCGGGGATCGAAGGTGCGCTGCTGGAAGCGTCCATTCATGGCGCACCAGATGTCAAAGTATATGGAAATGTTTTTGCTGGTCAGCGGACTATTCTCGGGATTCTTATCCATATCCTCGTGTATATTCTTCTCAATGCACTTGGCATACTGCACAGCCATGTCGGCATATTTGGTCCAGCGATCGTATTCGGTGAAAGCATAAGGATTCAGATGATGCACCTGCTGATTGTTGTTGTCAACAATCTTGATGGATGTCAAGACCGTGTCATACGAGTGCACCATCATGTCCCAGGAGTAGCCATACAGACCATTCGTCCAGTTGTTGTAGCCCTTGGTAATGAAGTGCGAGTAGGGCAAGAAAAGCTGCAGAGCGCAGTAGAAAAGGATCAAGCAGCTGCGCAGCTGAGCCCCGACGCCAGGTGAGGTTCGAGATGGCGCCTTTATCTGCTCCTCTACTGCAGACGAGCCAGACTTAGCCGGGCGGAGTAGACGCCTAGGCCAGTCAAAGCTGTAGAAGAGCGGCACTTCCGCCAAGCAAACCCAAGGAAACATGCCTGCAAAGGAGAAATACATATACATATAGGTATATAAAAGAGAGAATAGATCAGATAAGCCCTCTGACACTCACCTATAACAAACAGACGCGAGTTCATCAGATGAAAGCTGAGCATAAATGGAGTCACCAACAATCGCGTCTTCTCGCACGTCATAAAGAACGCTATAGACAGATCGAAGAAGGCCGTGAACCAATGGATAATCAGCAGATCGATGAGCTCTCCATCTAAAACCTGACGAAATGGCGCAAAGACCCAATGCTGACTGAGACTCGTCATCGCATAGCCGGAGAGCCACTCGAAGGAGAACTTCTTCAAGCCTGCGTACATGTAGAGCACAAAGAACTGAAACTTGATGAGAAAGTAATTCCAATAGGGCACCGTTTGACGCTCTGGATGTAGCCAACTGTCTAGGGAACTAAGAGAGCAAAGAATGAATATAAAAATTGGAAATGACATATGAATATAACATAGAAAGCCCACCAATAGCAATTCGCTCGCGTGAACAGCAGCAAAGTGCCCACCAAGCCAAATAGGTAGCTGTGATTGTTCCACGCCGGCTTGTCCAGCAAAAAGATGTACCAATAGCAGGTCACGAAGCTTAGACAGCTAATGCGAAAACGATATCCAAGCATAATGCCCATTGCGCCCAGCCACATGGCCAGATAGACGCAGCCCATCAGCGGATAGTCCAGAGCATTTATGCCATTGAACAGAGGAAAGTGACAGTGATTAGGCTCGCCAAAGCGAACGTCCAGCTGTCCGCCGCCTCGCTCCTCTGCGATATCAATCAACATGGCAGCGCCATAGAGCATTCGGAATACACCCAGAGCAGCGCCATCTACCGGCCGTTCCAGCCAGCTGGTAAACGTTTGCAAGTTATCAAAATTTCGGATATCATGTCCAAAGCAAAGCTTGAAAAACTGAGCAGTTGGCGTAGATGCGTTCGCTGCCGATTTCGAGTCAGACTTGGTCGGCTCATCAGTTACAATCGTGGATTTCGTTGTATCTTCTTCGATGTTGGCTTCTGTTGCATTTTGTTTTGTGGGCTGTTTGCGTTTCGAGTTGGTCATAATGTCTGGATAGAAGGCAGCTTGAAGAAAAAAAACTTGCTGCGATAGAAACAAAGCTTAAAAGACTTCGAATTGCACCACTTTCATGGGATAAAATACTACAAAATATATTTTTATTATGATTTACATAAATTTGAATCTGATTTTTTGATTGAGAGTAGTGATTAAAAAAATACTTAAACTCAATAAGAATATAAAAGAAAATAGTTAGAAATATTTAAAAATTACCTATTGAAATATTTTTAATATTCATCAATTTTTTTATTTTTATTTATTTTTTTTAAAATGAAATATAATGTTTTATTAAATTAAATGTATGTGCATATTTTTTTTATGCCCCTGCGCCCATAATATATTTTGTTTAAAAATAATTTTTTTTTTTTTTGTAGAATTTATTGAAAAAGTTTGACATAAATACATGCATGCATATTGTTTGTATACTAAATATATAATATATGTTTTTGGTTTTATTTCTTTTGCGTAAATATAAATCTACGTTTGCTGTCTTTGTTTTTATATGTTTATGTATGTTATGAAGCACACCTCGGATGCATCCCAACCCCCCATTTTTCCATATTCAAACTTGAACATCCGAAGCTGCGGTCATTGAAAAATTGTTGTTCGTGTTAGCGAAACATTGTGTTTCGCATACAAAAAATACATCAATTACGAAATATATATATATTTATGTATATAATATTCTATTACATCTCTCTCTCTCTCTATATTCTTGACTTGAGTTATTATTGCAACAAATTTTACCCAGCTGCGCACTCTTTTTGAATGCTCGAACACTTTTGAAAAGATTTCTCTATTTGTCACATTTTACTTATTTTTCGCATTTTTAGTTTGGAATATAGTTGAAAATACATATGTAATTTTGGTTTTAAATAGGTTCGCAAAATTTCTAGAAATTTTTGAGAACAAGCTTTGAAAATGCTTTAAACTACGCATACGAATATAATTATAGCTGAATATAGTTTTAAGTTTTTTACTTTTTGTTTTTTGGTTTTAAAAGCTAATGCTTTGGTATTTGAAGTTCAAGTCGGGAAAATACATAAAAAATAAAATTAAATATCAATTTTGAAAATTAAAAAAAATATTGAATTTATTGTTAAAAAAACAAAACTTTGGTTTTTCTTATTTTTGGTGCCTTGTTTAAATAGGTTAAATATGTTTATATATATTTTATTTTGTTTTTTTTTTCTTCTGTTTTTATGTTTTGGCTTCAAGTATTTACTCGGACTAATATTTGACTCTGACTGCGATTATTAAACTCCGCTGTTTTCGTCTTCTTTCCTTTTTGGTTTGCCATTAAAATATTATTATATTTTTATTTTTGGTTTTACATTAGATAATTTTTATACGCAACGCTAAAATATTTTAAAATGCATTTTCAAAGTTAATTCGTTAAGTATGTAATTTGTTTTGCTTTAATTAAGAGTAAGCTTTGAAAGTTGTTAGACAAAGTCCAAGTTGAGTTGTCCAAAAATTTTTGCATACAATTGTGAGCCAAACCGGCAAAAAAACATTATCGAATGAATAAACTGTTGTTGTTGTTGTTGTTGTTATACGACCGGCAAGCAACCCCCATCCTCACTCTCTCTCTCTCTTTCACTCTCTCTTAGTGCCTAGCGCCACCATCTTGTTTAGTGATGCGCAGGCGCGATCGCTCTCACGCTCGCTCTGTCTCCCTCTCACCGGTTGCCGCTCTCTCCTCTCGTTTTATATGCGATTCTGATTCAACTGAGAGCGTGGCGTGAAGGGGCTCACCATAACACCACTCGGCCAAATAGCCTCGTTGAACAGCTCATTGAAACGATAGTCCGGTATGGATATTTTGAATTTGCAATATGACAATTGCGATAGATTGGCATCGTTCTTCACCAGCTTGGTGCACTTCACCAGATTCTTATTGATTTTCAGCTCCTCGGCGAGGTGTTCGATAATGTCATCCTCGCTGGTGTTTGTCGCAAACTTGCCCACCTGCACCCAGCGACCGTAGTCGCAGACGACCTGCAATCGATCCGAATTGCAATTGTTGCCAACGACAATTAGATTGTTCTGCTGCGGATGCTTCTTGCCATCGAGATTGTTCTGGGGCTGATTGCCAAATTGGAAATATTGCTGGTACATGCGTCCCTGGATCTGATTGACGCCGTTGCACACCTTGTTCACCTTCTCCTCGATGGTGTGCAGCTTGGCGGACAGTGCCTTCGACGATTGATTTCTGCACTCATCACAGTTGAACGATATCATCGGATTCTTTTGTATCAAATCGTACATCGCATCGTCAATATTGACGCACGTGCGATGGAACTTTTTCAGGCAGTCATCCGAATTGCAGATGATGATTGCATCCTTCGAGTTGATTGATTTTTTGCATTTTGGACAATTTTCGGCCATGTTTGCACTTGCTTATGCTGCTGCTGCTTCTTCTTCTTTTTTTACTTTTTTACTGTTTAGGTTTGAGGAGAACGTCGACAATGTCGAGAAAAACACGCACACACTCAACACTCAACACGCACACGCACACATTAACTGTTAGATATACATATGCTGTCTGTGTGTGTGCACTCGCTAGCCGACTCTGTGTGTGTGTGTATGAGTGTGAGAGAAGTTTGCTAAAATTGTTGTAGAAAATATGGAATACGCAACCGAAACTGCGAACCGTCCGCTGCGAAGTTTACTGTTCAACTGAATGCCGAACCCTTAGAAAAGCTGCGCTGCACTGTGCACTGCGCTCTGCTTCGATAATTAAGGGTGGCTTTTCTTTGTTGCTTTTTTTTTGTTGTTGTTTTTTGCTTCTATATTAATTCATTTTTGTTATCGGCCTCTGTCGCTGTGCCGCTCATTTGTGCTTTTAACCACTATTTGCTGGCCATATGATTCTCTACTGATAGCCAACGCATTCAATATTTATTTACTTTACTCTTCTTGGCTCACATTATTTTTGTTTCAATACGCAAAGTTGCAACACTGGCACTTGCACTTGCCATTGCCAGTGTTGTAAAGGCCCTGTGGACTTAAAGCACCGAATACAACAACTCTGTTGGCAACTTACAAGCTGCTTGTAAATATTGAATGTGTGTGCCCTCTTTTGAGTTCTTTCGAGTTTGAAAGTTTTATGTATATATATGGTAAATAATTCATGTTTTTTTAATAATATTGAATTATTTTAAAATATATAAATTTACATAAATGAGTAAAATTTGAAAATTGTATAATTTTTTTGAATTAAAGATAATTAAAGCAAATTAAATTACAGTAAAATGTAAAGCTGCATTATAGAGCGGACGCTTTCAAATGTGATAAGAAAGTAGAGCTCAATTATACTATACAAAACTTATAAAATGTAACCAAAAATTAAAAATAAATGGGCTTGATAAGAGTTGAATTTAACTGAGACTTTGTATTACAAGCAAATATAGAGAGGGAAATGCCCTATGCAAAAAGATTGGTTTTCCTAATATTTCGTGAATTAATATCTACAAAGGAACTTAAAATTGTCCCAAGCAAAAATTGGTCATCCTAATAACTACTGCGTGGAGGTTTCTAGAAAATAATATAAATATAAAATATATAAATATCTTGAAAAGTACTAGAACATATATCTTCGTAATATCTAGTACATGGACTTTCATACCAAAACAATATAAATTTAAATTAGTATCACAAATAGTTGAATATAGCTCAGTAATCATATGTTCTATAAAAGAACTTTATTATTAAATCGAGCTTTGTTTCCACAGTATTTCCACTCCACTTACAATAAGTAAACATATACGTTTTTTGTATACATATGTATAATTAGCACATTTGAATTACTCTTAAGACAACAATTTAAATTGCCTAGAAAATCACACAACCTCCCCATTAAATAAGCCCATTAGCTCTACTCAATTTGTTTATATTGGAAACCCTACTCAAACTGGGCAAAACAAACTCAGACGCATAAATCGTAGCTTCGTATTACACATGGCGTGTAGGTGTCAAATGAAATAAGTTCTCTCACCTGGCTCCAATTTCAGTGGAATACTCCAAAGTTTGTGCAATTACAGCGATCGGTAATGGGGTAAACACATGGAAACGAATTAATTTCCGCTATTCAATTGCAACTTTTCCGCTTTGCTGCTGCTGCTGTCGTTTGTGACTTTTCGCAACAGTTTGCGGCTGTGTAGCGTGGGCAGGACAACAGTTTGCTATCTGCTGCTGTGCAAATGAGCAACAACAAGGACACCACTACGCGAGCAACACGGTCCAGCAACTGAGGCTGGCTGCTCTTAGCTGCGTCTTATTTATACAACTCTAAAGCAGCAGCTGCTGCTGCTGCTGCTGCTGCTGGAGAGTGGGCTGCTCTCGTGGGTGGGGTTGACTGGCTGGATGGTGGCGGCCAAGTGGCGGCTCAGGTGGGCGGGGGTGTTATTTGCGCATGTCCTTGCACATAAAACGAACGATGAGACAAGCTGGATAGTGGCTGAGAGAAACATAGAGAGAGAGAGAGTGAGGGTAAACGAGTAAGAGAGGAGCCCAACGTCCTGTCCCCTTTGTACATAATAATAAACTGTATGAGGTCCTTGTGCAGGATTGCGTGGGTGCTGGTGGGAGGTAAAATGCAAATAGCGTTAACAGGTGTAGCGGCAGCTGCGCCAGCGACTCGTCGACTTGTCGCAGCTGTTTTTGTTTGCCCCGGCTAGCGACGACTTTACCTGTAATTGGGTTTCATTAGCGGAGCCGAGGGAAGCCATTTCCGTTTCCCTTCTACAATTTTATTTTAGCCCTTGTTAGCTGGAATTTGCCGCGTGTTCCAGTTTTGGTGTCAATAGATTTTAATCAGGTGTGGCAAGCGTGGTAAACAGCCAGCCCATCGCCCACCTGCCTGCGTGCAGCTGATTTAAATATCTCGCCTCAGTCTCCCGGTCTTCGCTATATTTGTATTCCGCTTTGTTTTTATTATTGTCCTCGTTGCCAACTACGTCGTATGCTCAATTGTTATTTATGTATGCAATACGCACGGCACCCACGTGCCGCCTTGATACAGGATACAAGGATACAAGGATGTAAGCATACAGCATACAGGATCTGCAGAGGATGCTGCGACTGCTAAGTGCGTAGTTTCTCTCCATTTACGTTTGCCTAGTTTAATTTAAGCACTAATTCCTATGCTTAACTATTTTTAGACATTTGACAGCTGAAATTTGTATTAATAGTTGTTGTTGCTGTAGCTGTTATCATGGCTATTACTGCTGCTGACGTTTTCTGCACTGAAGAGTGAGAGCAAACATGAAAATGCTTTTTGGCTCAACGTACAAAACAATTACAAAACCATTAAAAGTCGAAACTTTATATTATTCATATCATTGTATTTAGTTTTACGCAAATTTGCATGAATTTTTGCCTTGAGGCTAAAAACAAAGCCCGAAATGAATTTATTTTTAGCCCTTGTATGGAAAGTTTTCATTGGTTGCGTTTGTAGACTTGATTTAGGCATAAGTTTGAGCTAGAAAATTTAAAAATATCTCTATTTTGGATTTTTTATAGAAGTAAAATAATATATGAAAATTTAAGTAAATATAAATATTAAATTAGCTATTGTGCATGAATTAATTCTTAAAATATTTTTCCCAAAAATATATTTGAAAAAAAAAATGGTATTTTTAATTTTTAAAAAATGTTTATTTCTTTAAAGAAAAATTAGTATACTGTCTTAATGAGTTTATACTTTGAAGCTGAATTTCTAAATTAACATAAAAATTGCTCTATAAATCAAAGTAAGTTTCTGCTTCCAACTGATTAAGTATGTTATAAATTACATAACTTTCTGGGACTTCTCGCTGTCAGCACTTTCAACCCCGAGCAAGTGCATTGCTTTTGGCACACATACATAGACTCAGAGACTGCTCAGACTAGATGCCCTTAAAGCACTAACTTTCAAGTTCACACACACAAATATTACATATTTTACACAAAACTCGTTTCGAATGCAGCTCACACAGCCTTTGTGCATTGGCCTAGGCCGTTGTTTCTTTTAGCGCCTACTATACAAACAAATATCATTTGTATTTGTTGTAAATTTGGTCTGCAAACCAAAGGCATGTGAGCAGCACCTTCGTACTTCATTTGTAAATTGCTCGTAGTTCGTAGTTAACCATTTAGTTTTATTTCACGTCTTGTTTAGCCATTCAAGACTTCACTTTGCTTGAGTTTATGGCTGGACAGTGGGAGAGACGCCCACACAACAATTAACCTTTATTGAAGTGTATCTGTAGCATTACGTATGGACTTGCTTGCGAATTCTTCGCCAACTGCAATTGCGCAAAAGTGCCTGACTGAGCAAACGGATCGAATGTGTATCACACACAGACAATCACACTCACGATCAATTTGTAGCCCCAAATCGAAAATCGAAGCGAAACCAAATCAAAACTCAAATTCCAAAATACAATTAAAGTGCGAGGCGTTGAATCTCATTTAGAAAATGCAATTTCAAGTTCAAATCGAAGATCGCCAACTATTTGGCCGCACATCACTCATACGCCGCATAGGCGCTGCCGCTGGGGCGACCTGTGCGCTGACCTTCCGACAATTAAGCGACAATGTTGCAGGCCGCCAATTACGGCAGCAAGCATTACACTTTTTTTATTTTGGCAATTGAAATGCGCGTGCCGCAAATCGAAAACGAAAACAAAGCTAAATAGTATTGATCTGTGCATCATCACTTTTGGTTTGCCTTAAATTGTGGAACTGGGGCAAGCATCTCGTATCCCTAAACAGGCAGGGGGTGTTTTTGGCCTGGCTGGCATTGACACTGATACGCTTATGCTCGAGCTGATCATTCGTAAACATTGGTTAGGCGATCGCTATCGTAATCGGCGTTCGTCAACGTATTCCCCTTTGCGTATAAATATGCGACGCATGCCTCGCAGTTTGTCAAACAACGAGACGCGTTCGACAGTCGCGCATTCCCAATACAGACACAGACAGAAGTGAGACGAGTAAGTGAGCGCTTGAGCGGATTAGAATGATGAGTCGTGCACTGTTATTGCTGCTGTTGGCGCTCGTTGGCGCCAGCCATGCGGCGACACATGTCAACATCTCCATCGCCCAACAGCCGGCCACAAATCCGGCTGATGTCACCATCATTGATGGTGAGGCGCCAGCTGAGCTGAAAGCGGGTCCGTATAGAATGCAGCAGGAGCAACGCTTTGCCAGATTGCAGGAGCGACCACAGCAGCAGCAGCAGCAACAGTCACAGCAGCAGCAGCAACAGTTGCAGCCACAGCAGCAAATGTCGCTGCAGCAGCAGCAAATGCAATCACAGCAGCAACCGCTGACTCCACGCCAGGGTTTGGGTCTGCAGCCTGCTCAAGCTGCTGGTGTCAATCCAAATGCTCGCATGCCACGTCGTCGTATGCACAGTCGTCGTCCCTCCTTGCTCCAGCAGCCGCCTCACAGCGGTCAATTCCGTCAGCGCAATCAGCAACTGCGTCAGAATCAGGAGTTCGACCGCTACATACAATCCTATCATAGCCATGGACCCTCCGTGGAGACTGTAAGTTAGAGACATGTTTAACTGAGTAGTCAGTTTCAGTATCCACTTTTTTTTATTGCCCGCAGGTCTTTGAATCCTCCAGTCCCTCACCTCAGCGCTATACTCAATCCAGCAGTAGCAGCAGCAGCAGCAGCAGCGGCAGCTCCAGCTCCTTAGCTGACGACGATGCTGTTTCCATTGGCGGCAGCAAGTCCCAGCAGCTGCGCATGTTTGAGCGTCAGGTAGCTGCGCCTGCGGCTTCTCAAGGTCAGAGTGCCAATGTGGAGCAGGCAATGGATAGCAAGCCCGTCTATGAGCCACAGGCACCGCTGCCAGCTCAGGTACAAACGGCTTCCATTGCGCCCGCAGTAAGTTCCAGCTCCAGCTCCAGCTCTAGCTCGGTTGCAGCGCCAGCTCCTGCGCCTGCCTCCACATCCAATGACGTCAAGATTGGCAGCAACAGCTTTGAGCCTGCCTACGATCCCTCATTCGACAACAGCTACAATCGACCCAGCTACGACCAGGGCGGCTACAGCTATGACGACTCACAGGCTGACTATCAGGATCAGTATCCACCAAATGTAGATGAGGCGTCCGGCTATGATGACTACGCCGATCAGTCAGGTGGCTATCTGCCACCACAGCGTGGCTATGCGCAGCCTGCACCGCCACGCCCCGTTGTCACCAAGACCATACAGATTGTGCAGCCGGCGCTGAAGGCCAAGAAATACGAAGTGCGTCATCCAGCTATCCAAAAGGAGTTCTACGACATCGAGGAGCGTGTGGTTATTAAGCCAGCAGGCACGCTGGTGGTGGAGCTGGATCATCCCGTCGCCAAGATACCCAGAGGTGAGACATTGCTGCCCCTAGGTCATCCACATCCGGCGGTTGCCTCTGCCTACAACAACAATGGACAGGTGCAAACGCAAAGCTACAACAACAATGGCAATGAGTATAGGCCATCGTATGATGCGCCACAGAAGGAGCAGCAATCGGGCACCACCATTGGCTCCAGTGTGACGACCATGCCCAGCTACGATCAGGCGCCCAAGGATGACTATGTCGAAGCACAGCTGCAACAGCAGCCCGGACAAGGTAGTGATGCGCTCGATGGCAATCGTCAGAGCTTGCCAAGCCCCAGTCCCAGCTCCAGCTCCAGCTCTAGCTCCAGCTCGAGTGTCATAGCCAGCGATGGCAATGGCAACCAATATCAGATCAATAAGAAGCATCTCACGCCCAAGATGCTGACACGTGTCGAGCCCGAGCAGCAGCCTGACTATGACTATGGACGCAGCGAGGCCAGCTATCCATCACAGCGTGGCTATCAACGCAATAGCTACAATCGTGCCGCATATCAGACGCCCAGCAATGACGATTACTTCAGTGGCGAATTTCTCCCCAATGCCAATGCTGGCAATGTGGAGGCCAAGCCAGCTCGCCTAGAGGAGGCACCGCCACGCACGCAGATCATCAAGCACGAGCACAAGATCCATTTGCCGCCATCGCAGCATAATATCTACCTAGGTCGCAGTCGCCAGCCTGTGATGAAGGAGCGTCGTATTACGGAAGTGCAGGAGGTGCCCGCAAATGTGGCCGAGCTGAAGCCCTATTTGCGCAACCATGTCGGACCCACTGTGGTCTATGCCAAGTCCACAGTACGCACCGCTGCACCACGTGGCTTCTATCAGCAGTCCTCACGACAGCGCAGTCCATTGGCCGAAGAGCTGGAGTACAGTGCTCCATATTCGCGTATGCGTTACGATCCGGAGCTGGAGGCGTCCAGCGGCCGTCTGGTGGAGGCAACGAAACAACCAAAGCCAGCTGCCAAGGCGCAAATCAATTTGCAAATACCGCATCAGGATGATCGCGATCAATCCATTGTAGCCACGGCCACAATTACGCCACTCAAGCCAGATTGTGATCAGCAGAAGGAGCAACAAGAGGAACGATCCTCTCGCTTGCAGCAGTATCCACAGCAGCAGCAATTCCAGCGCTTGGTGGAGGCACCCGCACCCGTTGTGCCCACCACACAGGCCACGCCCACTCCCGCTCAGCAGCCTCTGGATGTGGATGTCTCACTGAATGGCGCCGCCGGCCATCTAAATCGTCATCTGCAGCCCAATGAGCGCGTCATCTCAGCCACAGCGGCACCCACCGATGCGGCTGCCACCAGCGAAACATTCCACAAGCGCCGCATCGTAGTCAATCATCCATTCCAGACGGTGCGCGAGGTGGTCGAGCATGAGCCCATCACCAACTATCATCAGATACAGGTAAATGAGCCCGCCTCACCTGCTCTCTACCATCAAGCCGCCTACTACCAGCAGCCTATGCAGACGCACGGAAATCTCGTCCAATTCAAGTCCACATCCACTCATGGCAATCTCTACGCGCAATATGGCTAAAACCGAAAACTGATCGACCTCGTTATAGAGCCGGATTTGTATAGTTGACTACTCGAATTTGTTGTTTTTATTGCATTTTTTGTTTGTTTAGCATAAGGAAATACGAAAATTATGTTAAATCGGTGGAAGGGCCCTTTCCATACAATATTGATCTTATCTATACGAATATGTTAACCATAGAACTTAGAGTTAAGCGATGAATTACTTGCCAGCAATAAAATGCATATAAAATGCTTCGAAAATATAAAATAAAGTTGTTTGCTTGACGAAAAGTTGATCATTGCAGATCGCTGCACTGGCGCCATCTATTGTTCAATGTTTGGCGATAACAGCGAAAAATGTGGCAGGCTAAAGAAAACTGGCTTTGTTAGCTTGGCACAAATTTAAATCACTACTGGCCAATGTAATTGAAATAGAAAACTATCTAAAAAATAATAGTTGATGCCATCTTTAATTGTGCTGTAAGATAAATTGTTATTTAAATTTTGGTCTTCGGCACTCCAATTTTATACTTGAAATTTTTTAATTTAAGAAAGTAATCAATAAATATCAAGCGTGAATTTTAATAATTTAAAAAAATCAGAATTCATAAATATAACCGTCGCCCAGCCAAGTAAATTGTAATCTTCTTTTTGTTTCACATATAATATAATAATTTTTATTGGTTTTGTTTACTCTCTTTTTTTTACGAAAATTATATTTAAGCATAAGCATACAACGAACAAACTTACAATTACATTTTCTTTTATAATGCATTTAAAACATTGACTGTTTAATATTATAATTGTTTATACTTTTCATTCAGCGTTACAAGACACATTTTAGTGCACAATTCTATATTTTATTTTTAATTACTGTTTTTCGTTTAGTTTCGAATTTTGTTTGCTGCGTCGCAATGTATGGGTTAAGTATTAAATATAATATATCATTTATAAATGTCTAAAAAAATACAAAAACAATTGACGATCAACTCTCCAATGCAATTGTCCAATAAGAAATTTTCTTTAAGCTTAGCTGGAATTTAATTGTTTAATTTTGCTTCACTGTGGCGGCGTTTGACTCGAACGGCGTTTGTCCTTCTCCTTCTCCTTCTCCTTGTCGCCGCCCTTGCGTCCAAAGATGCGGAACATGCCGCTGCGACGCTCGTCTTTGCTCTTGCTGGTGCTGCTGCTGCTGCCCTTCACACCCGACACGGAGGAAATGGACTGAGCCTCGCTCTCGCTTGAGCTTTCCGCTGATGCGCGCGTATAGCTTATCGAATCGGGTTGCAGCGAAACGGGTCGATTGCTCTCAAAGCGCGTATTGCCCCAACCTGTGCATAAAATATAAACAATGATATCATTAGCTAATGCGAACAGAGAAGGCTGGGAATCAGTGTGCATGCAAACTTAAAAGAGCGTATGATTTTGTTAACATAAAAGAGTGTGTGAGTGTGCATATAAAGTAAACAGATATAAAGATATGATAAGATATATATATAGACAGATTGTAACTTAAGTATACTTTGCAAACTCGTGCGCAGATAGGATCGACGCGTTATTTTCACCGGCTTTACAGTTGAACCTTCACATTTACATATATAATTTTTGGCATGCAAATCAAAGAGAAATAAAAGAAGAGAAAGACAGAGAGATAAAGTACCAATAACCGCTACAGTTCGCATTCAACTATAACTAGTATATATATAGTGATATATAGAGGCAAGCCTTATTTATATTAGGATAACTCTGTTTGTGTACCGATTCCGTCGTTATTGTTATTTAAATGTAGACCCATATAGCTTGGATTACTGATGGCATTATTGTGCTCAACGGAGCCCGATGATGATTTTGTTGATGATGTTGGTGATGAGCTCGTTAAGTGCCAAACCGTGCGACTGCTTGTCGCATGCTGTTGTTGTTGCTGTATCGTTGTTGTTGTTGTCGTAGTTGTTGTTGAGTTGTGAATATTACCATTGCCATTGCTGCTCGCATTGCTGCTCGAGTAGTTAATCGTTCGCTTTGCCGTGCTGCTGCTGCTGTGGCCATTGTTGTTATTGTTGTTGTTGCTACTGCTGCTGCTGCTGCTGTGGCTGTGGCTGTAGTTGTTGCCCGGCGCATGCGCCTCCATCTCAATAAATTTGCGCGTCGAATCGATACGTCCAGAGGGCACTCTTTGTGGTGAAGCCAAGAGCTGCTGCTGCTGCTGTTGTTGTCGTGCAATGTTGTTGTTGTAGTAGTCGGGTTGTTGCTGCTGCTGCTGTTGCTGCTGATTGGCGGCTGCATTGAATGCATTGATGCGCTGTTGCACCTGCGCCGCATGCGGCGACTGATGGCTATGTGGATGACTGCTGCCCAATGGCGGCATCGTTGTGGGCAATGGCGGCGGATTATCTAATATATATGTATACGCGTCGAGTTTTTGGAAAGGGACACGTTTGTTTACAATGAAGTATATGTGGTTGTATGTGTGTGTATTTGTTCATGTGTGTGTGTGTGTGGTACAAACACAAATAGCTAAATGCAGTTAACTACAAGGTTAACTACAATAGGTGGCTAACCCTTGGACCACTTACCCGACTGTCTGGATTCGCTGTTGCGCATTAGAACGCCGCTGTCATCTCTGCTATTGCCATTCTGGGCGGGTAGCGTGGCGGATCGGCCATCGGTAAGATCTGTACAGGAGATCATTAGTTAGTCTACTCTATTATTTATGTCATTTAGATACTCACCATTGCTGGAACTTTGGCGATTGCGCAGTGTCACCAAATTCTCTTGGCTCTGCCGTTGGCTGGCCACAGGTGGTGCTCCTCGTGGTGGTATGGGTGGCTTCTGATCGAAAGCGGCTGTGGGTGAACTGGGCTGGGCTTGTTGTTGCTGCTGTTGTTGTTGTTGCTGTTGTTGTTGCAACTGTTGCTGTTGCATTTGTCGCTGCAGGAAGGCCATTTGGGGCGTGGGTGTGTCTAACGTATGGCCACTGCTGGAGCGACGCTGCGAGTCTGGCGAGGAATTGCGCGAGCTAACGGGCGAGTCCATATTGCTGCTCACCTTGATGTCCGGCGAGCTGCTCGATTGTTGCTGCAAGTGAGAGAAACAAAATGATTGATCAATAAAGTTATCTGCTTTTCATTATCTTATTACAACTCACCTTCATCGATTCATCGTAGCTCAACAGCTGTAGATTTGGTGGCAGACTAGCATGGAAGGATATCTTGCGTACCCAATCGTTCATAATGTCCAGTGATGGTGCCTCGAAAAGGAATTCGGAGCCGTCGGGCAACTTTAGGCGGAAGACATACTTCTTCTTCGTATAGTCATCGGCACGCTCGCACTTGGCACCCAGTATATTGACTGGTGCCGTGGCCGTCTTCTGCTGCAGGAAATCATTCTCGTCCTTGAAGAAGCACACCAATTGACCGCAGAGCACTGTATGGAATTGCTTCCAGGAGCGCACGGGCGCCTTTTTGCCACCAGATTGCAGTCCATGCTTACGCTCAAGCATGCCTTGAATCTCCACGGGTGGCAAATCGAAGCCCTCGCCCTTTTGGTTCTTGCGGAAGGACTGGGCACGACGACGCGTAGTAAAGGATGGCGTACGTTTCGGTTGCTTGGGCTGAACCTTCATGCTTTCGGCACGTTTTACATTGGCATCGGCCGAACCACGTCTCAATCGATCGCCGAAGATGCCGCTGGAGCTGCTCTTCTGCAGGTTCAGATGCTCCTCCAGATGCTGATCCTGGAAGGGTGGACGCAGCTGTGTTTGTGAAATAGCTGGCGACTGGGCGGCACTGCCTGGTGCACTGCCGCTGTTGTTGTTGCTGCCGGCGCCGATCGTCACCATGGGCGTGGAGAAAATGGGCGTCTTCTCTTGGGTCGCGGCATTGTTGCGATGCTCCTGTTGCTTCTCGGCGCGACGACGTTCATCGTTGAGGCGCTGCAGCTCCTTTTGCTTGAGCTGCTCAAGGCGTTCCTTTTCGAGACGCTCCTTCTCCTTCAGTTTGGCCAGCTTCTCGTGCTCCAGTTGCTTGCGGAAACGCTGCTCGAGCAACGTAATGCGTTTAATCGCTTGGAATTTCTCCTCCTGGGCGGCCACAGTCTTCTCAAAGTCCTCGTGACGCCGCAACAAATCCTCCACCTGAGGTATAGAGTCACCCAGCTTGGCATCCTTCAGCTGAGGCTCGCGACTGCTGATCCATTGCTCCAGTATCTCGGCATCCTTGAGGAACAGCTGTGTGTCCAGATTAAGCTCGTAGATCTCCTTACGCTGTTGCAGCGTATGCTCGAGCAGATCATGACGAGACTTCAGCACCTTTATCTTATCCTCCACCTCATGGGCAAGGAAGTGCTTCTCTTTGATCAGCTTCTGTCCGTTGGCCGTAAAGTTGGCAAAGGTTTCGTCACGTGCATGGATCTCGGCATGATGATCCTTAATGCTGGCCAGCAACAGCTCTGCACCGGCCACACTGGTGGCCAGTTCCGGGGCCGTGATCTTGGCCAGCATCTCATTGATCCAGGCAATCAGGTCGCGATACTCATCGAAGTACGATTGCAGCTGCTCAGCCTGATTCAGTTTGCTCTTGCGTGCATTTGTCTTCTCCTTCAGATCCGTCCAGGCCTCAACTGTCTCATCGCGCTTCACTTCAATATGTTCGCGTGCATCGGGATAAATCTCACCCAGCTTAACTGCTTCGGCTAGCACTGAATCGACCTGCTCCTTGATGGCCACAAGTTCGCCCTCAAATACTTGATGTTTGCGTCCCAGCGCTTGAATGCTCTCCAAGTCCTGACCATAGTCCTCGGAAATAAGCGAGGCATCCTTCTCGTTGATCAGCGAAATTGTTTCATCAGCAACGCGATCGTAGACATGCACCTGTTTGGCTCCGGCAAGTGCATCTTGGCGTGCATTCACCAAATCCTTCAGCTCATCCCACAACTGTTTCGTTTCATCTCGCTTAGCCTTGATGGAATTGCGATAGGGATTGTTCTCCTGTATGAGGCGATCGCCACGCTCTAGACATGCCTCAACACGTGCCTCGTTGGCATTTAGGTTGGACACAAAGGACTCAAAGGCTAACATCAATTGCTCCACGTGCTCCACATCCTCACCATAATCCTCGCTAGCTGTGACAGTCATTTGATCGCCCACCCATTCGTGTAGCTCCTCCGTCTCACGCAGATATTCAAAGAGCTTCTTGCACTCGTTGAGGCGCTGGTCACGATCCTTGGCCAGACGCAGTAGCTCCGCATATTGCTGTGTGACCGCGCCGTTCTTCTCCTGTATATTGGCGCTGTCAAAGTGATTGCGTTCAATGAGGCCCGTTGCCAGTTTGTTGACCTTATCGATGGAAGGCTTAAAGGAGATCAGCTCGCGCTGCAACACCTCCAGTTTCTTCTGATGCGTCTGCACGGACATTTCATCGCGTCCGTAATCGCTGCTGGCCAAAATGGGTCGCTTCTCACGCATCCAGGCATCCGCCTCGTTGGCCTCCACATAGAACAGTTGACTCTCGACGGCATCCAGCAGACGCAAACGCCTGATGGCAGCCAAGTCACGCAACTGCACGAGCTGCTTTTGCAGCAGCTCCGATTTGTATTGAATCTGCTCGCTGGCAAAGTGATTGTCGCGTATCATTTGCTGGCCACGCTGCAGTAGCGCCTGGATCAATGGCTCCTGTGATGTCAGCTCTGCCTCCAGTGCATTGTGTTTCTTCTGCAGACCCTGCACGGCCAATAGACTGCTGCCCAAATCCTGGGAGCCAGCAATTAGCTGCTTCTCGGCCAGCCATTGGAGTTCATCTTCGGCATCGCGCAGGAACTGCTGCAGACTGAGCGAGTCCTCGAGGTTCTCACGCCTGATGGTAATTGGTTCGTGCAGCGTATTGTAGCGCTTAATGGCGGCCATTGCACGCTCGTGGATGTCGTGTTTTAGGAAATGATCCATCTGGAAGAACTGTTCGTCCATGACCTTCAGCTGATCGGACAGTTCATTATGATGCGCCACATCGGCCTCGAGACGTTCGTGCTTCTTCAGCAGATTGCTAACCGTGGCCAGATCCTTGCCATAGTCCTCACTAGACAGCTGCACCTCCACATCGTCCATCCAGTTGTTGAACTCATCGACGCTGCGATTAAAGGCCAGGGCTTCATGTGCCTGATGTAGCTTCTCCTTCTTGGCATTAGACGCCGCCTTCAGCTTGGCCCAGTCGCCCTCCAGCAGTTGCACCTGTTGTGCAATCTCATCCTTGGCAAAGTGCTCACCCTTAATCAAACGCTCACCCTCACTGATGACAGCCTGCACACGTGGCGTGTTGCTCAACAGCTCGGCATCGAAGGCCGTGTGTTTCTGGATTTTGCTCTGCAAATTGCTTGGCTCACGGTAATTCTCATCCAAAGCCACCTGTAGCTTCTGCACCAGCCAGCGATCAATCTCGTAGAGACTGCGCAGGAACTCCTGCAGCTGCAGGGATTGCATTAGACGATGTTTACGCTCGGCTGACTGCTCCAGCAGCTTCTTTTTGCGGCGCAGCACATAGGCCAACTTCTCACTAATCAGATCCCCATCCTTCGGGTTACCCTCCAGAATGCTGTTGGCAAACTTCTGCAAGGCATCCACATGATCTGCATCGAGCAGCTTCTCAAAGGCATCGTGCTTTTTGAGCAAACGATCGACAGCTGTGTAGGAATCGCCTAGATCGTCATTGTTAAGGAAAGCCTCCTTGTTGGCCAGCCAGATCTCCACCTGTTCGACCTGAGCCTTGAACAGCTGCAGCTGATGGGCTTCGGTGAGGTCGCGTGCCCGTTCACTCCACGCCTCGTGCAGTGTTTGATGCAGCTCCTCCAGGGCGCTCAGATATTGCTTCACATTCTCCGATTGCTTGGTCTGGCCGATAAGCTGCTCTCCATGCTGTTTCAGTGCCACGAAAGCCAGATCACGTCCATCGATCTCCACTTTGCGCTCCTGGTGCAGCTCAAGCTGCGTTTCGCAGTCGTTGATCGTGGATGGCGCTTGGGTGGCATTCATTTTCTTTACCATATCATTGACCCACAGCTCCAGCTCCCTAACATCCGACACAAACTTGTGCACCAAAAACGCTTCGTTCAGCACACTCTGTCGCTTCACCGACAAACTTTGCAGATTGCCCCAGGACTTGTGCAGCTCTTGCAGCTTGCGCTCAATAACCTGAGCACCACGTTCGGGGTATTTACGAATAAGAAACTCGGCAGCGGTCTCATGCTCATCGATCTTTTGCTTCACAGCGGACATGTCACGCTCTAGCGCTTCCTCGCGACGAATCAGTGCCTCGACAGCGGCCAAATCACGGCCCGTATCCGCAGAGCTCATAGCCAGCGCCTTCTCGGCAATGCGTTCCGCTGTATCGTCCACATCGCGATTGAAGACATGGATTTCATTGGCTCCGCTAAGAAGTGCACGATAGGCGTTCAGTGCACCCTGAAGCTGGCGCCAATTGTGATTGAAGTCGCGCCTGCGCTTGTCCACACTCTGCGTATCCTCTGGCAGCTGTGCCTGGTTGATCAGCTTATCAGCCAATAGATTAATGTGCTTAACACGCTGATCATCCACACGCATGTCCGAGTCGACGTCGTCCAGTTTGCGCATCAGTGCATTGCAGTGCTCAAGATCGCGTCCTGTGTCACTGGCCTGCACCATCATTTCCTTGTCACGAATCCAGGCTTCGATCTTGTCAAGCTGATTGTTGAACTCCAATATGTCTTGGGCCTCCTCGAGGCCGCGTCCCCGCTGATCCAGCTCAGCGAGCAGACCCTGCCAGGCGGCCAGCACACGTTCAATGGCTTGCTTGATTTCTGGCGAGGATTCGTGCTGCTTGCTTAGCAGTATGACGCCTGTGTCTTGGATCTCCTTGATGCGACCCTGATTGGCAGCCACTTCGGCCTGGAAGGCCTGATGCTTTTGCAACTTCTTGATCTTCTCATCTAGATTTGTGACCTCGGCATAGTTGGCCGCATCCGCTTCCAATTTCTTTTGCTTCTCATTGATCCACGACTCTGCTTCGGCGCAATCACGCACAAACTTGGCATACAACAAAGCATCCTCCAGCTTGTAACGACGCACAGCGCACAGATCCTTTACCTTTTGACGACGCGCCAGGACACCTTGCAATATCGTCTGTATATTGGCGCTATCGTAGTGACGCTGCTCGATGAGCTTGCGTCCATGCTCTTGAAGCAATGCCACCTTCTCCTCTTGCGTCTGAATGACACGCTCGAACTCGTCGTGCTTCTTGATCTGGTTCTGCACATCCTCCACAGTTTGACCGAAATCGGAGCTGCTGAGTGCCGCCTGCTGCGAGCTGGATAGATTATCGATTTGTTTGGCATCGCGCAGGAAGCAGAACAAATCGATTTTCTGCTCCAGCATAATCTTCTTCTTGTTCCAGGCAGCATGCAGCTTCTGTCGCTCATCCAACATAGCCGCACACTTCTCCTCCACATCGGCGGCCGCATAGTGTCCCGTCTGGACCATCGAATCGCTGAGCTCGTTTAGGTAACGGAATTTATCCTCACGTGCCTCAATCTCGCCATAGATCGCATCGTGTTGTATCTTCAGCGCTGTGGCGCCTGCTGCATCACTCACGTGCTCCTCAGCTTGCAAGGCGGCACGCAGATTCGCCGACCAGGACACAATGTCACGTACATCTGTGAGGAATGTTTGCAAATCGGAGCTGGCAGCCAAACGATCACCACGTGCCGTTGAGCGTTCCTTCAGATCATTCCAGGCGGCCACGACCTTATCCTGCTGCTGAGCAATGGCTGCAGCATTCGAAGGATACTTGGCTTGTAGGCGCACCGAATCCTCAACCAGCATTTGCAGCTGAGCCTCCAGCGCAACCAGATCGTTCTCGAAACCTTCGTGTTTGCGTAGAAGGGCTAAAGCCGAATTCAAATCCTTGCCCAACTCAGACGAAAGTGCGGCATTCTTGTCTTGGATGCGGAAGAGCGCTTCGGCGACATCGCGATGGAAGCGATGGATTTCGCCAGCAGCATGCAGTTTTTGTTCGCGTTGTTTGAGCAGCTTCAAGAGATTGTCCCAAGACGTTCTGAAGGAGAGAAAAGGAAACAATATTAAGTAAATATTTTGATAACTAAATGGCATGCGAGCTTACCTCAGTTGTTCCTGTCTCTTTTCTACCTCATTGGCATAGGAGCTCTCCGAATCGATGAGCTTCCTGGCCAGCAGCTCACACTGATCGACACGATCAGCGCCTACCTCAACGCGATGCTTGACATCATCAAATTTATTCTGCAACAGCTGCAAATGCTCAAAGTCCTGACCGTAATCCTCTGAAGAAGCCGTTTGCTCCTGTTCCCTGATCCATTGCTCTACCTCGTCCGACTCTAAGAAATATTCGTGCTTGGACAGACTCTCCATCAGACGCATCTGCCGCTGTGAAGCCAATTTGTGTAGAGATTTGAGCATCTTCTCGATAAGCTGCTGCTTGGCTTTAAGCACTTTGCTATCCGGATGGTTGGCAGCCACCATGGCGGCACACGTGTGTCCCATTTCGGTGACAATGCCCGAATATGTGTCCAACTCCAGTTCGATGGTCTTGTGTTTGGTTAGCAACTTGGCAGCCGAATCGCGATCTCTACCATATTCAGTAGAACGGAGCGCATTGTTGCGTTCACCCAACCAGGACTCAATCTCGCCGGCATCGAACAGATATTGCTGTGCTTTCAGAGACATTTCAAGCTTGCGCGTACGTTCACCACAATGCAGATCGAGATCCTGCCAGGCCTCCTCCAACTGTTTGCATAAAGCCTCCACATTCTGTTGCTCGGGATGCTCTTGGGCAACAAGAGCTTGACCCGCCAGCAGCGCCTTATTGATCATGCTCTGATGACCCTTAATCTCCGCCTCCAGTTTTTTGTGTTTCTTGTACAGCGATTGCGCTTGATGCAGATTGTGACCCAGTTCGTTGGACTTGGCTGCGGGCAGATGATCGTTGATCCATTGGAATTCAGCATCCAGTTCAAAGACAAATTTATGGAAATTCAGACTCTCCTCCAGCTTTTCCCGACGCTTCTGTGTGGGATCGCGTAGATCCTTAAACCGTTGCTGCAGTTCCTTGGTCTCGTCCTCGATGTTCTTGGCATTGAAGTGACCCTCGTGAGCCATGTCATCACCCGTGGAGACCAGCTCCGCAACCTTCTGATCCCAAATGGTTATCTCTGATTCGAGCATTTGTTGCTTATTTATCAGATCTTTGCAGCTACGCAAATCGTTGCCCACATCCTTGCTCTTGAGCGCCAAATCCAGCTCATCCACCTTCTTCTTGGCATCCTCAATGGCACGGTTGTGCTCACGCTGCGAGGCAGCCTGCTCCAGCTTGCGGCCCTTGTCCTCAGAGAGTGCCAACAGGTCCTTCCATTTCTTGTTCAAATCGGCCACACGATGTTCCACCTCGGGAACCCGGTTCTCGGCCTGAATCAGGGCCTGAGCATCTTTGTTTACATTGCGCAACTGTCCCTCGTTGGCACGCAGCTCACGCTCAAAGGCCTTGTGCTTCTGCAGCTTGCGTGGCAGATTGATCAGATCGCGATAGCTTTCATCGCCAGCGATTTTAGTCTTGTCCTGCAGCCAGGCTTTCAGATCATCCGCTTCGGCAGCAAACTTGTGATAGTCCTTGGAGGCTTGCAGCAAACGTTTGCGGTCAAAGGCACGATCCTTAACTGCCTTGCGCTTGCCCAGCACCTGATTACGACGATCAGAGATGCTAAAAGAGGCAAAGAAGAGAATGTTAAGGATGCAAATAAAAAGTATTATAGCGAAGCCACTTACTACTTGGCGTCGTAGTGATCATTGGCAATTAGTTTATCTGCATTGTCCGAGAAGCCCTTCAGTATCTTGTCCTGTGCCATTAGGCTCTTCTCAAAGTCCAGATGACGCTTGAGTATGGCTTCCACCTCATCCAGTGAGGACTGTAAACAAGGCAACATTAATTTATTGCAGTAAGAATTTAAAAACGTTTCACTTACGCCCAGATTGTTGTACTCAAGGAAGGCTTCGTGACTCTTGGTGGTGGCATCGATTTTGTCCGCTTCACGATTGAACATTTGCAGCTCGACGCACTGCAGCAGCCACTTTTGCTTCTCACTCCAGCCACGATGAATGGCATCCTGTTCGGCCTTCAGACGCTCGATTAGCTGCACAGTCTCGGCCATGTTGGGTTTGCCATCTGACAGTTGTTTTCCCAGTTGGATGACCTCAACAAACTCATTGTCATGTGCCTTGATATCATCGCCTAGATCGTTGTGCTTCTTCAGCAAATTATTTGCTGTTTCCACATCTCTCGCAGACTCGTCGGCATTCAGCTGATCCTTAACGGAATCAATCCATGCTAGCAAAGTCTTGGCGCTGTTGTTGAAGATCTGTTGGCCAACTTCGCTCTCGATGCGGGCACGCAACTCGCTGCCGCGCAACTGAACCTGTTGCCACATATCCTGCACCTCCTGTTGGCGGGCATTCACATTGTCACGCTCTGCGGGATAGGCGTTCTTCACCGAATTGCCCAGGTAGGTGACGCGGTTGACCTTATCCTCCACGGGCGCCAGTTCGCGTTCCAGGTTCTGATGGCGACGCTGCAGCGCTTGCACGGTTTTCAGGTCAGGTGTAATGACAGCTGTGTCTAATTGCAGCATCTTCTCGCTCATCCAGACCTTGGCCTCGTCGCAGGTGCGATTGAATAGCTCCACACTGGAAGCGCCCTCCAGACTCTTCTCGCGCTGTGCCTTGGCATTGTTCAAGCGCTGCCAGATTTGATGGATTTGACGCTGACGCGCAATTATCTTGTCCAGCTGCGAATGACCCTGACGACGGAAGGTGTCGACGGCGCCATCGATCTCCTCGACGCGCTTTGAGGCGGCCGACAGATCGGTTATGAACTTCTCAAACTTGCGCTTGGCACTGTCCACGCCATCAGCATCGTCCGTCTTGATCATGCGCTCCTTCTCCTTCATCCATTTCTCGAAATCATCGCATTCGCGATAGAAGCCAAACAAATGGATGGAGTCTTCGAGCAGGGCATGGCGCTTCTGTGCCATCTCTTGCAGCTCATCGTAGGTGGCATTGATGCGTTGCTGACGCTTCTCCACGCTATCCGCATTCTCGTTGATGCTCTGATTCGAGGTGCGACGCTGCACTAGAGGCTTGGGCGCCACAACCACTGGACGTATGCGCTTCACGGGCACCACTTGACGTACGAGTATGGTCTTCTTGACTTTCTGTAGACTCTTGACCTTCTCCGCCTTGGGCACGATGCAGGCAACGGGGCGTGGTTCGATTTCACGCACATAGTTCGCCGGGACGAAGCCCTCATGACCATTATCCTTGCGCACACACCACCAATCATCGTTGGTCTTCGACTTGAGCAGCATGACCTCGCCCTTGTCCATTTTCATGCCCTGGCCCTCGAAGGGAAAAAGCGAGCGCACATGTGGCAGCATTTTGGTTTCGGTTACCTTCTTGTGCTCCAGCTTCTCAACCCACTCATCTTCCCAAACTTCCTTGGGCACCAGTCGTGTCTCATTGACCCACTCCTCTTGCTCGACTTCCGGCAATTCCGGCTCCGCAGCTGTCAGCTCCAATGTACAAATGCCCGCCTTGATCAGCTTATCTGCCTGCTGGTTTAGATTGAGGATATCGCCGGAATAGGCGTTCAGCTCACCCTGCAGATCACGATGACGCTGCAGCAGCGCCTGCGCTGAGGGTTCATCGTTGCCATAATCTTTGGAGTTAACCAGAGCCATTTTCTCATTCAACCAGGATTCGGCTTCGTTGGCATCCGTATAGAATTGATAGGCTTCGGCGGCATCCTCCAGCTGGCGACGTCGCAGATCCACAAGCGATTCGAGAGCCTGCCAATGCTCCGCCAGGGAATCAATGCGGCTCTTAATCTCACTCGCACGCGGATGCTGCTCGCCAATGAGACGCTTGCCCGCATCCGACATTTGCGATGACTTCGGCTTACGTGATTTGATCTCATCCTCTAGCGCTTTATGCTTCTGCTGCAGCGAGAGCACAGCACGCAAATCCTTAGCCGTAATGCCGGTTTTGCAGATACGCTGTTTGTCCACCAGCCAGCTCTCCTCGTTGTCATAGTCCTCCATGAAGTGATGGAAGTTACGCGCCTCCTCGAGACGCGCACGACGCTGTGCGGATAGTTTCAACAGCTCGGCAAAAGCATCCTCCAGCTGACCTAGCCGCTGGGCTAATACGGCGGCATCCTTGTGCTCGGAGCTCTTGTAGGGTAAAGCCTGACGATTGAAGCGCTTGAGCGTCTCTCCATAAGTGTTAACCTGCAACTCCTGCAGCGAATGGGCCTGCAGCAGCTCCTCGACACCCAATAGATGTGGACCCACATCCTCGGAGGCGAACACCTGCTGCAGCTCACGCACTGATTCCGTTGTGCTGGCAATCTCACGCAGCAGATTCATCAGATTGCTCATTTGCGAAAGATTAAGCCGTTGATTCTCGAGCAGCTCCAACAATTTACGCCACTTATCCATGACCTCCTGCTCACGACGCTTCACACGCTCCTTGCCGTGATAGTTCTCCTTCTCCAGCTCATCGGCCATGGCCGTCAGATCGTTAAAGCGTTCAACGCGTGCCAAAATATCAGCAGAGATGGCCTCATGTTTCTTCAGCGTGGCATCCACTTGGCGCAAGTAGCGCGGATCCGACAAGACTTGAATCATTTCCTTCAGATAACCCTCACGCAATACAGATTTTTTTTCGAATTTGTAATTCAGCTGTTCCAGCTTTTCTTGACGCAGCAACTCCTCACGCAAGGCTACCTCACGATTGTGCTCAGCATACTCCAGTATCTGCCAGGCCTTCTCTATGTCATTAACCAGCTGCCCGTCTTGTGGATTATAGGGCGGCTGATCCAGAGCCTTCAGTAGTGTGTTAATGGTGAAGAACAAAGCCTCAATCTCGCTGCGTTCCTTGTATCTGTTTTCATGGATATGGATAGAGTTTAGATATAGTATATAGAATAGTCTGTTCTTTTCCGTCTACTCACTTGGGTGGCTTTTCAATGGTGCGATACTCCTTAAAGGCCAACAATTCACGCTGTATGCCCTCCAATGAGTTGGGAAAATCACGCTGCTCCAGCTCTATTGTTCTTTGCTTTATCCAGCTGAGCAGATTTGTGGTCAGGCGTTCATAGTGCATCTTCTTGCGATCGGCATCCATTAGCTGGCCCACAATCTGAATATGATGAAGAAGGTAGTAAAGAGAGCGGTTAAACAACTTTCTAGACCCAACCCGATCGTATGCCAAGTAGAGCGTTAACCAGATTGGCTTGCACGTTACGCTGCAGCACCCATGCAAAGAGTTTTTTTTTTTTCTGTGCCCCCGACCCTGAATGTCAACCAAACCCCCAGACCCAGTACCCATTACAAGGTGTGTCTTCTCTGCCTACTTACATTTGCTATACGCTTGCCGCTCTTCTGCTCGTTCTTCATGCGCGCAAACGTGTGATAGTATGAGGCCACATAGGTCAAGATCGATTTCTCATCCGGTCGCGCTGAATCAATATCCTCCGCATCGAGCAGACTAATAGAAAAGAATAGAAACAAGTAATAGGTAAGTAATAGCAGTAATATTTATTTATAGGCTAATTTACCTTGGAATGCCCAATTCATTGGCGGCCGTATCGAATGCATGATTCAAATTATCCAAATTGGAATTCTTTGAGTTGACAATGGTGCTATATTCAAACAGATCTGGGCGATGCGAGTGAATGAGCGCATTGAAACCCAAACCAGAACGCCACGATGATGTAAAGTCCTGTATATTGACGCCCGGATAACCATGTGTCTTACGCTGACACCACAATAAAAGCGCATCTTTGGCTGAACGTTTCTCACTGGATTCATTTTCCTCATCCTACAAATATACATGTTATAATTATTATATGTATTCTTAAGTTTGTATTTGATTCAACTTACAACATCGATAACAATTTCCTGAATTTGGAAACGCAAAATGATGGTCCAAATGAGACCCAAGATCAATCTGGGATTGCCATCGACAATGTCCTCAGCACCAATGGATTCCAAGCGTACCTATTGTTGTTGTGTTGTTGTTAAAGAGAAATGATATACAATTGCATTAGCATTCTATTACAGGTAGGGGCAATACAGGTATGACGGGGGTCTGCACATCTCGAGTTACGCGTTTCACAAAGCTGCCAACAAGTGAACCAAAAGCAAAAGCAAAAAAAAAAAACTTGAGCCGCTCTTTTGTGTGGCCCACAAGTCACGCATTATCAGAGCGAAGGTGTTTGACCTCAGTCTCAGGTTCATTTGTATATATTCATATACATATATATACTTATATATATAGTAGGTCATGGCGTGAACAGGTAGGCACAGATAAATAGAAATAGGCGAAGAAAGCATAAGTTACGACTGATCTTTATCGCATACATAAAATTAAATACAAACGAAAAAAAAAAACACAGAAGAAGAAAAACGCAGCTTTTAGTCGCTTTTTAAAAAGTTGATTAATGGCTAAGCGGGCTGGAGCTGAAGTTGAAAGAATTTATTTGACCGATTGTATGCTCCATTGGCGGCGGGTCTTTGGAATGGTATGTGTATAAGTGTGTATGTGTGTGTGTTTGTGATAGCCAAATAAGATCCTTAACTAAATGCTCGCTCAGCTGTGCGTTAAATGTCGTTTTACTTTTTGCTTTCGAGCTTCTTCAAGCTGAAAAACCAATTAAAATGCAATAAATGCCGATGTCACAAAATCCAAAAGACAAACCCAAAAACAAAAATAAGTGATATAATAGGGAATGCCTGACTGGGAGCTATGCTGTACTGAGAAAATATATGAGAAAAGAAAAACGAAAGCATAAAGTATCAAAGGGGGAGAAAGTGAGGCACAGAGAGGAGGAAATGAGAGCAATGTTTAAGTCTTAATATCTCCCTCTCCCTCTCAAATAAAATAAATAAAGAGAGCCATGGACAATCTTTTACACAATCTTCATGGTACTTAAAAACGATGAAGCTTTATATTTAATATTTAATATTGCTTTAATGCTTAAGGTAGATAAAGTAGAAGAGAGTTTATGTCATTTCATCTACCGAATAACACTCATTAAATTATTATGAGAATCACACAGAGAGGTCTTTGTTTCTGTTTAACTAGCAACAATAAAGGCAATAACTTTGATCGTGATCAATTTAATTTCCCAACTATATAGCCCAGCTAACACATACAAATGACTACAGGGTATTTACAAACAACAATAAAAATCAACAACTTTCACTCATGTCAAACAAAGTGCCTAAGACACAGACGTGTGCACAGTGTCATTGTTGTTGTTGTTATTGCTGCTGCTGTTGCTGCTGATGGTGTCGTTGTTGTTGTTGTCGCAATTGGTACAAATTACATGCATTTAATGTGCATTAAAAGCAGCATTGTTTCTAATTAGATTAGTCTTATAGCAAGAGACACGTACTAGAAGCTAGACCCCCAAGCGAAACTATGTCGCACGCTAAGCTGCGGGCAAGTAAAAGCGAAATAGAGAGAGTAAGAAGGGGAGAGAGAGAGAGAGAGAGAGGGAGAGAGGGAGAGATAGAGTGCATGCACTTGGTGGCTACATCTATGGATTCCATTTGCCTGCCTGCCTGCACACACAATTAAAATCAAATTCAAGCAAAGAAAGTGTGCGGAAAATGTGCCGACACGAAAAGCGAGAAAAAAAAAACAACACAAAAAGCCAACGCAAGAAAAGTAACTAAAAAAATAAATTAATGAAACTAACTAAATAAAAAATATATATAAATGTGCAGCGTGCGCATTAGAAAGTATGCAAATATTTTACAAAATTGCCAGCAAAGGTAATTAAATATATATGTATATACATACATACATATATTTGTTAGTTATGCAGCTTTTGGCGGTTGCAGTCGCGCATCTAAAGTGACTTTTTTTGTATGATGGCTCACTCATGTGGCAAACAAAGCACGCAATAAGCCACGCGCAGCTGCCTCAAGAGACTTGCACTTTCTACAAATGCGTAGGCCTCTTACTCTTACTCCCTCTCACTCACTCTCTGTCACACATCTCTTTCGCACGTACCTTGGTGTGCAAGAATGCCAGACTCTTGTTGACATTTTCGATTTTATGTACACGCATACGTCCGCTATTCGGCTTGCCCAGTTTCTCCGACGATATGATCTCCAGCAGCTTGAGCAGCTTAATGCCATCGGCTAGATCTGTGAATAGGTCTTCGACCTCCATTTTGGCCTAGAATGATATTGAAATAAAATGCATTCTCTTGTTTTGTGAAAGCTTCGCTACGCAGTCAATAACCAAAAAGCTCACCTTGATCAGAAACGAATTCATCCATTTTGTAAAGGTCTTCTTTTGGATGTGTAAACGCTCCTCCTGCAGCGTCTTGATGCGATCATTCTCAAACTTCATTATGCCATCGCGCTGCGTCATGTTGGTTGTGGAGCCGCGGCTGGAGGACGACGCTTGCAGCGTTGAATAGCCACCGGGCTCATATTGTGATGCTATAAGAAATGCAAAACATAAGTGAGAGACATGGATTAGCACACGGTCGAACATAAACAACATAAATGCAAGAGCAAAAGCCCTACAAGTGCAGAAATCGTTTAGCGAGGTAATATATGCAAAGCAGTGTATTTTCATACACTGTTTACAAGCTGATCAAATGAGTTGATTGGTTTTGAAATTTTTGAGGTATTTTCAAATATATGTTCAAAATAGTTCTCCAATTAGATAGCTGTTGAACTTCTCTAAGAATAAAGATTAGAGGTACGCCCCTATAAACTAAATTATACATTCTTATATATGCAGCAGATACGCCCCTACAAAATGCATCAAACAACATTTCTTAGTCTTAGGCGCAGTTTGACAGCTACTGCTTTATCCTTATAATTCAGTCCTATATTATTTTAGTTTAGGTGCCCATTAAGATGCAGTGTAAAGTTCTGTAAAACCTTTTATACCCCATTTTACAACACATAAACAGTGTACTTCGTAGCTTGTTACGCCCCATGGCATATTTTTGAACCATTGGCCTTTTGTTACCAATAAGTACGCATAGCTCTGTGCATTGGTTCGATAAGAACAGTCCTCCACACCGTTTGTTGTTGTTTTTTTTTTTTTGCCACTTATCGCAAGTCAAAGTAATTAATGGGCATTAGCTTATATGTACACAGTTATATATACATGTGTATATAAGTATATATATATATCATTTATATATATGAAAGTATCTGACGTTACCTGTAAGCAGGTAATTTGTGAGCATACGTGTTTGGTTCAATGAATGCCCTTGTTTCGAGCTAAGACATTTTCATTGTCGTATCAGAAGTGAAATATTTGTTTTATAAAATTGATTTACAAACAATTTAATATTTAAGAAAGAAATTTTCAGAATTTTGTTTAGCTTGTTTTAAAACAAAAATTTTATATATTATATTTTTTATATATTTTACTTATTCTTATATTTTTTTATAAAATTTTTTATATTTGTTTTATATTTTTAAAAGTAGAGATATTTCTTACTAAAGCTAGAGCAGTTTGAAGTCCATCAACACAATAGACTTTCAGTTAGCCATAATGCATCTCAAACTGTAAGCAAATTATGGTGACTTTCCAACTGTTTTGGCAATTATTTATTTATATGATTCGTGGCGCGTTGGTGGGTGTGACTTTAGTACAAATTTGACTCGTTCATTGATAGAGGTGTCCCATAAAAATATTGCCAAATTTGGCAAGAAATATTTGGCATGGGTGTAGCTATTAGAAATTATCTTAAGTGATTATTCATAGCTTAAGTTCTCATCAGCAAATTATTTTTAATTGTTATTTGTTTAAGTCTTGAGCTTCTACTTTCTATATATCTGCCAAAGCAACTCATTCCACAGCTAGTTGGATGATCTAATGAGAAGCGTCATACCTGTTCCTAAGTTAAGCCTAGTCATAATACTATTCGACTCTTAGACTATTAGTCAATGGCCTTATTTTAACACTATGATAGAGTTGAAGAACGTAGATTAGGGCATGGAAAATCAGCTAGAAAAAAACCTTAAACATTCCGGTCTATGCCGTAATATGGCCCTGTTATCAGCAATTAATATATAGCAACAACGGTAAAAAATGAGTTCCCATAAGTTTTTTCCTCGTTTTTTTTTATCAACTTGACAATTCTACAGATTACGTAATATTTGAGCTTTCGTATAGTGCACAATAACAAAAATAACATCACGAAATATAAAGAGAGTTAACATTGATTTATAAGTCACGTATTTCTAGATCTGCTATATAACATTATGTTGACAGCGACTATTTGAAAAATATTTGTGAGCCTAGCATTGCAGAGATAAGACATTGTGTAATTTGAAGTATGATTAAGCTATGCATATATTTATTTAGGAACAAACGGTTCAAGTTCAACCTACCCAACGATTGACGTTCAAACGATATATATCGTTTATATTCATTGCGCGAGAAATTCGAACGTAATATACTGTTATATTCCATAATTTTGGGGTTCTGATCGGAATTGGATCTCACATTCACACACTCATCAGCACACTGCAAATTTTAACTGGTAGCTACTACAGCCAAAGCATTCCCAAATATATGCAATTATATATATTTATCTATATATATATGTGTGTAAGTAAAAATGTTCGATTTTATAGAACGACGCACACTAAGATTGATTTTCGACAGAGTTTTCGCCAAGTTGTTTGCACTGCCCGCGCCGTTTGATCACTGCCTCGGCATTCTCTACTGTTTTTTGGGCGAAGCAAAGCTTTTTTTTATCAGATACCAAGAGCGAGTGGGCAATTCAAAATACCTATTAAAGCAGAGAAAAAACCGAAAGAAAAAAAAAACGAAAGTGGCAAAAACGAATTCTTGGCTGAGTTTTTCTTTGGGCTTCTGCGTATGGTGAATTCCATTTATCGTTATCATTTCTGCTGTTGTACTAAAGCTTAAGCCTGATAACAAAAAAATACCTAAGAGTGTGATCTAGATAGGAGTGATTGACTTGAAGATACCCTGACAAGCAGTTGTATGTACTTTCATATCTATGTCTATTTAAACTCTAGTGCTGATCGTGATCCAACATATATATACTTATTGCTCTACATCACAACTCTTTGTTTACCATAAAGCATTAAACCCTCTTTACCCATTTTCAATGAGTTCAGAGTACAAATAGGAGAATGCACAGCAATCTGCCCTGGGCCAGAGTTATTTCATGTAGAGCTTGTTTATCTTATCGCATACCTGGCACATATGTCCGCCTATAGATTATGCGCAAAAAACAAAAAAAACACAGCCGAATATATTTTTAGTACAAAAATGCAATCGATATAAAAAGCGGTTAACCGAATGTCATAAATCCTAGATAAAGGCCAAGGTCCAATGTCAAACCATTTATTAAGGAATGAAGAAATATTGAATATTGGTATTGATGAGATCATAAATAGAAACATATTTCTTAATAGCCATAAATCATAGAGAACGCCCCATTTATATTTATGAAAAATAAAAGCCAATCTTTAAAGCTGTTGCTGAGGTCATCTAAAAGACATTTTTGCTGCCAGCGTTAGGCAAGCAAAACACTTTGCAATGTTCTTTGTTTCTGTCCCTCTCTCTCTCTATATGCGCGTAAAAAATGAAAAATCAATTAAAAAGAGGTGAAAACCAAACAATAAAATCAGCAAATAGCGTCAACAGCAATAAACTTTACCATACGCCGATAGCAGGTGCGACGTAAACTGTGTTATCTCTGCCGCTCCAAAAGGTAACTACCCACATACAAAGTGATAAATACATATATATATATATATACATAAATATATATGCATATAGGGTATATATTTGTATGTGTGTGTATGTGTAATAAGAGCTGTTTGCCTACGTGGCAGAAATTGAGGCATAACTTTAGGCTTTAGCCGGAAAAATCATTAAAACTAAGTGCATGGCACATTGAGTTTCAAGCATGCCAAACTAAAGATTTGCCTCCAGAAAAATGTAAGGTAAATGTAAATTAGATGAAGCCAGGCTTGAACTTCAAAATACCCTAACTGAAGTTGAGGGTATCTATGTATCTATGTATCGATGTATATATGTATCTGTATCTATGTATCTGTATCTATGTATCTGTATCTATGTATCTGTATCTATGTATCTGTATCTATGTATCTGTATCTATGTATCTGTATCTATGTATCTGTATCTATGTATCTGTATCTATGTATCTGTATCTATGTATCTGTATCTATGTATCTGTATCTATGTATCTGTATCTATGTATCTGTATCTATGTATCTGTATCTATGTATCTGTATCTATGTATCTGTATCTATGTATCTGTATATATGTATCTGTATCTATGTATCTGTATCTATGTATCTGTATCTGTATCTCTATCTGTATCTCTATCTGTATCTGTATCTGTATCTGTATCTGTATCTGTATCTGTATCTGTATCTGTATCTGTATCTGTATCTGTATCTGTATCTGTATCTGTATCTGTATCTGTATCTGTATCTGTATCTGTATCTGTATCTGTATCTGTATCTGTATCTGTATCTGTATCTGTATCTATGTATCTGTATCTAAGTATCTGTATCTATGTATCTGTATCTATGAATCTGTATCTGTATCTGTATCTGTATCTGTATCTGTATCTGTATCTGTATCTGTATCTGTATCTGTATCTGTATCTGTATCTGTATCTATGTATCTGTATCTATGTATCTGTATCTATGTATCTGTATCTATGTATCTGTATCTATGAATCTGTATCTGTATCTATGTATCTGTATCTATGTATCTGTATCTGTATATATGTATCTGTATCTATGTATCTGCATCTATGTATCTGTATCTGTATCTGTATCTTTATTTGTATCTGTATTTGTATTTGTATTTATATCTGTATCTGCATCTGTATCTAATCTTAAGAATATCTATCCAGTAGCTATATCGATATCAGTATCCATATCTGTATTTATATCTAAATATTTCTTTACATTCGTATCTTTATTAATGCTGAGATATGTCTTTGGCTGTATCTACATCTATATTCGGAACTGTATCTGTATTACTATCAATATCCGCCCCTAACAACTTTTCATTTCCTTAAACAACTCAAACATATTTCCCCTTTGCATAGCTACCCGAAAATTGAACATGCTCCACTTTTAATTGCATATACTACAGAGTATATGAATTCCACACAGCTGCAGCGTAAAATGCTTCGACTATTTTTAGTGTCAAAACGGTAATTGCAGCACGACGAGGTTCTGGTCATAAAAGATGAAAGTAAAAACACAACTGTGCACGCTCTAAGGACAGAAAGAGAGCGAGAGCGAAACCAAACGAGAGAGAGAGAGAGAAGTATCCTGTTTACAGGCTGTCCAAATATAAACATTCGTCTGCGCAGGCGCAAAAGATTTGAGCAGCCGTAGGAAGAGAAGAAATAGACTGGCGAGCACATGCGGCGCACACATGTGTCGACAGCTGAGCTAAGGCAGGAGGCGATATTTACAGTTTTTATATTTTCTGCTATTTTTAAACAGCCTCCCCATAGAGTCGCGTAGAACTGGAGTAGAAGCAGCTCTTTGTGTGAGCCAATCAGCCAGCTAGTCAGCCAGTTAGCCAGCCTTATAGGAAAGTTGTCTGATTAGGCGTGCAATAACCTCGAAGCACCAAAATCAGATTTGCATAAATCAATAAACATAAGCCAATTTTCTTCAGATAAATATATATGGTTATATATACATATATCTATGATTTTTATGTTTTTCTACATAAATGTTTAAGCTTTGCAAAATCACATTTACATGCGCAGAACGTTCATTCAAAGACATTTCGGAATTTAATTATTGCTCTGATCGTCGAAGATAACATTTAATTTGATGAGCATTTCTTGTTAGGCGCTATCAGAGAGAAGCGAACCTATGTCTGTGCTACCATCTAACAATGAGACCTGTAGCACAGCTTGTTTTATTTTTTTGTTCTTTCTTCTTTTTCACTATTTTTAATTTTTTGCCTAATTTGGGACTTTTTTTGAATAAAATTACCTCATCACTTGCCGAAAATTAAAATTCAGTTTTGGCTTCAATGACAACAACAACAATAACAGCAACATTCAGTCAGTCGGGCAATAACAATGTTATAAATTCTTTTGTTTGTGCTTGGCATGCTAAACAATTTTCAAAACAAAAAGAGAAAACCTCATTGAAAAAAAGAGGGCGAGAGTTTTATTTTTTTTGTTTTTTTTTTTTCAGAGATACGAGCTTATAAGCCTTGAATTTATTGGGAACTTTTATCAAGCTGACAGCACCCTAACGGTTGATTTTATTATTGCCTTTTTTGTTATAAGTACAAACTTGTAAATAACTGATGGGAAATTCGATTTCTATAGCTAAGAGAAACAGTTTATCATAACAAAACAAAGACTTGTCAATTTTCCGACAAAAGACTTGACTGGATATATATATAAAGAAATCATTCTTTTTTTATTATTCTTAACGAAAAACCTAAGCGAGTCATGAAAGTTTTATGGCTAAAAATGGAGCACTTTTTTTGAGTTTTCAGCTAACGGATTTAGTTGAGGGGCTATAGCTAGGAAAAATGAAAGTATTCTACGTTTTGTTATCATTCTATGTTTTTAGCATTATATACTTCTTCTACAAGATATTTAATTTTATACTTTGTATGATTTTTGACTGTATTATTTATATTATTATATTTTTTTTTTAAATTACATTGTCAATATAAAGTGCGTTTCAAAATTTGTTTAAGGTTTTTTTTAAAGATTTTCGGCCGAAGAACAACTTCATTCAAGGCCTCTTGTCAAAAAGATTTTCAAGCAAGGGAAGGAGAAATCTGAAAAAAAAATTTATATAAGCCTTTCTACATTTTTTATTTTTAATAAAACATATCCATAGCTTTAAATTACCAATACTTAAATTTTGCCAATAGTGTAAATATTTTTAGGTCGTTAAACCTTTATCAAAATTATAATTAAAACATTAATATTATTATTAGCATATATTTAAAAAAAAAAATAAAATAAAAAACATTTTATTAAAGCTAAAATTTATAGTTTAATTTGACATAAAAATGTTAATTTCTACAGCAAAAAACTGCAAATTGTTTTAAATTCATGTTCATTTTTTTCTCTTATTTTTGCCATGTTTTTCAACTTTTGTTAGGATTTATTTTGCATGTGTCGTTCATAACACATTTATTTTGATAAATTCCCAGGCCCAAGACTCGACTCAACTCAACTCATGCTCTTTGTCAGCTGCAGTCAAATTGTTGAGGCTCTTTCAAAGTTATTACCAAACATTTTTTGGCTCATTATTAACTTGACTACAAAAACAGTCAGACACGAGGCGAGGGTGTCTGTGTGTGTGGTGTATAAGTGTGTGTGTGTGTGTGTGTGTGTGTGTGGTGTCTTGTCTTTATTTTTATGTCGGCTTTGCTTTATTATTGTGAGCTGCTCCAAAAGTTATTTGCAAAAATTAGTCAATAGGCAGGCGCACAACGCTTCATGCTTATTGCCATTACTTATGTTGTATATATGTTGTATAAGTGTGTGTATATGTGCTGTGTTTGTGTATGTGTTTGTTTGTTTGGCATTTGCTACGCCCTCCTGGGGCGTTACACCCGCGTCGTAGATATAGAGAAACCCGAAGACCAAAAACTCCATGACATCATCGTGGCGCAGCTGTGCGCTGGTCTCTAAAAGTATCTAAGTATCTACAAGATACATATTCCAGAGATTCTTTTGCGGTGCTGTGGTTCTGCGCATGCGCAACCCTCGCAGCTACTGTATTTATTTATTTGTATTTTGTTTTCTTTTCTTTTCTTTTTGTTTTTTTTTTTTTTTTTGTTGGTTTTTTTCTGTGTTTTTTTGTGACATGTGCTCATTTGGCATGCAAATGGAATTCGTGTGGGCGCCGCATTGGCAAGCTTGGCAGTGAAATTTTTTTGGTCTTTTTTGTTGTTGTTTATTGTAGCAACATTTAACCGTTTTTTTTTTTTTTGTTTTTTTTTTAATCAATCAGCAATCAATTACAGTTCGAGCGCTTACAGAGTTTTATTTAAGCCAAATTATGGGCTTGACTGCTCAAACAGCCAAATGCTGACATCATAAAATATTTGGCTTAAAGTTCTATGCATAACAAATAGATTTCAACTTTGAGCTAATTATTCAGATACAAATTTCGATAAAAAAAAAAACACAACAAATGAAATTTCACTCAGTGAATTCTTTTTGGCACAATAAAAATCAATTAAAAGTGAAATTTTTGATGTTGTGTGGCTTTTTGATGTATTAATAAAGCAAATTTCATAGTTCTGCCTTCGAGGCGTCGCTGAAGTTTCTTTTGTTATTAATTTTAATCAATCTGCAGTCGTAAACCTCTTTTGGCTGACACTGTGTGTGTCTATATAGACATATATTCATTAATAATGTGCCAAAATAGTTAACAGCACGCGCTCTTCTTCTTCTCTTCTACTCGTTTTAATTGCTGTGTAATTAAGATTCGTTATACCGGATATAGGCCCATTAATCTGAACGCTTCTTGTAACTCTACCGCTGTTGATGGCGATTATGTCTAGACAAACATGTGTGAGATTTTAAACAGGTTTTTATAGCTGATTGATTTCCCTTTAGTCTTTAGTGTCTGTAGTTAAACAGACTGAAGATTTCGGAAGTGCTTAGACATTTAAGTAATGCCCAGCGAATCGCAATCAGCTGAGCTGATCAGTTAGTATAGCGATTAAGCAAGTTAATGCATATCAGAAAACAGAACTGACATTTGGAATTTCAAAAATCAATTTTCACTGAGCTTTGGAGCATTTTTTCTTATGTTGATCTAAATACTTGATTTGTGGAAGCTGCAGTTTATAAGATTAATGATGTATTAATGCTTATATAGTAGATTTATATTTATATATTACAAGAGAGAGAGAGAGAGAGAGAGAGAGAGAGAGAGAGAGAGAGAGAGAGAGAGAGCAGAGAGAGAGAGAGAAAGATATATAGGAATTTAAAATAGATTCTCTTCTCATAGATCATTTAGTGAGTCTTCAAATAGGATTCTCTTTCTCTACCATTTAGTTTCAAATAGATTCTCCTTCTCTATCCTTCTCCTAGACCATTTAGAATATATTCTTTAAATAAAATAGCAGATAGAGATTCTCCCTTCACAGCTTTAATACGCGCCAAATTCCTATTTATAGAATTTCTCAATAATAGCTTACAACTTTTGACTAATCTTAAGTGATCTTTGACTATTGTCTTAGTCTTAGAGCATCGCATTTCAATCATCTTCGCCTCTTCCCTTCAGCACCCACTTAGTTTACCTACAACTCAAATTCTTAGTAACTTTGACAAAAGAATCTTCAACGATAGCACTAAAACTAATAGATTTAACTTAGACAGAACAAAGCATATGCTTTATTAATCTTATCAATCTGTCAGCTTTACAGACTTCCACCACGAGAGGTTGTATAAGAAAAGTTTTTTCTTATTAAATAACTTTTCTAGCCAAGGTCTATAATTAATTTTCTATAGAGCACAGCACAGCTTTGTCATTCTGCAGTTACAAAAAAAAAAGAAAAAAAAAAAGAACCTTAACCGTGTGACCATTTTCAAATGCTCTCTGATCTGTAATTAATAATCATTGTCTAAGCTCTGCAGCCCACTGAACATATGAATAGAGCCGAATAGAGCAGCATTTCCTTCTTAGCGCTTGAGATAGGGTTAGAATGACTTAATCAAGCATACAAAATCATTTGCATATGCCGCTCAGCAAACACGTGTGTGTGAGACCAAATTGGAAATCGAATAACAACAACAGAAAACAGTTTTGAAGAAAAAAAGAGAAACAACAACATACAAAGTGAGTCACATGCCTTATAGAGTGTGTACTAATGACAAACACTTTTGGCTAACCCCGAAAGTCACATAGTAAATATTTGATCAACTCTATGTGCACAGCAACCAAACGACGCCACGAATATTTCCGTTGCGTTTCGCAGGAAGTTGCCAAAGTATTTACAAATTAAAAAATATACATTTATATATATATAAATATGATTTGTTATCAACTGCAAAAAATTCAAGAGCTTGAAGACGCTTCATAGAAAAAGCAATGAACAAGGCGTTATCAGCTCGACGATTCGGCTGTTGGCAGCTGTGTAGACCCCTTTTTTCATACCCGGAACCCATTGAAAATGTCAATTTGGGGTATAATGTTTCAATCTTGAAATGTATATGACGGGCAAAGGGGACTGGGAATTAACGAACTCATAAAGTATATATTTTCTTGATTCGATCATAGATTATTCCTATGCCTATGTGTCTAACTATTCATTTGTCTCTCCAGGTCGCTGAATACTACAAACTGAAATATTGTGAAATTTTACATGAACCATATTTCAAAACATTGATTAACTATTTTCATACCCATAAAACAGAATAGTTATTAAACTTTAAGTTGCTCAAATTATCAAGTTTTATAGTTAGGTTATAAGTTCCTATACATAGATAAACAGGAATATTTCACATGATTCTGCTAGAACTAATAAGAGATAACTTCGGCCCGGGTATTTTCTAGTCAGGCACTCTCAACTCCAGCCCTCCTACTTGGTTTTAATTAAAATGTAGCAGAGCATACGATCTGGGATCTACAAGCTGCAAAGAAACACTTCCAATTTCATGCCCCAAAAATAAATATGAAATAGTAATAAGAGCTTGTATCTAGAAATTATTGAGTTGTACCATAATTGAAATCGAAATTGTGAACATGTGATAGGGCAATATTAATAATAATAATCGTTTTTTGTCGAAAGCCTCTTTTCGAGTGAGTTTTTTAATTGGCTAAGCCCTAGACTCGATTCTCAACTGTCAACCGTCAACTGTCAACGAGCACTTCCCAATGTTGATTCAAGTGCCTCGAAGACAAGCGAGAAAAAAGTCTATAAACAAAAATTTTTTAATTGCCTCGTTTATTTGTAAATCGTTTTTATTTTGTTTTTGGAAAAATAAAAAGCCATTAATAAATTTCTATATGATCATTTCAAGTACAACCTTCGAGCCCATCAGCTGAGTTGTTAACAACATGTGATAAGGCTCTGAAAACCAAAAAAGTTATGCATTTTAAATGAACTTCAAACGATTTCAATGTGTTTTTGATGAGACACGAACAACTGTGATATGGGTTTGTTATTACAGACATAACCCGAAATCAAAGAAATAAAAAATAAATATATATATATATATAAATATATGTATCTCTACTGCCAATTGCAGTTTGAAGCACGTTGCGCAAACCAAACTCAAAAAGTTCACAATAAATAAAAATTAAAAAAAAAGTTTAAAGCGTTTAATATTACATATGATACCAAATACACTTTTGATGACGTTATAAAACAAATTGAAGAAAAAAATTTAAGTAATAATACAATGTCGTACTAGGTAACAGCTTTTGGGGTGAATAAGGAAAAGTATTCACATATTATCTATGAAGGGAATCTATATACAAACTTTTGCTTGAGTCAAGATAATCCATTTTGCAAGCTATGTCAAAATATGTTAAGTTTGGAATTTGAATATTAATTAAATTAAATTGAATACTCTAGGAACAACATTTCAATCTCCATATCTAAGTGATTCCAATATGGGATGTCAGTCAATAGACTGTTGTTCCTGATCTTGAATATATATGAGTGTACACTATATATATTCATCGTACTACCTATTTCCACCAATACACCCTCTCACTACAATTTCAATGCGCATTCAATGTAGAAAAGCAGCCTTCACTTGAGTTGATATTGAAGAATTCTTGAATTCTTGCAAACTGCTTGCTGTTTCTTTACTTTTACGCATAAATTATAAACAAAGTTGTGTGGGTTTCTTTTTTTAATTTCGGGGAATGGTATCTAAAAAGTCTTGGCAGACTTTGTAAACACGCTAAAAGCCATAGTCAGTAGCTCTTTTTTTTTGGGGCTCTAAGCTTATAATAACAGTTATAAAAGCTGCCTTAACTATATGTGCTTACAGACTTATCAGCCGAATCTTTTAAGATTCGTTTTTGTTTTTTATGCTCATTTCATTATCTTAAGCTGCTTAGCCAGTTCGCCTTCAGCTTTGCTTCTTTTTTTTTTTTCTGCACTGTCAAAAGTTTGTCTGACACGCCTCTTGCACGCCTCCTCGTGCCTTGCCATTGGGTGGCCGATGCAAAACGTGTTTCCACATTTCGGCATATGCAAATTTGACAGAGAGCCGCTTCGAACTGTCTTCCCCGTGTTGATAAAGAATGCGCGTCATAATAAAACTTGTAAATAAGTAAGCCAAACAAACCAATGAAAAAAGGAAAATATTTCTATATGTGCATATATATATATATACATGTATATTTGTATGTAGATATACAGATGTATGTATATTTCACGCTACAATGCTAAACAGACTGAAGAGTTTTAAGCAAACCGGTAAAGAATATTTGAAAGCAACCCGAAAATATTTTTGTAGCTTGACTTTTGATTATACGTTTTTACTCGTACCTTCTGACTATCTCTCTCTCTCTCTTGCTATGCCTCTCCCTCTCTCTCTCTCAATTACTGTCTGATGTCAGCGTTTAAACAAATATTTTGTTATTTAACCGTGTAATTATACCGTTTAAGCAGACCTACCGCATGTGTTAGTTCAATCAAGTTGTTAACTGATCAGAAATAGATATAGATGCATAAATTTCTATTCTTATTATATAATATATAATAATATTATTGGATAATATAAGAATAGCTTGTCGAAGTCCCAAAGTTCTTCTTCTTAATCATAGAAGGAAAAACTGTATATGAATTGAACTTATTTAGACTATTCAGAAGTACAATAGGTTTCTTATATAATAGATACTACATATTGCCAAGATTTACTCAGCATCAACTAAACAAACAATAAATATTTGACTAACACCTCAAAGCTGTTAGTGTAATTTGAGTACGACTCTTAAATTTGATTTTCTAGCTCTCAATTTATATATATATTTTATTTTTGTTTCTCTATTTTTACTGCTCCAGCAAAATGTCACTCAAATAGCAACAAATACTAAAGTAATATATATAATTCAATACATTTATATATGTATCTATATAGAGAGTCTGGAAAGCGTGCGTATTCAAGGTTAGGAACTTAACGTTCTCTCGCTCGCGCACATTGAATGCAAATGCAAAACATTTGTTTTTAATGCCCAGTTTTATGTGTCTCTTAATTGTTGACGAGTTTTGTAGTGTTGTAGTCATGACTTTTAAGACTTTAGATTCGCATCATCATCATCATCATTATTACTATTATTACCATAGATCATAGAGAGAGAGAATGAGTTGAGAGAATGCGCGTTCCCAGCTAATTAATCAAGAATTCATACAGTTAGCTCTGTCAGCCATGACTGGTTTCTACCGCTAACTACTACGCTATGTGGCCCCATGACTCAGACTCTCGAAAACTTGGCTCTGACATCATGTCATGAACTATGTATAGTATTTTCTTTGACTGCATTTGCAGCTATTGCAGTTTGTACTGTAAATAACATTTATCAATCAATTGATAAGTTTACACAAAATGCTATCTGCAATTAGATAGTATATCTCTTTGGTATACTCTAGCGAATGGAGATATTATAAATTAGATGGGAGGTATGTAGGTGAGATATGACCTCATGTATCATATATGAGTTCATTTGGCATTTCTATTCGGATATCTAGCAAAACTCAATATTTCATATAGGTCAGTTTTATTTATTGTTGTTGTTAGTAATACTTAATACCCTTAAAAACTCTTAAAATACTATGAAATACTTTTGTATAGATTTCTGCACAAAAGCTACATTTTGTTAAAAAAATATTTTATGTTTCTCCTTTAAAAAAATATATATATATAGATTTAAAAAAATTATGTTTCCAAATAAAAAATTAATTTGAGAAATAAAAAATTGATTTATTAAATAAGGAGTTTATTTAAAAAATAAAAAGTGCATTTATAAAATTTTAAAAATTTTAAATAATTTTAAATATTGATTTAAAAAATATAAAAATCTGAAATTTGAAAAAAAATATATATATAAAACAAAAAACTAATTTAAGATATACAAAAAAATTTTTTTTTATGAAGCAAAAAATAAACTTATGGGAGAAATACAAAATTTTATTTTTAAATATATATATATATAAATTATATAATCTTATATATAGTGTATCAAATCTTCGTCAGCTTGCAGTAAATATTTCGTTTAACGGGTTTTTTTATTGCACTGATTAGTACTAAAAATAAATATATCTATATATTAGCAAACAAAAACAAATAAACGCGTAAATTGCAACGAAGGCAACTTCAGGCTAAGTCACTTTTTCCGCTTTGACGGGGCGAGATAAAGTTCAAAGTAAATAACCTGGACATGCCGTAATTAGGTTTTCGACTCTGTCACCCTCAATGCATGAGTTGTCATATATATACAATATATATACATATAAACATACACATACATAAGTGTAAGCAGTGTAAGTACGCTTAAGAATTTCATATATTGAAAGAGGAGCAAGGCAACGTAAAAACCCCCCAAATGCCCCATACTTGGGGCTTGGCTTTGTATCTTTGGCCTCTTTTGCTCTTCTTCTTCTGCCTTTTCTTCTTCTTCAACTTTTGCTCTTGACTCGTCTTTTTGGCTCACATTTCACAGCTGAGCTGCGTTGAGCTCAAGTCAAGAATTTTTGGCATTTCTGTTTTGCTGTTACGCTTTTTGATTTCGATCGATGGCCAAGACTACGCTTAGGGCATAATTTATATATGCACGAAGAAGAGGAGGAAGAAGAAGAAGACGAGGTGTACCTCTGTGCATGCAAAACAGGGGAGCAGCTAGCCAACAATTCAGGTATATCGCACAAATGCGCATTGTTCTTGTTCGCTGCTTTAGTTAAATACACTGAAAATAATAAAGATATTTAGCAATTGAAACTTGGCTTGGAGCTAAGCTGATCTAGCATTAAGTGGTAGCTGCTTAGGCTTCTCTATTAGATTAGCTGTCATGGCTTTCCTTATAGTAATCAGATCTACTTTTACATCAACTATGTTACAGATATTCCCCCTTTAGGGCATCTAATGTTTCGTTGCTGCAGAACCGTTTTGTTGCTGTTAAAATCAATGCCCTCCTCATTGTGAGGCATTGTGGGGCCATATCAACACCTTCCTTAGCCAGCTGCACAAACACAAAAGCCGACAACAGGCCAACAGCAAAAGCAGCGGCAGTTTTATGGCTTCATCTTTCTTCTTTTTTTTTTTTGTTTCTCTCGCCGACTTTTAGAATGCATCAGAGAAAAGAGTAAACGAGTGTGGTAAGTAATCGACTAGCAAATACCTCGCCAAGCAGATATTCTATATGTTGTTTTACTATATTACAAAATTATTATACTTTAATGTTGAGGTTTCATTTGGGTTTATATATATTCTAGACTTTATTTCACTATATTAAAAAATTCGTATTATTTCAACCAGCAGTTTTAAGTTCTAAGCTGTGAAACTTTTTTTTTTTGCTAATTTTTTAGTTTTTTTTTATTATAAAATTTTTGAAAAATATTTAAAAAATAAGTGAGTTTATATTTTACAAGTTTAAGCATTAGACTACAAACAGCGATTTAAATTTTTTTAATATCTCTTTTAGTTTAGTTTTTATAGGTGTTATAGGTTTTTTTTAGATGCTGGTAGATATAAGCTATGAGCCACTGTATTCTTCCCTTCCTATAAAACTGAACCCATCTTGTCATATGATTCACAGATATAATTCAAGATCAAGAAAACCCTATTTATAATATCATCTGCCTCCATCATCTGCAGCCTGTTGCATACGCATTCACTAGCACATCATACCCTTTTCATTGTCTCTATAATCATTTAGTTTAAGGCATAATGAGGCATATACTAGGAAAAATAATTACAGCTGCGAAATTCTAGCAGAGCTCTGGGTAAAGCGGAAATAAAGTGCGCAAAATGTAATTAATTGCGGCCAAGAGGCAGCAGATCAGATCAACAACATCAAGCCAAGGCGGCCCATGCCCAACGCGGCGTATGCTTAATGGCAAAAATTGTCTACAACAATGTTGCTGCCACTTCAAAAGCGGAGGCAAAGAGAGAAAGAGAGAGAGAGAGACGGGCAGAGAGAGACAAACAACAAGGGCAGCGACATATCTCACGACGTGCTTGGGATCTCGATTTCGGTGTTTGTTGACTCTTTTCTTTTTTTTTTGCAAACTAATAAGCTAAATATTTTGATTGGACTGCAACAACAACAACAGTAACAACAAAGAACAACAACATCAATGAACCGGCAGACGTTTATTAAATTCGTTTTGTTTCATTTTGGGGCTGCTCCACAGATTGCGAGCAATTTGCCAAAATTAAAGCTAGAGTCAAGGCTACAAAAAATTCGATTTTGCTCGTTTTGTTTCTTTTGCGATAAGTTTGTTTTATTTTTAGTAATTTTGTATACAGCCACGCCTACTTTCTAGCTGATAAGCTGCCTTTTCCTAGCACTTCAAGTGGTAGCATACATTTGTACTTTTTTCCTATTGAATCAAAATTCAAATTTAATCACAACGTATTTATTTACATTCTCTTATCTTTTATTTTATTTTATACAAATTTAATTCAATTTTAAATAGATTTTTTTAGTTTCCTTTTATAAAAAGTTAATTTAATTTTAATCTTAGTTTTTTAAATAGTTATTTTTTAGTTTCCTTGTATTTTTTTGGCATTACTTTAAGCCAGTTTTTTTTTTATTCACTCTTCAAATTTTGGCTTTTGATTAATTACTTCCTTTACCTCTTTGAGGAAGAAATGAAGTAAAGTGATATAAATCAAAATTAAAATTGAAAGTTTTTTAGTTCTTCGGAAATCTATGAATCATTAGCAGACAGCTTTCTAAAAGGTCAAAAGAATTAGCTGAGAATTGCCGGAAGTCTGTGGGCTGACATCAGTAAGCTATTTATAGGAAATGCCTTACTCTGCGATTCTCAGGAATTTGTGGAAGAGCTGGAGGTTGCATTAGAACCGGATTCTACCTGTTGGTTTACCTATTACCTTCTGTAAATTCATGACTAACTAACAGCTTTCTATAAGTCAATAGTAGCTAAGTACTCTTAAGGGCGTTTCAAGTGCCTCTTCTTTGCCTTACTCTGTGATTCTCATGAATTTAAGCAAGAGCTGGATACTCTTTATGCATAGATTGGGGCTATCGTTGGGCTTTTCTGGAGATTTGCAGGTCATTATTAGTCAGCTTTGTATAACTCAATGAACGACTAGCCAATAGATTCTCATTGCCTTACTATGCGATTCTCAGGAATTTTTTGGGAATTTCTACAAACTTTGAAGCTGTGATTAGTAATGTTTATACAAAAAGTACGGAAAACTTAATCAAGTAGAATTATTTCCATGAATTGTATATATGCATACTTAAACGCTTTACTACTTGATTCTCAAGATTCTTCAAGCTAGATTAGATTAGACGTATTCAGAAAGTGTTAAACTTTCTATGGAAAATATAATTTATAGATTAACAACTGATTGTACCTAAATATATAAATTCATATCATCGCCTTACTATGCAATTTTCATGAATTTTAGTAACTCAATCTATTTCTAGAAAGGTATAGTACTTCCAGGTCAAATATACATTTTTCAAACTTAGAGTAACCTTAATAGTATATAGTATATGTATATATATAACATCGTATATAACATTGCGAATTCCATACACCCAGCAAAAACACTTGACTTGATTAGCCAAATTCCAAAAGACGGCAAAAAAAAGCTTTAACTAGACAAAGAGAGAAAAATATCAACGAGCAACTGGAAATTATTTATGGTGCGACTCCAAACTTGAAAGCAAAGACAAAAACTAAAAAACAAAGAAAGAAAAAAGTAAAACCAAAAAAAAAAAAGAAGAGAAAAACCAAAAGCAAAGCAAAAAGCAAACACAAAGTTTTTGGTGAGAAATTTCACTCAGTCGGCAGCGGAAGGCGCAGCGAGTTTCAAGGTTGCCACACGATAATAGAGCGAGCAGGTGAGATCTGCTGGGACCAGGTGAACTGACAGAGATTGTATTATTATTTGATTTCCGATTGTTGTAATTTCTTAAGCGACAGCTGAAAAAAAGAAAAGGGAATGGCCCAAACAGATGACAAAATAAGCTACGAAATAGCAATAAATAGACTGTGGAATAAAAATGAAAAGCTAAAACCACAAAACGAAGTTGTGTAAAGCGAGGCACGGTCTAGTAGGCATTAGATAAACCTCTTCGTTTTTTGGGTATGAAAAATGAAGAAGTCTTTGAAGTTATGGTATAAAACTTATTAGCAATTAAATGAAAATTTTGGTAGAAAATGAAACTTTGAACAACTTTCGCTGCGTTTATTGTGATTTGATAGATAGCAGATGCGGTTTGATTATGATAGGAGATGAGTTGGAAATTTGAGATAGAGTTTAATTTGTAATTAGAATTATTGTAAGCTACTGTTAACTCAGGCTTAATGTTAGATTTGGCTGTACAGTAGAACTCATTTTGAAGACTTGAGAGTATTGGTAAACAAGTAAGACAAATCCAAGTGAAAACGTCAAGATATGGAGTTATTCTGTAAAGTTCAATTGGGGCACTCTATGTTAGTATATTTTCATACATACATACATACATATTTACTACATGATTTTTCATACATACTCAATACTATTAAAATTTATTAACATTAAAATTATTAGCATTTGTATTAACATGTTTATCAGATCATATTAACATTAGCATATTATGTTAAAGATGGACATCCTGCTGTTAATATTAATAGAATTTCTGTTCTGTTAATTATTTTCTGTTCATGTTTACATTATTTGTAGAGGTGTGTTATAGTTAAAGTTAAAGGTCCATTAAACTATCCAGTACTACAAAGAAAACCTATTTTAAGAGGCTTAACTGTGGTTTCTGGGATATATGTATATGCGTATAGTCTACACAAGTTTTCTACATTTAAGCTAAAATTAATTTACTTTTTTTACACAACATCAACTATTTATCAATCTGCTCTCGTATAGTACATACATATATATGTATATATAAGTATATATACTTATAATATATATCTGTTTATATATCTGTAAGGATGTGAGTCTGTTTTTGACTTCTTTGTCAGTCATAATCCCACACGTTGCCAAGAAAAAAAGTTGAGTGCCAACCAAATAATTCCCAAAAAAAAGCATTGACCGACCCTTCACATGTGCACATACATACACACATGTATATCTACACACACATATCAAAATAACCAAAAGCGAAAAAATTGCAACTTTAATTCCGCGGCAAATCGTGCAAATTGTTTGTAAAGTCAATGTAACTTACATATACATACATATATACATATATGCATGTATGTATGTATGTGTAAAGTGCATTTCCTGTGCTCTCTTGAATAAAATTGTTGCTGTCGCTTTTACTCCCATTGTTGCTGTTGTTGTTGTTGTTGTTGTAATATGACTTTTAGCATATTTTTTGGCTACGCGCGCAGTCAAAGAAAAAGAGAAAAAAAAGAAAGCAAACCCACAACAAGATGTAAAAACCAGTTTTGGCTAAATCGAGTTGTTGTTGCTGCAGCAGCAGCAGCAACCGTTGCTGTTGCTGTTATTGCTGTTGTAGCCTTGAATGTGCATTTATTGTTGTTGCTCTTTGACTGATTCGCTGTTTTTGGCGCGCGCGAAAAAAGGAGGAAAAAACAATTACCAACATATAAGCCAAGTCCAAGTGAAAATGTCAAGACTAACAGTTATCCTGTAAAATGTAACTGAGACCGACACTTTACATTAGCATGTTAAGTTACATTAGCATAGACATGTTATGCGAAGCACATTTGCATGTTATGTTAGCGGTGGGCAGGCTGCTATTAACATTTATAAGACATTTGTTTCAGTTAGCAGCTTACTGTTAAGCGTCTGCACCTTTAATGTATGTAATGTTAACTAACATTTTAATGTTAATAACAGCTAAATTAGTTTTTATATGCAAGACTTGGCCGCCTTTGCCTTTTGCAATCATTCTTTCTGCTCTCTCTCTGATTTTACGCTTTTGATTTGCGCTCTCTGTCGCACAACCGTTTGCCGTTTTGCACTTTAACTTACGGTTGTTTCTAATTGCTTGACACACTTGGCAACCAGCTTCAGCCAATTGGAACTATCTATGCATATAAACTTACACACTAATGAACCTCTCTCTCTATCTCTCTCCCTCTCTTTATCGCTCTCTCTGTTTTTGTGTGTTAGTAGAACTAGGTAATGTAAATGCAAAATTAACTTGTTTGATAGCGGCCACAATTGAAAATAGTTAATTATAATTGTTTCTAGAAGTTGTTCTAGCTGAAGAAGCAGAAAAAGAAGCAGAAGAAGAAGCAGTAAAAAGTCCCCTTCACTTTTTTGCACTTTTAATATCAATCAAGTCTACCAAAAAAAACTTGAAATTGTCATAAAATTAAATAAAATCTAAAGTGAAACGTTATCAATTTGGCAAATAGTTCAAGGTCGATATATTGAATCTAAATCTATATACATAAATGATATAAATATACTATATTTAACACATTTATTGATATTTATTTTCGCAAAATGCGATTAATTTGCTGGACTTCGTTATATATGAAATGTAGCTGATAACTGGAAATTGAAAACTCGAACTGTGAATCGAGAATCGATTATAACATTTATTTAGTATTAAATCATTGTCAACTGAATTTGTCATCATGACCCATAAATGCAATGAAATCAGAATATAAATAAAATTAAAATAATAAAAAAAAACAACACAAAAAGTATTTCGATTGACAGATAACGTAATTAACGTGTAATGTGAGCTGATCTGATGATCAACATATTTCTAAAAGCAGCCTGACAACAAATTCCCAGTTGAGCGCGAGTTTAGGTAATACAGTGAATGCTCAATGGAAAGAACAGAAAGATATTGAAGTGGAAGAGAATTTGAAATATGCATTTTAATAGAGGATTTAAAATTGATCAATATCATTAGCATTGGCATTATTATAATCTATATCTTTATAATTGTCTTTAGCAACATCAACATCATCTATATAACTATAATTAACCTTCTTATTATTATCTCAGCAATATTATTATTGTCATTGCATTGCCATTGTCATCGTCGTCAATGTTGCCATTGCATTATTATTGTCATTGTCATTGTCATTGTCGTTGCCATTACATTTCTATTGTCATTGCCATTGCTATTGTCATTAATTTCTCATTGTCTTTGCCATTATCATTGCATTACTAATGCATTATTATTAAATTTATTATATTTTAATTATAGCATCATCATTAATATTAATGTATTATTATATGGCTAAAATATTCTTAACAATATCCAATATACATCAATATCAAAGATATATTCTCATATAGCTCATAAATAGACTTTCTAGAAGATTGCAAACTCTCTTTAAATAGAAATCCTAGCATTAAAAAATAGATTCCAATTTGAATTTTATATGTAAAAACTCTTTCAATGGAATTTTCTTGCATATTTCCCCCAACGGAGTCGCAAGTTCAATTTCAATTGGCGGCGCATCTCAACAGTTGAGACTAATTCAAGAGGTCTTACGCCCCGCAGCCGTCAATCTTCCAATTAATTAGGCGTATCTAAGTTGAACTGTTGTCTCCACTTGAGCAATTATCGTTGGAAAATTGAAAAACTCAACTCAATTCATAATTCTTATCAGCAAATGGGGGCTACAAGCATTTTGTAACTCTTTTTTTTTCAGAAGAGAAGCCGCTAAAAAATACTAAAAAGCAACAAAAAAAACTGATTTGTTGCTTTGATTGATTGCAGGGCTAAATACAAGAGCTTGTGATTGATTGACGACTGGAACTGGAATGGGAGCTGGAAGTGGAACTGGAATTGGAATTCTGTTTGGGATTACGTGTGGCCAACTTTCAATTGTAAATGTGAAGTATAAATAAAAAACAACAACAACAAAGTACAGCGCACAAATTGCGCAAAACGCTAAAGAATGCCACGCCAACAACAAGCAGCAACGGCAACGGCAGTGTGTGCAAGGAGTGCAGCAATAGCAACAACAAAGACAACACGCGGCCAGCTGCAGCAGCAGCAGCAGCAGCAGCAAAAAGAATGAAAACAAAAGCACAGCAAAAGCATCAAATGGACCAACTTGGCTTTGCCAATTGGAATTTTTTATATGTATGAACAGTTTGACAAGCGCTGCATGAGTGCATATGCGCTTTGCTCTCGCACTCTCTCTCTCTCTCTCTGCCTCAGTCTCCTCACCCCTCCCTCGCTTTATCTGTCTGTGCGTCGTTGGCCTTTGACTGCCCCGTTAAGCGTAATTTAATTTAGCGCAATTGTCTTGCTCACTATGAAAATCACAGTTAGGTCCAGCGCAATGCCTTTCAAACTGCTGTTAATATTAACGGTAGTGCATTAACATTTACGTACTTATACGTGAATGTGTGTGTGTGTTTGCATAGAATTGTGCAAGTGTTGCCAGACTTGTAAATATGCGGGAAAAAGGTAGTTTGGCAGAAAAAAAAGGAAAAATATCTTTGCAAATTTAAAAATATTTGAAAAATATGAAAATCTAGAAGAAAAATAAAACCAAGAAAAAAATAGAATATAAAATTTTGGATAAAATTTAAAAATATTTGAAAAATATAAAAATCTATAAGAAAAATAAAATCAAGGAAAATAAAAATAAAATAGAATCAAATTTCTAACAGAATCAAAATTTTAAAAATTCAAATCTAGAAAAAATGGAAGAACTTCTTTAAAAAATAAAATCTAAAAGAAACACACATTAGAATATATTTTTTTTTAATATCAATACAGAACTTGTCTAAAATTAATGGCCAGCCGCTTTTTTGTTATAGAAAAGAAGCTAGTTTTTGGAGCAGCTAAAATGGCAACACTGTCGTGCAAGTGGCCAACTGGCTGGGCCAGGCGAAAATGCCACGCGGAATGCGGTTTAAAAATAAACCAAGCCCCAAAGCAAGCTGGCCACAAAGCAAAGACCAAAACGTGCTTTGGCTAGAGACCCTATTTAGCCTAGTTTACAGTTTACAGCTTACCAGTCGAGCCAGGCTAAATGACCAACTCGCTAGCTGCTGCTGCTGCTGAGCACCTGTAAGCTGGCTGCGCAGTTGCTCTATCTCACTCTCCCTCTCTCACTCTGACTGTTGCCCATTTCGTATGCTAATAAGAAAAGTGTGACAGCGTTCGCAATTTTATGACAGCGACGCACGCAATGTGCGCCCTTCCAATCAAACTGTACAGTTTGACAGCTTCCAACTGGATTCGAATTGGTTGCGGGTTATGCAACAAGTTTTGTATGTTATGTTATGTTGCTCTTTATCGTTTTCTTTTTTCTTTTTCATTTAATTTCTTCTTTTTTTTGTGGTTTATTGAATGCCATAAAGCGCGACTCAGGTGCGTTGACTGCATAAAAATGTTATTATGTCTTGTATTATGGCCGCGTTTATTGAATATAACTCATTCTGATTGGTATTTATTGGCTTAACAGTTATATAAGATTAATGTTAAAAATATTTGATATTTGTTTTTAATTTTTAATTTACCTTTAACAGCCTCGTAGTATCCTAAATCCAGCGTGAATGATTTATTGTTCAATCCTGTATAGAAAATATATTTTTTGTTTTGTTTACGGTTTCCGCTCTCTTTATGCCTCCCGCTCACACACACTAACAGACGGCGTGATTTTTTGTTTCCTAATTTTCGTTTCTCCTTTTTGCTTTCTTCTGCGTCCTGCGTTGACTTGTTGTTATTGTAGTGTGGTGCTGTGTTTTGAATTAAATTATGATTTATTTGTATTGAAATTTTCACTATCTCCGTCTCTCTCTCTCTTTCTTTCTCTAGCTCGCTCGCTCGCTCATTCTCGCTATCTTCGCAAACGCGTAAACCACGAAGATCAATAAACACACGTAACAAAATAATAAGAAGCAGCAGAAGAACGAGACGCTGCGAGAGCTAAGAAAACCGGAAAGTTGTTGTTGTTTCTGCTGTTGTTGTTGTTTTGCTATGCGCGGCGTTCTTTGGCTGCAGCGTTTTTTTTTTTCAGTTATGTTGTAGAAAAAGTCGAAAAAATATGAGAATCTCAGCTTGAAGAAATTTATTAACGTGTAAAAATGCCACAAGTAGCTTTTTTTCTTTCTACAACTCTTTTTTTTGTTTGTATTTCTCTTTTAGAACATTAATTTATGCTTAGAATTTTTGTGGTTTTTGTCACTTGTTGCTTTTGTTTTTGACCTTAATGTGCTTTAACAAAATCCAATGCAAACACACACTCACACACACAAACATAAGCTTAAGCACACACACACACACTGATGCGCAAAAACCAGCTTCGCGGCTTTTTTCGCAGTAGTTTTTTGTTTTTGGGCCAACAATTAGAACGCCGGCGCAGCAGTCAACGCCGCAGCTCTTTCTAATTAGCACAAAAACAACAAGAACAAGAACAACAGCAGTAGAGGCAACAAGACAAAACTGAGCTAAACAGTTAGACGGCTTGAACAATTGCGTTTGCTTTTGCATTCAACGGTTAATTTAGATATTGTATTTTACGTTTTATTTGTTGCTATTTTATGTACATATGTATTTATTTTGTTGTTGGCACTTTTAATACGTTGCTTTTACGGTTAAATTTTCGGTAGCGTTCCGCGCTCGTTTCACGCACGTCTTGTCAACCCTCGATCTCGCTTTACAATGTTCTGCCCGATGTTCAAGTTGGGCATCGAAGCAACTAAGCATCGAGCTATCGATAGTTGGTAGCAACGAAAAGTACTCGATTGTAGTGTCGTCGATAGATTGCTACCAATCGATCGTAGCAGCCAGATATTTAAACAATTCTTTACAACAGTAAAACAAAACTGAATTGAAATATTATTATGAGAAGCAATAGTTATAGTAGTTAAAATATTTACTAAAATTAAATAAAAATAGATATGTAAGCCGAAATGCACAACGAAATATATTTTTATATTAATTTTAGAGTTTCAATTTATATGCACAATTATAATTATTTCGTATTAAGTGTAGGCGTGCATACATGTGTAAAATTAAAAACAATTACATATCATTTTAGTTGATCCTTTAAATAAAAATCAAATTCATTTTATATATAAAATTTGTAACGTAAACGCAATAGTGAGAGGAGAACGCAAAATTGCTCACAGCCAACTTTAAGAAACGCACAGCTGACTCTCGTAAATATTTGTTGCTGCAGATTTTTGGGATTCTACAGTATTTGAGTATTTTTCAATATTTTTCTGGAACTTTTGAATAACAGCACGTTAACATAATATAATTTGGGTATTCTGAATACGGGCCACACTTACCAACTTTAACGGCCTTTTTAAAATGTCAGAACAAGTTTAACAAAGTCTTTTTTGTTATGCAATACTGTACTATTAATTCAAGTAACACCAAAATATTTATTGAATGCAGCTGATTGAATGCAGCTGACAAGACGACTGGTGCAAAATAAATAAAATTATACTATTACATACTATTGTGCAAAAGTAACGAATATGTTAATTAAAAATACTATCGTATGTTAAGTTAACAGTGGAAATAATATCGATATATCGATACGCAATTCGTTATGTCTAGCCTAACAGACGCCTAACAGCTGGGTAGTAACATTTCTGTTGTTGTTTCGTCGGAGTTCGGACGTGCTTGTCCGTATCGCTCGCGAATAGATTTATTTAATATTTTCCATCGACTTGTACAAACCGGAACTTGCTGAAAATTAGGCAAGTCTGTTGTAAATTGTGCTTGTTGTACAAATAAACAATAAGCATTTACTGCTGTGCGCGTTAAGTATGTAAAGAATACCGCAAAATTTCTGTGTGTCCCAAAACGAAAAGCCAAAGAGAGCGAGAAAAAAGCGAGTGGCAGATTTTTTTCCTGTCTATCTACACAAACATACGTATACACACATATACCTCGGTATATTGGATGCGTGTGCATGTGTATGTGTGTGTATAACGAAGAGCGCAAAGTGTGTGTGCGTGCGTTTGTGTGTGAATAATAAGAATATTAAATTTCTCATTTCGTACAAATATTAATTGCATTCGAAAAGTAACAAATTAAAAAATCTGTGCAAAAGTGCGTGCCGCGCCCGTTAACCGTTACACACATACGTGTATCGCTCACACACAAACCCACACTCATACTCATACATACATACAAAAGAGAAAAGTTGTATGGCCAGCAACAAATACAATTTGTTAGCCAAATAGTTTTTTTTATATAGATGTATAAATTGTTAATTATTAATTGTCTGCTTTTTGTCAATTAAATTTTCCAGCAATGCGCATATAATTGAAATTGTTTTTATTAATAAAAAACAAATAATAACAGCAGCAGCAGCAGCATAAAAAATATTTACAAAAAAAGAGAGAAAAAAACAAAAAAAAGTGCTTCTGTGTGCGTATATGTGTGCGAGTGTGTGTTGGTGTGCATAGCCTGCATAGCAGTGTGTGCGTGTGTGTGATTTGTGTTTATTTGTGTGTGTGTGTGAAGTAGCAGCCGCAACAGCAGCAGCCGCCGCCGCCGCCGCAGCAGAATAACAAAAAAATAGCAAATCAAAATGGCGCACCAGCAACAACAACTGGCACAATCGGTGAATTGTTCATTGGATGATATCGATTTGACGGCACTAAAGGTAAGTTCTCAGCCGCAGCAGCTTCAACAAAATCCCCCCAAAATAAAAAAAAATAAAAACAAAAACCAGAAAAGAATTAAAGTTGCTGCAAGGTGTGGCCATGCGTGCATGAATTTGTATTATTTTTGTTCAATTCGATTTCCGCATTTGCGGCTTATCAGCAGCACTTAAATAATTAACTGCCACACCCCCCACTCTGTCGTACGCCCACTCCCCCCTACAAATTCACTTTCAATCAAACTGGCTCTCAATTAGAGAAAAAAAAACCTTAATCCAATAAGAATTTTGCACTCTTCCAACTGCAGTTTCCTATGCTTACAATAACTGTTGTTGCAAACTTGTGGGCTATGGCAACGCCCTCTCTACACTCTACTTCTTACTCCACATTCCGCTCCACACACAACTTCTTTATGCAAATAATAAATACATAATAACATTTGCGATAACTGCATATTGACAATTGCTTGCTCTCTTTTTTTGTATGTGTATGTTTGTGTGTGTGTGAGTGTGAGCACCCCCATTTTCGCCTCAAACTCACCACCGGCAGCAGTGACCGGCCGGTGTCAGCGTCTTTGCCAAGTCTTGTTTATGGTTCGCTGTTGTTGTTGTTCGCTTGTCTTTTATATTTTTCATTTCTCAATGAACATGCCCCCAACACGCACGCAAAAGCCGCACGCGTTGCCTTTGGCCGTTGCCTTTCTCTTTCAGCAAACATTCACCACAGAGCTTGAAAAATTCACCACAGCCGCCCCACGTTGGGCGGCATACAATGCGTCGACGTTGACGTCGTCGTCGGCGTCGCAGCTAGCAGGCGCAAGCAGCACCCACAGAAAGTAAAGTTTTGCGAGTGTTGAGAAACGGCGCTGCCTGTCTCTGTGTGTATGTGTGTGTGAGTGTCCGTTTGTTGACTCTGTCTTGCAGCGGGTGGATGGGCAGTGTGGTGGGGTTGCTGTGGCATGGAGGATAAGGTGGATTGCGACGACAACGACTGTCTCTCACTCTCATGGTTGTGTGTGTGTGTGTGTATTGGTATGTGCATATGTGCATGTGTTGCTGCTGCTCTTCATAGTCGAAGAAGACGAGACAAAAACGAGACAAGAATGAAAATTGTTTAGTTTACTTTATTAAAAGAAGCAGCAGTAGCATGTGTGTGCGTGCGTGTGTGTGTGCACAGACGACATGAAGATGATGATGAAGCACTGAAGAGGCAAAAAAAAAAAAATAAAAAAATGGCAGGCGTGTGATGGCCCCATCAGTAGTAGTTGTTGTTGTTGTTTTTGTCGTTGCTGCTGCTGCTGCTGCTGTTGGCCTTCTCGCAGCAGGCGCGTGGGCGCCGACGTCTGCGTTGGCTTTTTAAAGGTCATTAAACAATGAAATACGTGCCCCGAAATAGTATACAGCTTGTTGTCTATATTGCTGCTCTTCTTCTTCTAGTTGTTGTTGTTGTTGTCGCAGCAGCCAGGCGCTGCTTGACAAAAGGTCACAGTCCTTAAAGCTGCGCCGGGGCGAATGGCATTTGCCTGTTTATTGCCACTGCCCAAGCCACTGCTGCTGCTTCTTCTTCCTCTTCCTCCTCCTCCTCTTCTAATGTCTTCTTATGCCCTGTGCAACTGTAAAACTGATAAGATACTAATAAAAACAACAACAGAAATGCATTTATCAGCGTCATTTCATTAATTATTTCTGTGGATATGTCTATGTACAGTGGTTGCTCGATAACAAAAATCAAAACAAAAATATATATAAATTAAATTTTTTATATTCAAATTTCATTTGAATTCAATATAGTTTATGGAGCTTGTAAAAGTTTTCCAATTAGTTTGGGATAAACGTTCTAATTAGTGGGTGATCACTGTAAATGTACACTACTTACTTATCTGATTGATGATAGTAATTACTAAAAAATTTACTTAAAATTAATATTTGCATTTATTCATTCAAAAGCAATCTATTCGTTTTAATTAGCAAGTGTCCACTGTAAATGTACATTTATTGTATGTGCAGTGGTTGCTTGATAACAGTAATTGCTAAAAACGTAAACTAATTAAATATTTAATATTCATTTATTCATATATATGCAATTGATAAAACTTTCAAAACTTTACCAATTAGTGCGGCTAGTGAGTGACCACTGTAAATGAACATTACTTATGCTATACATATATACATGTGTGTGTGTGTGTGTGTGTGTGTGTGTGTGTGTGTGTGTGCATTCTTTCCCTTTCTATCTGTTGTACAAATGTACATAGTTTGAAGTTTTTTTCTGCTTGCTTTTTTTGTTTTTTTTCTTTTCTTTTTACAGTTTGATAAGCGCTGCAGTCGCTGCTGACGTCGCGCTCTTTTGCTGATTGCCTTCATTTGTGCATGGCCATGTGTCGGGTGCTTCTTGCACACACACACACAGGCACACTCACACGATGTCTTTGTCTTTGTTTTTCTTTTGTGCGTATCTGTGTATGTGTGTGTGCGTGTGTGTATTTATTTTAATCAACGTTTATTGCATTTGGCTCTTTGTTGCGATAAAAACGTGTTCGCCCACATTTGGTGTTTGTTGTTTTTGGAGTGCTGCAATTTGTGCAGTTGCTTTTGATTGTTGTTGCTTAAAGCAACAACAACAAATCACACATGTGTTTGGGTTTGGTACGTTTGTGGGTTAAATCAACATCGCGTTGGGTAAATACACTGGGCAAAACCAAAGCATTTAATATTTCAGCACAAATGCAAATGTGCGTGCTTGGATGTGTGTGTGTGTGTGTGTGTGTGTGTGTGTGTGTGTGTGTGTGTGTGTGTGTGTGTGTGTGTGTGTGTGTGTGTGTGTGTGTGTGTGTACTTTTATACTTAAGTATATGTGTATGTAAACACTTTATTTCCTAATTAAATTCATACATCACCTTGTTGTAGGAAGTTGTAAAAAGTTACAACAAAACAAAAATCTTATATTTAGGAAAAAAAAAATATATAGATATAATAAACAAAAATACCTAAATTTTTCTTGCTACATGTTAGACCCATAATTCTTTTGTAAACATGATATTTTTTTACACCGTCTTTAGCTGTTCATTAGTTTCCGTCTTACACGAAGCGTGTTAACTGGTTTCTTTTCCCATTCCGTCAGCTTAATTTGCTGTTGCTCTTAGACACATTTTTTATTTCTATTTATTTTTTTTATTTAGCTTCAAGCGCTTGGTAATATGTTTTGCATTCCAAATCGAATTGGTCACAGCCCACACACACACACACACGCATACGTTGCCTGCATATCCATTTACATATGTGTTTTATCTTCTGCAACTGCCTTGCCCCACTCCCTCTCTCTCTCTCTCTGCCTTGGTCTTTGTCTCCGTCTCTGTCTCTCATGCATATGCAAAAAAAAAGCTGCTTGGGCATGGGCGTTCGATATGCAGTCAGTCCTGTTGGCGAGTCTCCTTGTTACACACAGACAATCATATATATGTATATATATATCTGTATATATCATTGCAACGCTAACTGGGCCAAGCCTCGTATACGGCCAAAAAGAAATCCAGTTTTACAGCAGCAACTACAACAACAACAACAGCAGCTTCAGCAAGTTTTAGACGAGTCGTCAGCGAGTTGTTTAGTTTTAGTTTTAGTTTTAGTTGCACTCGTGCCCGTTTTTAACAAATACAACACGAATCAGAGACAAAGGCAAACAGGCAAAAGAACGTTGAAAGAAATGGCGAAGATGATATACCCTGAGCAAAATATATCTACGCTATGGCAGAAGCAAAAACTAAATTTAGTTTGACATGTTTTTTTATTGTTCAAAGACGCAATTTAAATAAGATGTTTTATATTTATATTATATACATACATAGTATATATCTGATAAGCTCCTGCACCCTCGCTCACATTTCGTAACAAAATGCAAAATGCGAGCAGTGATGCCATTTTTTCACGAGAACACAAAAAGCTAGATATAGCTGGAAAAATAGCTTTATTTTTTTTTCGATTTAAATTATTGATTTTATAATTTTCATAGATAATTCGGTCATTTTGCATTGCAATACTCAAATTTGCTACAAAAAAAGGCAAAAATAAGACAAGTGATATTTAAAAAGGCTAAATTTAAGGCTACAGCCATTTTCCGTTTCAAATAAGCTAAATCTAGCCTTAAATAAGCTAAACTGACAACACTGTCACTGGCACTGCTTAACAAAATAAACTCGACAGAATGATCACGCAATAGAGATGCGACGGAGATGGGAGCAGAGCAGCGCATATTGGTCAGCATGCAAGCCCAACTGATAACTGTAACCGCAACGCGCTCTGTTGTCAGAACTATTCACTAAATTTAACATACACCACTCGCTCTCTCCCTCGCACTTGCAGCAACAACTGCTGCATTTCGTTCGTTAGGTTTTTTTCTTTCGCCTTAGCATGTCAACGCTAATGAGTCATAAAGCGGTTTGCAAAGCATATGAAACGAAGGAGAGAGAGAGAGAGAGAGTACTTTGGGGGAACAGCAACACTTGGTTCGTGTTTTTTTTGTGCATTTTTAATTGATTTTACAACGTGAAGTAATCAGCCATAAATAGCAGTAATTGCCGACTGGCTTCCAGTCTGACGCCTGTTCGCCCCTCTCTTTCTCTCATATGTGTTTGACACACTAAAAACCAACAACAACAGGAATAAGAACAATCATAGGAGGAGGAGGAGGGGGCGGAGGCATTTAAAGGCAGCCATAAATCTACTTAAGGCAGCTTTCAATAGTTCCTTCTCTGCATTTTCTGCTCTTTCTCTTTGTGGTTTTGTTTTTTATTTTTTCGACTTCGACTTACGCTTTGTCTTTTGCCTTTTATAATTCCTGTCGTTGAGGCAGTTGCCTGCAAATTGCTGCTACCGTTAGCCCAAAGAGCCGCTCAGCACACCAGCTTTTGTCTCAAGGGGCCGCGTCGAAGGTAAGCTGAGCTATGGTGAGATGGGGTGAGGTGAGGTGAGGTGTGTTGTGTGGTTGTTTATTGAAATGTGCAGCTGAAGCTTTTAAAGAGCATTCCGTAACAATGGGCTGGAATTCAGGCAATGCGAAGAGGCTTAAAGAAATGCATTTACTATCAGAACGACTAATCAAATAAATAATAAATCTACAGGAGGCATAGATATCGAATGAACTTTTTAATATAATAATCATCTATAGGTTGAGTTACTAAGGAATTTCTTTTGATAGAATTTTACGAAATAAGGGGCAGAAATATATATAAATATATTTATTAAATTTAATGAGCTTAATGCAGTATGGATAATTACACCAATTGTAAAATCAATTAAATTATTATTATTATGTTGTTTTATCGTTTTAGGAATTTTTATACAGTTCTATAGAACTTTCTAAAATAAAACTAAAATTCCATCGAAATCGAGCTCAAATTCTATTTTTCACATATATATATACATATATATTTTACATAAACAATAGCTAATCACTAATCTGTGCCAGTATGATGAAATGATCGATTTATATAAATGTATATATGCAAACATATGTACATAAATTAAATTTGAGTGAACTGCAGATAGTATCGTTAGTTTTACCTATCGATAAACTAATAATTATATAATTATTATGTACATTTGTTAGTGTTTGAGGAATTTCAATTGAGTTCTATAGAACTTTCTCAAATAGAAATAAAACACCACTGAAATCGAGCTCCGATTCTATTTTTCACATAATCAAAGTACATATAACATAATTAAAATATGTATTACATATTACATAAACAATAGCGAATCGATAATCTGTGCCAGGCACGCCAATTAGAAATGAGTGCTTAACATTCTAATAGGAATGTCGTATATTTGAGTTGAACTAAATTATTATGTAAATCTTCAGTGCAATTATATTCATGTCATGTCAAAATTCATGTTTTGCATGTCTTGATAAACGAAATTTTCTGCTTCGGGTTCCACTTTGTTCCTCTCTCTCTCTCTCTTTCTCTCTCTCTCTCTGTCTCTCTCTCTCTCTCTCTCTCTCTCTCTCTCTCTCTCTCTCTCTCTTCCGCTGTCATAAAACAAATTTAGAGCATTTGACGACGATTTGTTTCTGTCAGAAAGAAAACAAGTTACCTGTTGAAATTGTTGTTATTTTAATTGGCGTTTACCTTTGCTGTCAGCCAGCACTCACGGCTCTCACGCACCCTTCCCCTAGCCTCTAGTCTACGCCCCTGTCGGTAAGCAGGTCGTGACACGCTCGTGTCTGGCTCGTGAGCTGCTGCTGCGTGTCAATGAACTCGCATGCGATTTGTTGTTGTATGGCTTGACATGCACATGAGCCAGGGGCATAGTCAGAGTTCAGTTGGAAGGGGGAGGCATAAGTGGAGGAGGGGTAGAGTATATGTATTTGTATTTGTATTAAATGCCGCTTTATTTTTAACGCTGCGCCGCATTCCTTATTTGTATTATTATGCCTTAATAATTTGTTTACACAAACAAACAAAAACAAAAGAAGAAAACCTCTTCATGTTGTTGTGATTGTTGTTGTTGTTTGTTAAGTGCCCCGCCCTGTTCTTAGCTCATCTCAACGCTTGGCTGGCAACCTTTATTTGCTTTTTGCATCAGGATTTATATATATATATATATATATATATATATATATATATATATATATATATATATATATATATATATATATATATATATATATATATATATATATTCCTTTTTGGGCGTTTCCCCTTTTTTTCGTGATTGTTTCAATTGTTGTTTGTTTTTATTGCATTTGGTTCTTTGACATCATTTTCTCTCTTTTCATGCTTTTTCTTATTCCTGCTAACGCCTTTTTTGTCTCTTCTTTGTTGCAGGATCCGGCTGGCATCTTTGAGCTCATCGAGGTCGTTGGCAATGGCACCTACGGCCAGGTCTATAAGGTAAGTGCCCCAAAATCGATATGCTCTCAAAGAGAGACGGTTCAAAGGTCAGGCACTTGAACTCGTTTGTTTATCATAGTCAAAATAAAATGTTATTTTAAGCGCGTTTTATGAAAACAAATCGAAATACCTTGATGCTTGTCTTTAAACAATAGTCTCAGCAAGACAATAAGAAAACACTCTTAGTATTCTTTCACTTAAGCTATGTTATAAACAACAAAAAAATCTATAAGTAAATATGTTGGTATAAAAATAGAAATGTTTTTTTATGCGCAATTTTTCGACCGTTTTATACGAAAAAGTATCTTCAAATATAAATAAACAATTATATGTTCACTATAATTTTTTTAAAGTTCGGATAGAATGAAAACTATTTTTAATAACGAAAAAAAACCCAAATAAAATATAATAATATAAATAAATAAATATACATGATTATAATAAAAAAATATATATATAGATATATACATAAATATAATATAAATTTATATATAGATCTATACATATATACAAAAATATAATATAAATATGTATATAAAAAAAAATATTTAATATAAATCATGCTGTCACTTATATTTCACGTTTTCGCGTAGTTTTTAATTCATATTGATTTTTAGATAAAGGGAAATATGAGTAAACGAATATTTTGTTTACCATTTTAAGTTTTTTTGTACTAAACATTCAGAGAATTCCTAGAATTATATTTAATCAGTATCTACAATATATAAACTTGAAATGTTATATTAAACTGAATTTATAGTATATTTCGTAGAATATGTCTCGAACCTGTCTAGGAAATGGAGAGCTTCTCACCCATTTTTCATTTCGTACTCAAATAAACACATGATATAAAACTTTTTGAAGGTTTATTTATAGAACGTTGCACACTGAAATGGCACTACTTAGTCTTATCTTTCAATTAAAACCTTTCCATATAGTATTTACTTTGAACGAAAACACCTCTATATCTTTGTACATTCCACTATTCCGTCCATTTTCCACGTCTGCACGTGAAATTCAATTTCAGCCCAAAATTCAATTAAAACTACTTACAAACAAATATGTATGTTGATAACCATGACAAATGGTTCAGCTTTTAAGCAGATTTTTTTCTCTTTCTGTTTTTTGTTTAATTGTAGCATTTGCTATAGAAAAAGTGATTTGCTGTTGCTTTTGCTATTCATGGGATCTGAGATATTGAAAACAATTTGTTTGCCCAATTTGAATGCTGAATGTTTGTTGTTGTTGGCCGCTTTCTATTGAAGTCCAAGCGAGTCGATTTGGTTACGGCGCAATGATCTCACAATTTAAGTTTAGTTTAGTTCACTTTGTTGCTCCCCCTTTTCTTGCTTGCTGTTTCTTCTACTTGAGTACTGTTTGTAGTTGTTGTTGTTGTCTTGTAATTAGCAATCATTAGACTTGATGCTTGAATGCGTCGCAGTTGTAGCTGCTGCTGCTGGCAGTCAAGATGAGTTGCATAAATACATATATACATATATATATGTATATATCTATATATATACATTGTATCTGTATCTGTATCTGTTCAGCTGTATCTGTATCTCGTTCTGTGTGCTGTGCCTTAATTAGTTGCGAACCGCTAGGCCGCTGGGCGACCAAAACTTCACTTCGTCGCTCTTCTCACACATTAACACATTTTTCTCTCTCTCCCTCTCTCTTACACGCGCGCGCGCTTCTAGAATTTATGCCACAGGGCAAACAGCAGCAGCAGCAACAACCAGAGCAACAGCAATAACCATAATCATCATCATCATCATAATAATAATCACATCAAAGATTTAAACCAAATGCTTGCCTGAAAAATACGAAACGAGCGAGACAGAGATATATAGAGAAATGCGAGATAAACAATGCCACGACTTTGTATTTAAATTACAAGTTTTCAAAATTATAACTGCAAGATACAAACACAATGCAGCGGCAGCTACAAAAATAGATACTCTAGGGATTACCGTTAGCATTTGCTGTTGCTGCTGCTGCTGCTGTTGTTGTTGTTGTTGTTGCGCTTCACTCTGTTCTGTTTTTTCTTTTTTTTTTCCTCTGTTATGGCATGCGCTGCGCTTGGGAGGCCAACGGCAAGTTCTTTTACACTTCTCTCCAAAACTCTACACTCTACACACTTTACACTTTCCTTCTGTCCATCGCCCATCGCTCTTTATTTGTTTGGCTGCAATGCAGAAGACATTGCAGCCAATACTTTCGATAGTTTTGTAAAGTTTAGCTGCCAATTGGCAGAAAAAAACTATATTCTAGCTATTGACTCTTGTCAGTAATATACAACTCTAAATTCTCTCTGTTAATTATTTAAAATCTTGTATCTATTGTTTAAACAAAACAGAAGCTCAAAATCTTGCATCTTAAATATTAGCTTTTTATCTATCTTGCATATTTAGCTAATAAATTGCAAAAAAAAAAAACTATATTCTAGCTATATCCCTATATGTACATAACACACTAAATTCTCTTACAATGCTCTATTGATAATTCAAAAGCTGTTATCTTTACCCCCATTAATACACGTAATGCAGCTATATTTTAGCTATTACCTAAGTCCAAGTCCACTGATTTAATATTATGCCAATATCTCTCCATTACCTATTAGGGAAGGTGTCATGGCGTAATGTACTCACAGCTCTAATCTTTTCGATTGCCCATTTCACAATTGGACTTCAATAAAAAAAAAGTGTCAATAAAATGTCTAAAATTACAATTTCGCATGCGTCACTGGTGCCGTTCACTTCCACAAACTTTTTCGGCTAAGAAATGCGGCCAGTTTGCAAAAAAAAAAGGGAAAGAAGCAGAAAATTATTTTTTCTTCAGCCCACGTCTACACGCCTCCTTAGCGGCGACCTCATTTGTGGTGTTACCACGCTAAGCTGCAAGTGGCACGTGGTAACAACAACAACAATGCGATTACAATATAAATACATACATATATGTGTATGTATGTATGTGTATATATGTATATAGAGTACACAGAATAAGTATCTCTTTTGCCCACGGTGCGACAACTTGTTTCCGAGTTAAGTAGTTCATTATACTTACTGCCCAACACTGGCTGTGGCAGCGTATGCCTATGTGTGTGTGTGTAGAATTAGCATGAGTAATACGCCGTTGAGATGCTTATTCTCTGTTCTCTGTCTGCCTCTTGCATGCATGTGACTTGTCGCTAGAACGCACTACAAGAGTAACGGCGCATGTTGCTGTTGTTAATGTTATTGCTGTCTCTGTTGTCCACTTGTTGGCTACGCTTCGTTCATTTTGCGTGCGCTATGCGTATGTGTGTGTGAGCATGTGTGTGTCATTTCTTAGGCATTTACTGGATTTTTCGGTTTTATTGACAGACAGTTAACCGGTTTGTAGCTCTCTCTCCCTCTCCCTCTCCCTCTCTCTTTTCTCCATCATCTTTTGGTGCTGCTGCAAACGCAATCGCAGCTTATCACAAATAAGTCGCGTCACTTTGACGCTTATTCATAACTTGCTTAAAAGCAAGCGGGGGGAATTTCTGTCTAAAACAGCTTTTAATTTAATTCTGTGTCTGTTTTTCGCTGAAATTGTGACGTCACTGCCACTGACATTTCTACGAATTCATTCGTTTCGCTTCGCTTAATATGACTTTGATTTATGCAGCGAACTGGAATACCCTCAATCCCTCCCCCTCCCCATGTTGATCACTCATCCCACACTCGCTCTCACTCTTTATGTCTCTTTATTAGCTGTTGGTTTTTTTATATGCCATACGATTTATCAACTAATTTCTCGTACGTTCTGCGCTTTGCACTTCCGGCTTATTGATAAATAGTCATGTTTTTTATTTCTTCTCCATTTTCCATTTCTACTGCGCTTTTTATTTAGTTGTTGTTGCTTATCTCTGAACGTCTCGCGTGAGTCACAAAGAATTCTCTTCGTTTCTTTCTCAATTTTGATGGATTTCCAAAGTATGTGTGTAAGTAGACGTGCATGCTAATGCGGAACATTTACTGTTAACGGTAAAAGCAAACAGTGGGGTGTGGGCAAGTGCTCTGATTGGATGTTCGAAATAACAAAATTAAGGGCGAGGTTAGAAGAGTCCAGAGATAGATTACCATATACGGCTGAGTAGTTGCAGAAAAGAGAGGGAAATACCAAATTGCTCTGTGCTGTGAATTTTTGAAATTATTTAGATGTATGCAGCTCATTATTTAGTTTATTTGTTTTAATTAAGTATTTGATTGCTGATTTAAAACCGTTATGAAATGTAAGTATATTTTTGCAAACACCTTTAATTTCGTTTTGCTTGGCAAACCGCAAAATTTTCACACGGCGCATTTGAAAGTAATAAATTTTGCTGCTTAATTTAAGCTAAAAAGAAAAAAGAGACGACTTAAATAGGCAACCCACACAACAGCAACAATAACAATAACAATAATAAAAACTGCATAACTTGGCAAACTTCAACAATAATAACATTGTAAAAATCAACGCGCCGCTTCCCAAGGTCGTTTCCCCCACCCTCTTTGCCCTTCCTGCTTTACGCTTAACGCGGCGAATTGACTTTCCCAACGTAGCGTCGCTTGCTGCTTGCGCTAGCAAAAATTTAGCTGCTATAATGTTTTTTTTTTGCGAAAGCGTAAATACACAAAACACACACTCACTCACACACATGCACATACACTCGCACTCGTAAACCTAATTCGCATTTATTGTTGTGGCTTTTGCTATTTTCGGCTGTTCGGAGTTTCGGGCGCAGGTTGCCTTGTCAATGAAAAAAGTGTCAGGGCTAGAGATTTAATTAAGCGAACAGCCACAAAACAAACTTAACAAACACAAAACACATGCACACACACATATACACACAAGCATCGCAGTTGTGTGTTTAACAACACTAAAGTTAGTGAACCTCTAAAAATACAATGCGAAATTAACGCCGCGAGCGCATAGGAGTGGGAGAGCGGCAAACGCCCGAAACAGATAGAGAGAGAGAGAGAGAGAGAGAGAGAGAGAGAGAGCAAACACGAGAGCGGCGCCGGTGATGCGTTAAAGTTGCGGTAAATTATTTGCAATGTTTTGCTATGTGTGAAAGAGAAAGGAGTGCAGGGCACAAAGCAAATACAAGAGCAATAGCTACAGCTACAACACGACAACTAAATCGTCAACGCCGCCAACGACACTTCTGTTATCTCTGCTTCCTCTTTGTATATCTCTCTCTCTCTGTCTCTCGCTCTCCCTTTGAGTGTTTTATGCTCATGTGTCATTGACACTTTGTTAATGTTTTTTAATCTTGTCTACAAACAAATAAAAAATAAGAAAAAAATTTTGCGTAATAATTAGTTTTTAGCCGTGTGTACGCTTTGTTTAGCACTTTTTATGACATCGACATTAAAAACTAAATAATTCGTCTGCCTAATTGCAACTTTACTTTAGCTTCACTTCAATTTAACATTTTATGAGCCCGTAGTCTTTTTTTGTTGTTAGTATTTTTGTTGTTTTTTGTTCTTTTGTAGTATTTCTTTTTTTGTGCTTCCTGCTTGATTTGTTTATTGTTTTTAATGTGTTTCGCATGTTTTCTTTTGAGTGGCGTTTTATTGGCTGCGCCTGCAATTTGATTGTTGGTGTGCGTGCGTGTGTTTCGCTGTTGGGTGTGTGTGTGTGTGTATGTTCTTCTCTGTGACTGTCTCTGCTGCTGCTGCTCACCCCACCTCTGCCGCTGCGTTGGTCTGTGGCTGCGGCTGCGGCTGCGCCTGCGTCGCTCAAATTGCAGCCTAAAAATGAAGTCGTAAATAAAAGCTTTGCACACGCTCATTGTGCTCGCTGCTGTTGTTGTTTATACTTCTTTCTTTTCTACGCAACATTCTCGCTTTAAAATGCTTTATTATCTTGTCTGGCTTATGTGTGTGAGTGTGAGTGTATGTATGTGTGTGTTGGTGCACTGCTCGTAAATATGAATTGTGTTTGGGATGTGTTGTCATTTGTCGCTATATGCATACGTGTGTGTGTGTGTGTGTGTGTGTGCGTCGCTTATATTGCGCGTAATTAGGTCAAAGTTCGCAGCTATGTTTGTAGAATGTTAATTATATGCTGGTCTCTCTGCGTGGGCGAAAGTCATTGGGGGCATTAAACGCAGCACTTCAAGTGAATGGATAAAGTCCCAAAAGCTTTTACTGCACATCGTGTGTATCATAAATTAAAGTTACACTTAGCCATATATATATATTTTTAGGAAATCCATCAAGAACAAAAATAACCAATTGGAATGCAGCAAGTGTAATTAGAAATGACTTGTTTACGTAATTTGATTTCTAAATTTACATGTAAAATAATCTTATACCAAGTCTAATTAGATTCTTTGAGATTTAATTTGAAATTTAAAGCCTGTAAAAATTCCTTATTCCACTTTTCGCTTATTAAATAACAGTTACCATTTTATTTCAATTGGCAACGTCTTACAGTCTAATAAGAAATACGTTTTCTTTCATTTACATACGACCTTAAGTCGTACGTTTAGTCAATTTACAGTTGACTTCCGTTTTGCATACCAACTGTCTTCTCTCTCTCTCTTTCACTCCCTCCCAATCTTCCTCCCACCTTTTGGCAGTGAATCATCGTTTGGCAAGTTTTGTGCGCCCCTCATTTTGTTTGACCCACTTTTTCGGCTTCAGTTTAAAATTTCGAACGCCCACAATCGAAATTCGATAACTAAACACGATAGACATTGCTCAGCTTGCGGTTGTTTATCGATTGTTTTACTTTCAAGGTTGTTAGCTTAAAGTAAATATTTAAGCAATCTACTGATTAAATATGCAAACAAGACAGTGAGTGAAGGAGAGAGAGAGAGAGAGAGAGGGGGGGGGGGGGAAGGAGAGAGGGAGAGGCAGTGGCAGAGGGATTAATGCATGGACGCAATTTCGTGATTAGCTTTGATGTCCGCTTCTCACTTTAGGGCATTTAGGTTTTGTTACCATCAATTTATGAGTGAAAGTTTATTTATTTCTTTTATTATTATTTATTTTTTGTGGTATTCAAATTTTGGTTGTTGTTGATTTTTTGCATGCATCACGTACAATGCGTCGCCTTTGTTTGGATTGTGTGTTAAGGGGACTTATCTAACTGCTGGTCCCTTATAAGCATATTGGTTTACAATGCCACCGCAACAACGACAACAACAACTAAATGAAACTCCATAATGTTATCTTTATTATGCATGCATTATAAATGAACTCTTTGAGTGTACATAATTGGGCGACAATGAGAAGAAGACAGATACAGACTCAGAGAGACAGAGGGAGAGGTAGAGTCGTCAACCCACTAGATCAAGTTGTACTTCAATCTGTAAATTGAGTTTCATCCCAGAATTTTGTTGACCCGCAGTTGACAAACTTTGCATTTTGATTTGAGTTTTCCTTTTGCCTTAATTCAATTAATTTCCCAATAAACGGAGTGTAGAACCTTTTTAATTAATTACGCACTCTCCCTCACACACTCTCTCACTCTCACTCACTCAATCAATCAATCAATCAATGGATGAGGGTGAGCTTAACTGTCAAGCGGAAGTGTTTGTGACGTCATCGAGGCTTGAACTTGAACAAACAACCTCCAGGCGCTAAATATATACATATATATGTATATATCTGTATCTGTGTACCGAATTTATATAACAAATACAAACACACGTTGAGCACACTGTAAATTATCTTTTGGCACAATTTACGCCTGCTTATCGCAAAACACAATAAAAATCCATGTGAAATTTTACACAAATACATCTACATATATGTATATGTAAATGTATATGTGTGTGTGTGTTTGTGGTTAAGGGTGGCATCAACATTTGAAAATAGCATTCGATGAATCAAAAGTGTATGATTGATAAGTCGAATCCCTGTAAAAAAAAACCCATGCAAAAGTTCTTTTTATATATTTTGATTTACAATTCCATGAATTCTTTAATGATTATTAAATGTGTGAAATGAAATTTAAATGTCGAGTAGATCTTTGATAAATATTTGATATATTATATGATTATGTTATTGAGTAATAAATAATTAAATGTGATGTGAATATGCATATAAAATATGAATATGAAATATGAATATATATGATGGCATTCAATTTATGCTTAAATAACAAAATCAATTAAATGTGGGATTTTTTTTTTTTTTTTATAATAAGAAACAAATTTTAGATGAGTTCTCTAGAAAACAAATTTTAAACTGTTACTATACTAAATTTATCTGAAAAACTAACTCAAAGAAATAAAAAAAAACAGGAAAAATATTTATTTTTAACAGACCGAGCTGAAGTGTCTAAACAATGTGAATACTGTATTATATACCACACAAATACATTTATACATACCATACATATACATATATCTCATACATATACAGTATTGACTGCCTAATCCAAACACTCACTAATCCTGACATCCCACTCGTTAAGGTATGTTGGGATTAGTAGGTGTCTACATTAAGGAAGCTATACTGTATGTGTATGTTCTTAAGACAGTCTGATAGATGAAAACAAATGTTCAGATTTAGAAATTTTCATATTTACAAAAATAGATATATTGGATGCGTAACTGACTATATACATCTATAGCTTATATTAGATATGAATATTTTATCTTGGAATAATTATAAAAGTGTATGTCACTAGACTTAAAGTAAAGATGACCAAGATTAAAGTAAATATAATTAAGTCTTATTGACATTATTATAAGATAGCCCGATGACTAAAGGTTCATATAACTGTCTAATCTAAAACAAATGCCATTTGTTTATATTTTATTATTTTCACTTAAGCCAAAATCCAGTTTACTTTGCTTAAAGCTATATGAAATAGAAACCCCAACTAATAAATAAACCGCAAATCGCGCTGTGAGTCAACTTTAACTAGCTGTAATATATATATTTGTATATGAGTATATATATATATATATATTTAAATATGAGTATATAAATATTTGAATACATCAAGTAATAGTCGAGATTGTAAGCCTTTCATCAGCTTACATAATCTTATTGAAATAGATTTTTTGTTGGGTCTTTGAAAAGGTTTTTTTTGTGAACGTAATATTAAAGAGCATTTGGGAATAAGAAGAAGCAAAACATCAAACAAAATAAAGCAAGCTAACTAGGTTAACCAGGTGCAAGTCAAATGGCAGCCCAGACAGGTAAAGAGGCCAGGTGAACGTGGCTGACTTTGGGGTTGTAGAGGCGGGGCTTGGCCTATAAGCCTTTTTTTTAGTCCCCCAAACAAATAAAACACTTTGCAGCCACTTTTGATGCTGTGCATTTAAATTTAATTGGATAAAAGGCACTTAGAGAGAGGAAGAAAGAGAGAAAGATACACAGAGAAAGAGTAAAAGAGAGAGAGAGAGAGAGAGAGAACGATAGGGAGCTTGCTGATTCATCGTTTCTATATTTTTAGCTTTTCAAGTTATTTTATGCATAGTTAAAACTTTTTATTGTTTGTTATTTTTTTCTGTTTCTAAATTGCGATTTTATGTGCCAGCTGCACGCATTGCACCATTAGCCAGAGGGGGCAGGTTGTGGGGGGCGTGGCTGAATACACTGCACAACAAAGTTCAATTGTTGCGGCCATTTAAGTGCAGTTTGAAAAACTACTTTGATTTCTGGGTTAATTAACTAACAGCAACAACAATTGGTAATTGATGCGCCGTACACAGAGGCAAGCCCCTCCCCCTTCGCCCCTCTCCCACCCCCTTTGGGCAATTGTGTATAATCACCTTAACGCGCTTTTTATGACTCTGGTGTTGTTATACCCTGTCGCTTAAGTTGCGCTTTCCAATTATATTATATTAGAATTGGGCATGTTTTAATTTTATTGCTTTTTTTTTTAATTAATTTTAAATTTAAAGTAAGTGAATGTCATTTGACTTTTTGTAACTTATTATTGAAACTATTTTCAACTAATTATGTATATGGATCTCAAAGTACATTCATATGCTTTCTGAGGGCTCAATGTGTGTAAAGGTTAAAGTGGAAATATGGGTTTTAAAAGAACGTAGCTATACTTATTTTAAAGAATTTTCCTTTTGACTTGGATCTTTTAGCTTCATTTCATTTTCATATACATAGTCTTTGGTTGTCGTTTAAGCATTGCCTCACGACTTGACTTATATTTATATATCACAGATCTTACCAGAAGCTCTCTTAACTTTAAACTTTTCATCTACTAAGCAGGGTATTTGATAGTCATGTTGGCCTTAACATAACTTCATGACTTCTTATACATATTATCTTTATTATACTAGAATGCCAGATAGAGGATACATTTGCTGAGCAAAGTATTTGCTAGTCGTGTATGCCCATCTATGACTTAAATTCTTAGAAACAATTGGATTTCCATTCAGATTCTCTATTCTAAGATACACATTGAATAGATCTAACATTAAGTTCTCTCACCTCCTCACCTAAGCTTTCATTTACTAAGCAGAGTGTTCGCTAGTCATGTATGCCCTGCGTTTGACTTGAATTCCCATTTATTTGGAATTTGGAGCCACACAACAAATTTGCACACGATTGTCGAACGAACTGAGAGTCAAGTGATGGCGAGGGGGGCGGAGCTGCAAAGGGAGGCTGTTCACTAAAAGCTTGCGCAATGCTTAGCAAACGCAACAGCTGCTGTCGCTGCTGCTGTCAGAGCCTCTCCGAGGAGGAGGGAGACAAATTCTGTGGGCTAGTGGGGCAAGCAACAGCAGCAGCAGCAGCAGCAGCAGAGGCAACATCACAGCCCACAGCCAATCGAGGCGGGCAAAAAACCACTTGACGCATCGCACGGGGCGTGGTGCGTGCTGCGTGGTTTTCAGGTCTTCGTAACACAGGTGGCTGTAGCTGTAGCTGTGGTTGCTGCTGCTGCCTCTGCTGCCTTCACTTGTGTGCCCTGTGCAATTGAATTGTGGTTAGCAGAGGAATGGGTGCAACTAGATCTAACTGTGCTCTATATGTATATATATTGTTATATATATACGTATATTCACATTGTTTAATATGCAAGCTCAATGAGCAAAGTGGAGCTGAGGTGTGTCTGTGTGTGTGGTGTGAAATGGAGTACTTCAATGTGGTTGTTGATGCTGCTGCTGCCTCCCACTTTGATCTACTGCCGACTGCTGCTGCTGCGGCAATTTCTATTATACAACACGCATTGTTGTAGATACAAAAACAACTCTTGAAGATACAGATAAATTTATTCTCTTGTCTTAGAAATGTGCATATTATTTAAAATATTTATTTCATATTTAAATACAGCAATTCCTATGAATATCTTAAATATATTCACAAGTCTTCAAAGACATTTCTTTGCCTTATTAGCTTATTTGAAGTTAACTATTATTTTAATAATAGCCATAAATATTAAATTTGACTAAAAAGTTGTATAAAATTACTTAAAAGTTTTAAATTTCATATATGTTTAATATATTTGTTTCATATTTAAATGAATTCTCTTCCCAGCTCTTAAAATACATTTCTATGCCTTATTAGCTGGCATTCATATTTGAAGTAAACAATTATTTCAATAATAGTCATAAATATTAAATTTTACTCAAAAAGTGTATAAAATAACTTAAGCAATGTCTGTGTTCATATATGTTTTATATATTTGTTTCATATTTAAATGAATTCTCTCCCATAAATATGTTCACAGCTCTGAAATTTCTTTGCTTTATTAGCTGACATTCATTATTGAAGTTGGCAATATCTTAAAGAATGTCTATATATAGTTTTATTATTCATTTAACATTTACCGTTTTATTGCCAAACTTTTTACCCTTGCTTTCTTTTATCTATCACTTTAATAGCCTCTTTTATCTTTAGCCTTTGCTTTCCAAATCTTTTCGCTGCCTTCCTTCACTTATTTTTTTGGTCTGCTCCAATGAATTTCCATTAGCCTTTATTCTATTTACTCATTTACACACACACAGAGAGAGAAAATTCACTTAACTTTATTGCACATTGCTCAACATTTTCCCATATTTCTTCTCCAATTTTCCCAATTGGATTCTCTGCTGATTTGCATAGAAGTCAAACTCTAACTCAAATTGAAACTCAAACTCAACCTCGAGGTCAAATCAAATATGTTCGAGTTAATCTATTTAGTCATGTGTCCAAAGCAGTGTGGCAGGTAGTGGGCGGTGGGCAGTATGGGTGGGGGCGTGGTACATAGACTTTGGAGCAATTATTTGAAAAGTTTTTTTTTCTATGCGCCAAATTACACTGCAAAAAGTTCGTGTAGAGAGTATTTTTTATACATAACATAATTGTCGATTCTCTCTCTCTCTTTCTTTCAATCTCTCTCTCCTCCACCTTTGTTGACTTATTGAGACCGTAAGCGGCATTGGGCTTGGGTAAATAAAGTAATTCACATACTTTATTTATTACATGAGCAAAGCCGAAGAGTTTGTCATATGAAATCACGTTATGACAGCACGTAATTGTCTGATTATGCAGTTTAAAATACATATACATATACATAAATATATATATATATATAAAACTCTATATGTATCTGCTGTAAATGCAAATGTATCTGTATCTGTAGCTGTGTATCTGTATCTTTTTACAAGAAATGTGCAATGTGCGTGTTTTTTGTTGTTGTTGTTTTAGTTTTATTTTGTTCTTTTTCTTTCAGTTCATTCTTCATTCTTCATTTTTTTTTTTTTATTTATTTCGATTTGTCGCTGCATTTTTGTTGCTTTATCCGTGTGTATCTGTCAGATACTTGTGCTGAAACTGAATACTTGTGCCTAGGTAGGCAATCCATTTGCGAACAGCTGCACATCCATTGTTGACTTTACCTTTTGAAAAACATTTTTAACTCGTTTTCGTTTTGGTTTTGGTTTTGCTTTTCATCATCATCATCATCATCATATTCTTCAATTATATATTTTTGTCGCATTCAGCAGTTTCTTTGCGTCGAATCTTGTCGATTTATTTGCTTTTGTTTATTGTACGTTTATTTATTTGTTTATTTGCAGTTGCTGCTTCTTCTTGAATTGTTTAGCTCTATTTGCGACAACTTCTGCGAGTGATTCATAATTTTTATTATTATTTATTTTTATACACGTTCATGAAGTGTTGAAGAGTTTATTTGGTTATGAATTGCGCTTGGGGAGTTGAAATATATATATTTGTGTTTTTTGTTTTTGTTTGATTAAGTTTCGAAATATATTTGGACATGGCAAATAGAGAGGGGAAACTTTATACTCTATGAACTCGTATATAGAGTTTCGATTACACTGTTTTGTATTAATGTTTCAAAGGGAAAAACATAAATTCTATAATATATACTTGCTATTTTAAAAGTTGGAATGAGTATCATGCAGTCGTTACCACCCCATGGCAGCGTAGTTTATTGTCTTTCCTTTTAGTAATATAAAACAAAAGTTCTATAATATATATTTTTGCAATTTTAAAAGTGGGAATGAGTATCATGCAGTCGTTATATAAATGGCAGCAAATATAAATTTTTAAAAGTGTGAACGAGTATCATGCAGTCGTTACTACCCGATGGCAGCGTATATAAATTTTTAAAAGTGTGAACGAGTATCATGCAGTCGTTACTACCCGATGGCAGCGTACTTTATTGCATTTATAAAAATTTTTTAAAGTGGGAATGAGTATCATGCAGTCTTTACCATCCGACAGCAACGTACTTTATTGTCTTTCCTTGTATTTCATATTGCGGCAATCGTAGCTTATAAAAATTCACTTGAATTCTTTGCAATTGGCCATTGGCAACTGGATGCGGCAGCTCACAAACTGGTTGCACCTGCTCTGGCAGCTTGGCCAATCTATAGCCAATCGATTTTCACTCTTGGACAGTTTTCAGCTCCATTAGTGCATGTCATTAATTTGACTAGCTGCTGCACAGACACAGCTACAAACAGCGAGTACCGTTAGAATATGAGAAAAATTGCTGGAAAATGATTTTCCAACTTTTAAGTTTTTTGCAAATTTGTTGTCTAATAGCATTTTGATAGAAACTGCCAAAGCAAACGCCCCGCTGGCTAATCAATAAAACCAAACTATCAACAGCTTCTGCTGCTGTTGCTTGCTCTTCCTCTTCCTCTTCAGCTTCCTCTTTCTCTGCTAAATTATTATCTCCTCTCTCGTTAGTCACTTGATTTATTATGGATAGAGAGCGCAGTCTGGGCACAGCTGCTCTCGAAGCTTCAATTAAAACTCTATTAAATGCAAAGTGACTTTAAAACAAGCAGCAGAAGAAGCTGAAGAAGAAGCAGATGGAGATAAAGGAGAGCATGAGAATTGAGGATGAGCTCTTGGCCCAGTGAAGCGCTCTCTATAAACTGGTTAGGGAACAACTCAATTTTAAACGGCAAATCAATTTATGACTCTGATTAAAGCGACAGCTAATTGAAATACATTTTTACGCCTTGATTGACTGACTGACGGCAGTTGACGGCAATTGACTTATGCGCTTAAACTGTTTGCAAGTCACGTTACATTTCAATTTAAGAAAAAGCTAAAGGAGTTTTGAAAAAGCTAAACAAGCTTTTACTTAGTCTATGCTTAAAGAATGTCTATAAATTTATAAAGAAAGTATATTAAAATGCCTGATTTTATTGATTGATAACCTGTTTTTGCCAATCGTTATGGGAGATATTTTTTTCTGTTATTAAAATTGTTTAAACTGAAGCGAACTTTTTTTATTACTCTTAAAGTTCAGAGTAAGGCTTAATAAATTTCTATAATTTTTGCATTAAACTTTTGTATTTGTATTTTTCCTTTTTTTTTTTTTTTTATTATTTTTTTTTTTTTATTTGCAAGTTCAGATTCCTGTTAATTACTTTCGCCTTCATATATGCTTAAGGCATAATTCTAGCCTTACCTGCATATATTTTTCGGCTTCTATAAATATATCTACACAATATTAATATTCGTCCAGATACCATTTTAGCTTTGGCTTAACATCCTTAACAATATATCCAGCTAAGGCACAAAAAAATATATATATAGAAAAGCAGTTTGTAAATATAAAATTTTATATTAATTTCTACACTCAGTTTATGTAAAGCTATCAAGTTTATCCAAAGCTAAAAAATGTCTTCAAAATCACTCGATTTTCAAATTAAATTTAAATATTTCTGCTAAACTTATAAATTTGAAATGTTTCTAATTTACATAAAGAATATTTCGCATAAAGAATATTTTGAAGGAACAAAAAGATAAATAAATAAATTAAATATAAAAAAAAATTAAACAACTCACAATACAATACTTTTGAGCACACCTCATATGTTAGCATGCTATGTGTGTTGATACCCTATCTTAAGTCTTAATAAATTTCATGAATCTGCACAGTTGGCTCATAATTAAAGCTGATTTTAAACCACACTAAACTAGCTTAAACAATGAGTTTGTCTAGTTCATAAGTCAAAATGATCTACAACTAAACAAGCGAGCTTAGATTATATTTCAACATGAAGTATAATTGCCTAGCTTATAATTCAAATTGATAATTGAATAATTACACATAAAAAGCAGACATCAAGCTGCCCATTGCTGGAATTCGAAAAGTGCATTTAGAGCTTGTTTACTTCCAAGTCTTTTTTCTTTTTTTTTTTTTTTGCTTTGTGACGCATTTTATTGACGTCGTCGTCAACGCCTTCTGCTCCCATGGTCAGCGAAATTCGCGTTGTTCGTCAAGCTTGCAGCGCGTCGAGTTCAAGTGTCTATGTGACTTATGTGAGACAGCATCAAGGCCGCATTCAAACCCACACCAACATCAACTGATAAAGAAAGAAAAGAATAAACAATTTGTAACTAATATATAAATAAATATACATATACAGCTGCGTTAAAAAAAAATAGTAGTACTGTTGGACAGAAAAAAACTGTGATAAACTCAATATTTTAAAAGCAATTTGAAATGAATATTAAGATTAATATTTATTTTGATTACTTTAGATGCCGATATTAAGTTACTAAGTCCCTTTATATAAACTCAACTCTACTTAACTCTAATCTCTCTCTTTTTCTCTCTATCTCTCTCTCCCTAGGGCCGTCATACAAAAACTGGTCAGTTGGCTGCCATAAAGGTGATGGATGTCACCGAAGATGAGGAGGAGGAGATCAAGCTAGAGATCAATGTGCTTAAGAAATACTCAAATCATCGCAACATTGCCACCTACTATGGTGCATTCATTAAGAAATCGCCGCCCGGCAAAGATGATCAGCTCTGGCTGGTCATGGAGTACTGCGGTGCTGGCTCCGTCACCGATCTGGTCAAGTCGACAAAGGGTCAGAGCCTCAAAGAGGAATGGATCGCCTACATATGCCGTGAAATCTTGCGCGGCCTCAGCTATTTGCATTCGAACAAAGTCATTCATCGCGACATCAAGGGCCAAAACGTGTTGCTCACCGATAATGCTGAGGTCAAACTGGTTGACTTTGGTGTCTCAGCGCAGCTGGATCGTACGATAGGCAGACGCAATACATTTATTGGTAAGCAGAAATCCACAAATGAGTCATCTGTGATGAGTCTAAACTTGTCTTGTTTTATGGTGCAAAACAGGTACGCCCTACTGGATGGCACCGGAGGTCATTGCCTGTGATGAGAATCCAGAGGCCACATACGACAATCGTTCAGATTTGTGGTCGCTGGGCATTACAGCTTTGGAAATGGCTGAGTCACAGCCGCCGCTCTGCGATTTGCATCCAATGCGTGCGCTATTCTTGATACCGCGTAATTCGCCGCCGCGTCTCAAATCCAAGAAATGGTCCAAGAAGTTTCAGGGCTTCATTGACACGGTGCTAGGTATGGCTTACTCTTAAATAAATGATATCATATATTTATCTATTTGCTCCACTGCCAGTTAAGGACTATCACCAGCGGCCTTATACCGAGAATCTGCTGAAGCATGCCTTCATCAAGGATCAGCCAACGGATCGACAGGTGCGCATACAGCTCAAGGATCACATCGATCGCTGCAAGAAGCGCAAGCAGGAGAAGGAGCGTGAAGATTATCGCTACTCGGGCTCGGACAACGATGACGACGAGCCGCAGCTGGCCGGTGAGCCCAGCTCCATTATCCAGGCGCCGGGTGGCGATACCCTGCGTCGCAACTTCCAGCAAATCCAGGAGGGTCGCATGGCCGCCGAACAGCAACAGCAGCAGCAGCATCATCAGCTGCTCGCCCAGGCCCAGGCCGCTGCCCATGCCGCCGCCCAGGCCCAACTGCATCAGCAGCAACAGCAGGCTGCCGCCGCCGCCGCAGCAGCAGCGCATGCAGCCCAGCAGGCGCAGGTGGCACAACAACAGCAGCAGCAGCAGGCGCAGGCTCAACAGCCGCAGGCGAATCGCCAGCAGAAGCCAACATCGGTTAGTGTTGCCAAGATAGCTGCACATCCTAATCTTACGCCTCTGAACATTTGCAGCGCCAACAGATCGAGGATCCAGGTCCGCCGGCACGTCCACAATTGCCACAGCGGCTGATCGTGGTGCCAGATCCACCGCATGCCAATCGCCCATTGCCACCGACGCCCAAGTGCGGTGAGCCAGCGGCTCAAACGCCGCCCCAACAGCTGCAGCGCAGCTCTCAGAACAATTTCAAGCCATCGGTGCGTATACTAAATAAACAGAGAGCGAGTTTTCGTCCCTTAGGATAAATGAGACTCGTGGAAATCTCAGCTAGAAGAAGGTCTTGATACAAGGCAGAGCAGCTGTTAGATGAAAGAGGGGAATAGGAAAAAGAAAATACCTATAATTTATTAACTATGGCAAGGTCAGGAGTAGCATAAGATTCATGAGAATGTTAAAGGTTGATAAAGTGAAAGCAATAAGGAGTTTGATATAAAGTATAAATTGTTGTTAGCAGCAATTCCATTCGAAGAATTTAGTTTCCATCTATGCACTTGAATAGAGTGAAAAAATACCTGAAAACGATACTTCATATTCAATGTTATAAATTGCCGCCCAGCTGAATAGGTCGATTATAATGAAGTATATTTTTGTATATGAAACAACTAATCAGTTATAACGAAGAAAAGTTTCAAATCTATAAACATTCATTTTATATGATTTTTATTAAATTTTTCTAGAACATATTAGAACTTCACACTTTTTTTGAGCTTTTCGAACTTTGAAAATATGCCCAACCTATTCAGTAGATCGGCACTGTATATAGATTAGATTCGATGAGAGTCTTCTGCCTGAAAGTTTGTAAATATATCTCAAAAGCTTATAAACAGCAAGAGCTTAAAGTTGCTTAAGTCATTGTATAGCCTACATAGAAGTAAAATTTGTATAAAAGTGAGAGTTTATGCTTAAAACTAAAGATTTTTTGTAGGTCATTGAAATAGTTTTACCAATTAGACTATAAATAGTCAAAAGTATTTTAAGCTTGACTAAGCTAATTGAAATGCGAATATTTACAATTACTTTTGATTTTATGAGTTTTACATAGTTAGATAAAACTTCTGCGTATAATAGTCCCCCCATTTCAAAAACCCCGCCCATTTGCGCTTACAGCTCATACGTAAACCCCCCCGTTGAATATAAACCTCAGCTCATTTATAATTTAAACCTGTAAAATCCAATTGTACGATTGTATATTTACGATATGATTTTTGAACTTCTTTTATTTTCATGTTTTGTGCGCCTACCATATAACCATATATGCATATACTATATAAACTATATACAAATCGAATTTATGATTTCGCTCATGTGTGTGTATGTGTGTGTGTGTATGCGTTTACATCATCCCGTTGCGTCAACTCTGTGTAATATGTATGTCAACCAACGTATAATTTGTCAAACACTAAAAAAAATACACAAAAAATACCAAAAAATACTACACATGACAATCATACAACAGTTACCACCAAGGAGACCTGAGGTATGTTTTTCCCGATCATTTATCATTTGTAGCCTTGCTCGCTCGCTCCTCGCTCCTCTCTCTCTCTCTCTCTCTCTCTCTCTCTCTCTCGCTCTCTATCCCTATCTCTGTTTGTCTTTTATTTGTGTATTTTATGCTTGTTTTTTATCAGTATTTTATATGTATATATGTAATGCTCTCTCTTTTTTGAGCCACCTTTGTCGAAATTCTAAAAAACAATTTTTTTTCGGAGGTACACACAAGGCAAAAATACTGAAACAAATAATCAAATATAGCCAGCCCATGCACGTGCCCACTAATCTACAGTAAACCAACAACAACAACTACAAAAAAATACCAAACAAACACTTTCCATTTTCCAAATGCAACTAACCCAAAACAGAAACCCCTAAAAATGGTTCTATAAAAAAAATTATGTTGCTGTGATTGATGCGTTTGTAATGCCAAAAAAGTATGATAAACAAAAAAATCAACTAACCCCGGCAAGTTTTATAGATAAAACAAGTAAGAATGTGGCAGTCGGATAGTACCGACTGCATTATACTCGTTCACGTTAACCAAATGACAGTTGAATCGCGTAGGTAATTATGAAGAGGGAGACTTTGGAAGATATAGTTTTTCCGGTTTGCCACGTCTTAAGAGGCATATATATCTAAATTTTGGTATATTAATATATAAATTTGTAATTTATTTCTTTAAAGATATCATTTTTCCACGCCCCGAGTAGCGTAGTAGTGAATATATATAGTTTGGTCAATCCTGAGAAAGAGTCTACAGTAACGTAGCCATTGAATTCTTGGACTAAAGCTACAAAATTATGGAGCATATATCTTATTTTCGATTTGCCACAGCCCCAAAATTATTTTTACTACATCAATCTCTATTGACCTTTGTTCAACAGTAGGTTAAGGAACTTTCTAGTTTGAAAACTTTTAAAGTTATAGGGTTTTCCGATTTGTCCTGACTCCAATGGGAGTAAAGTATTTGTTTTTGGGCACAATCACTTAGTACCAGGGTACCAAAGAGTATTTGTGCATGGTTCCAAAGACTTCCGTTCATGCGAACAGCAATACGTACATTGCACCCAACCAATATACCCTGTTCATATTCCTTTTTTTTTCGTGAACGAGCATACAAAATGAAGCAGAAGAAAAACTAACCGAGCTTTCTCTAATGTTTGGAACTGTTTGTTGTTTTTTTAATTATCTATCTATATAAGAAGTGAAAGGTGTAAACCAGTCTAATTCTCTCTTACTTTTCATTCCACCCCCAAAAATATATACAAATGCATTTGTTTCCCGTTACAACAAACTCCAACAACAACAACAATTACTGTGGGTATCACGTGCAAACAACACTACACTACATTACACTACACTACACACACACACATACACTACACAACACACAAAAATCCTCCGTGTGAATTCGATAAATCTTGACCCGCAAACATTTTGTAAAATATGAAAAAAAAAAACATACGAAAAAAAAAACCAAATACCTGTAGGATCATTTGGATGTGTTAGCAGCACAATTAAATGAATTGGGCGTGGTCTCCTCCCAACAGCCGCAGCCCCAGACAGCAGCAGCAGGAGGCGGTGGTGGACAGCAGCTGGCACAGCCGGAGGCGCCGCCCCGCAACAATCGACAATCGGGCGCCGGCAATGGAGCCATCTGTGTGTCGGCCTCCTCATCGTCGTCATCGAAGCCGGCAGCCGCATTGCCATCGCAGTCGAACAATCACTTGGGACAGCCGGTGAATCCTTTGGATCCACTCGACAGCAGCGACTCGGACAGCGAACCGGACGAGCCCAACGATCGGGCACGCAACGATGGCACACTACTGGCCAGCGATCCGCCCAAACCGCTGTAAGTAGCCGCACACTCACATACGTTATACAGAAAAGAAAAGACACAAAACGGCAGGCGTGGCAGCATTTGCAATGCAACAATTAGAAAGCAGCAGCAAAAACAATATTACTTTTGTTGCACATTGCATGTTAATTGCAAAGCGCGCACAGCAATATAAACACACATTTATATATTTATATGCAGAGTATGGAAATTTGGTCTATAATGGTTCTATTTGTACTATGTGAACGGGCTGTTTAAGAAGTTGAGGTGTTCAGTCAAGTTTCAATTCATTTAAACTACCAAAATATGTCCTAAATCAGAGAACTTTCAGTAAACAACTAGTAGACTAGCTCAAGCAGTGACTGCAGAGGTTCGATTTCTGAAGATTATCTGGTAACTCTAACTTTAGAAAAATCCTAAAATTCTATTAGAAAATTTAATTTGAGATAATTTAAATCTTGATAGATTAAATTTTAATAATCAATTCTATAAAATATAGTCGATATTATAAATCAAGTTCATATAATCCAAAATATTCTAAAGGCTACAGAGGCTAGCAGTTTTTAAGATTCTTTCACAACTTGTGTATGAAATCCCTAAATTATATTCAGGATGAACAATAAACTCTTATATATTATAAATATACTACATTATCTACGAGGTCTGTTTAAAAAGTATCGCGAATTTATGTTCGCCCTCTTTCAATGTTGTCTTTCTCTTCTCATAGAGTCGTGTTTTCCTATATCTCTTCATTTTCGGATACTAGTCTGAACTTATCGAACATTAGTAAAACAGAATGCCGCAATCAGAACAGATGTCGATATAGAACCATAGCAATATCAAATTTCTCATATATAGTAAAAATTCTCAAACAAACATTCTCTCAATTGGAACATAAACATTAACATTCGCAACATTCTTAACTCTCACCCATTACCGTTATTTAATGCCATCCCACCGCCCACCACCCACAACCCACAATCATCCTCACTTTCCACCTCCTCACATTGATTTTCATGACACGACAATTTTTCTTTGATTTTTTGTGCCGCCCCCGTTTTTTGCGTTTTGTGTTTTGGGTTGTGTTTTTTTTTTCGTTCGTTCCGTTTTGGTTTTTATGCTCAGACCCGAATTTTCATATAGACCCGGCCTGGGACCCGTCTCCGAGGATACGACAACAGCAACAACAACAACAACGACCACACCGCTGAGCCATGGCAGCGGCGGTCCACCAAATCGACCCTTGCCACCGACCCCGGATGACGACGATCAAGCCGGCGATCGAACGCTGATCATGAAGCGCGTAAGTGCGAAGCTCCAAGCTCCAAAACCAAATTATCTACTCTTTAATCTAAAAACTATATATAGTATCTAGTTTCTTTTTAGTATACATTTCTTTTAGTTTAGTTTTTAGTTAAAATTTTTCAATTTCTTGAGATATTTCTATCGAGAGATACGCAGAATTTAGTTTCAGGTTTATTTCGACTAGGCAGCTGTACAAAATGTAATTAGGGTTAAAGGCTTAAGAAAAAAGTACCCAAAAAAAAAAAAAAAAACAATTTATATAAATATCTATATATTAATATTAGTGCAAAGTTTTGGCTGGTTATGGTTCTATTTAGACAACTTTTAGCAGCAATTCCTTTTTAACTCCTTTAACCAACCGAGTTAAAGTTAATTTGAGATTTAGCTTAAACTATATATAAAAACTTACTTATTTCTAATACTAAATACATATTTATCTATTTTAATTAGTATATTACATAAAAACAAAAAAAAAAAAACACACATGGTATGAAACATTTTTCGTGAATTTCTTTTGTACAAAGTTCTTATGTTCCACAAACTATATATCATTTTATTTGCCTTTCATAATTTCCAACGAATTTCGAATGTTCCTTATTTTTTATTATTTTTGTATAAAGTGAAATGCACAGGTGCTCAGAATGTTTTCAAGGGCACAATTCACACCTTTAAGAGCTGGAAAACTAAACGAATGTATTTGATAGCTGTTCATGAAAAGAACGGCAAAGAAATGGTCTAAAAATATCATATTACTATTATAATCGAAATTAGTTACAAAAATAGTCGATTATTTATCGATTTATGCATGATTTGTCAAGAATATTAGCTATATTAAGGTGATTTTACATTATGATATATTAATTGATATATGTGTCATTTTTCGATAGTGAATTGTTGTTAATCGATAATCGTGTATTGATAACACATGCCATATAGCTGCTATTAATCAATAACACATCATTATCATGGTCGATAACAGTATAGATATTTGTAACAATCCGATAATCCATTGTTATCTAATAGATGAACAATGTGCCTTTGATATATCGATTTGCTTGATAGTTCCTCTAATATAGTTTTCCAGCTCTAAGGCATATTTCACACATACATATACTTTGTATATCTAAAAATATGTTTTATATAAATGGCAACCAATAAAATATGAGATTTCCGAGTGGTTTTACATCAAGCGGCACTTGATATGATTATGAAACTTATGTAAACACACCTTTGCACACCTTGCAAACCCCAAATCATGTCATTCGTACGTACATAACATAAATATGGAATGCAATGCAATGAGAGAATTCATGAAAAACTTTCCATGCGGTTTTTTTTTTCATACCTGGGTGTAGATAGCCAAAAAACCAAAATATCAACTTAGAATGTAGAAATGTAAAATGCAAGTGAACAAAAACCAAAAACAAAAACAAACAAAAACCTAACAACAATTCTTCTCTTGCGCTGGTACTCACAACAACAACAACAACTACATGTTAAACAACTGTAAACAGAAACTAGAACAAAATGTAAATCGCTTACAAAAATCCGCTTCCACTTCGCATGCGCCGATGCGAGCCGAAGACGTAAAGCTTTTGCGCAACTGGGACTTTGATCGCTTCTTTCCCAAAAAACCGAACGCTGCTAGCGGCGCTGCCAGCAGCAGCAGCGGCAGCAGCAGCACCACAGCCAGTCTCAGTCGCAGCTCGAACTTGAGCACGCTTAAGGTGGAGGCGAAGCTGCAGCGCGCCAGCGTTGCCGAGGCCATAGCCCGACCCGTGCCGAAGGGCTATCAGCCGTTAAAGGGCGCCAGCTCCTCAGCTGGCGTCAACATTGCCAAAGAGCTTAGCAGCAGTAGCAACTTAACGCAGCAGCAACAGCCGCAGCAGCAGCCGTCGCAGTCGCAGCCATCGTCACAGCAGCTGCAGCACAAACGTCAGGAATCCGACTCGAAGCTGCCGAGCTTTGTGCGCGGCTTTCGTCGCGAGAACTCTGACTTTTTCCCGTTAGCTAAGCGACATTCGGCAGTGTTCAGCGGCAGCGCTGCCAGCATCAAGAGCGGCGCTAATGCGCAGCTGCCGTCGCAGCCGGTGCGCGCCAGTGCCATGTACCAAAGGAACAGCATTTACAACAGCAGCAGCAGCGGCAGCAAGGAGAACAGCGCTGCCGCTGCAACGGATAAGACCAAAGCAACAGCCACAAAGCAAGCAGCAGCGGCAGCAGCAGCGCCAGCGCCCACAAAGTCCAGTTGGGCTAATTTAGATTTTCTGCGTCCGCGTCGCGAAAAGACTGAGTCTGTCATAGTGCTGCAGAATGCAGCACAGCGTGCGCAGCAGCGTCAGCAACAGCAGCAACAACAAACACAGCAACAACAACAGCTACAGCAGCAGCAACAACAGCAGCAGCAGCAGCTTCAGCAGCAGCCGCAGCAGGTAAACGTTCTCAGTTCGCACGCATCAAAAGAACAAAGCAGCAGCTGAAAAGAAAACAAAAAACAATTCAAATATCGTTCATTATTGTGTTTTGTCTTGGCGCCAGAAACGTAAACCAAACCAAACTACTTAAAACAAAACCAAAAAAAAAAGTACAAAGCGTAAAAAAATTGACCATTTGGCTAGAATTTTTATACTCACCGCAACAACAGCAACAAAAACACACCACACACACACACATGCATCGCTCGCTCTCTATCTCGCTCTGTCTCACCCACTACATCTATTTGTTGATCGATCTCTCAACTACCATTGCCATTGTCATTGCCCTTGCAGCTCCTGTTAATAACATTGCACTAACAGCTCGTAAATAGCGCGGCCTACGCATAACAACAGAAAAAGGAAGACAGCAGAAACAGTGTTAACATGAAACATTCCTTTTGTTTTGATTTAATTTTTATTTTGATTGATCTATGTAAATTCATGTTTGCTGTTTGCTGTTTTCTGTTCTTTGTATTGCTTAACTGCTTTTGACCTTGCCAAGCATGTTTTATATTTATTTTTTGCATTTGCATTTGGTTTTTGATTGCTTATCAGAAATACCAACTAATTCTAATTGGGAACACACACACAGCTAACACTAACAGCCATTTGTATATAACATAAAACTTGTCTATAGCTCCAGAAGTCTAAAATGCTTGAATAACATATCAAATCTTGATAACTATGCATAATAAAACAAAAGCATTTGCTATTTCTAATTGGGACACAGAATTTAAGTATTGATAACGGTAAACAAGCTATCGTATATGTATATAATTTTACTATACTCATAAAAAAAGAATAAAAACAAAAAATCATAAGTATCGAATGCTAATGAGATGCTAAAAATATTTTGCTAGCTTAAGTCTTAAGCTTTTCCTATCTGGAACCTGTAAATAATCTCATCTCATGGTTTTATTTATATATAGTATAAATATATATATATTTCAAGTTTTTGGCACATTTTTGAAAGCAGCATGTGAAAGTAAATGGGCTGCGTACGTTGTTAGGCTAGATAAAGTCGTAAAAAACTAAAATAGAGCCGAGTTTTTTTTAGATACGAACTGATTCTAAAGTGCAATAATAAAATAGAGCTGAGTTTTATTTTTAGATAGGAAATGATCTTAACGTAAATTAGGAGAAGAAGAAGCAGAAACTGATTTGAATTCTTTAAACTAAATTTTTGATTTTATTTTGTTTTAGATATTCTTTATATTCATAAATTATTGAATTTCTGATTATATTAGGGTTTATAGACAGACTGATTATATTAGGGTTTATAGACAGACTGTACATAATGTTTATATAATATATTACATATATAGACTTATCCAGGTTTTTTTTTCTTTAGTAAAGTTTTAACTTTTCTCTCTCTGTTTTACTTTTTGCTGCTTTAGCTCTTGCTTTCATTCATTTTATTCGCCTATCGAATTTTGTTTTTTAAAGCTTAAAGAAAATGTTTTTAATTTGATTTGCAAAAAGTTTTCTTGGTTTGGTTAGGCTTCAATGAAAAATTTTTGATAAAAAGAAAATTGGCAAAAAAGCATAAGCAAAATTTTCTCTGATGTTTTGCAAAATTGAGCAACGTTTTGCCTGCTGCAAAAGATGAAAAGAAGAAACCAAAAAAGTTCCCCCTTAATTAATTATAAGTGCCTTATGTATATGTATATGTGCAACACAACTTCCAGTTCTAGAAACTAAATGTTTTAGTTCGTAAGCTTTTTTTAAATTGTTTTGAAAAAGTTGATAATTGAAGAAGATTTTGTAGGCGTCTCTTAGTATACCTAAGTATCTCATTGGCATTCATTTAGCTTTCTCTCTATCTCTCTATATATATCTGTCTCTCTCTCTATCTGTTACTCTTACTCTTTGACTCTTTCAATTTGTTGTTTATTCATTACCGTTTACCCTTCTTTATTTTGTGTTACCTTTTTTCCAAAGCATTTATATAACATTCATTTACTCGTTGTTTTTTTTTTTTTTTTTTTTTGTTTATTTCATATCGATTTCAACAAATTTATGAGCTCCATAAAAGAAAAAACGAAAACTTTTGATTGCAAACTTTTCGCATATATTGTGTACTACCATCTGTCTCTCTCACACACACTTACACTTTCTTCTCTCTTTCTCTGTCTCGCTTGAATAGAACCGTGGAGTAGCTGGCAGTGGAGCTGGCGGGGATAACAGCGGCCTTGGCACCCCCGGCACACGCACCAGCAGCGTTCTGCCCGATCTGCTTAGCCAGGCGTCGCCGGCCACGCCTCCGCGCCACGATAAATCATCCAGTGAGGAGGTGAGTAGCGCCAATACAATACCATTTACATACATATATACATATATATATATATATATATATGCGTTCATATCGAGCGATTCGATTTTTTCATTGTGTGTTTTGTGCGTTCAACTTTAGTTTTTGATTATTTTTTTTTAAATATTGTTATTTGTGTTTTTATTATTATTATTTTTTGTGCATTATCGAAAGATTAAATGCAGCTATAAATCGCGTCATGCCTCGTCTATATCATAAATATCTTTATGGGTTTTATTTAATCGTTCAATCAACTTGATTGATATCATGAATTCAATTACATCTTCGCTTATCAAGCACTTAACATTCTGTTAATCTAACAGAAATCGTATTTCAAACTCTTAACATGCTGTTAATGTAACAGAAATCGTCCAGAAGTATTCATTTATCATTCTGTAAGCGTAACAGACAATGCACACAGCATTCTGTTAACTAAAGCCCCTGTTACAGTGGTTTGCATTTTTTATTGCAATTGATTTAAGTTCAGGAAAATTTTATAAAGCAAACTTCTTTTGTTCTTTCTCTCGACTAAAAGTTTCCCTTGAGTTTTTTTTATCATATATGTTTTTTTCGTTTTGTATTTTAAATAAAATAAATATACTGACCCATTTCAATATGATCTAACACTTACAATGTGACTAATCCAATAAGAATATCTTAGCATATAAACATATTTCTTTGACGCGGAGCAAAGTTCATTATGAAGAGCGCGTAAAACAAAACAAAAAGTATTTACAAATTGATCGAATTCCGAAAAAAATTCTAATATTTAAAAATTTAAAAAAAATTGCATGCAAATGGCAACTTTTACAAGTGCATGTCTTTTTATCAAATCAATAAAAAAACGAAAATTAATTTAAATTTTAACCAGACTTAAAAAAAAACGTTACAAAAAACTTTCTTCTTCTTAATTGTGCTTTGTCTTTCCGCAACGTTTGAGCTGATGGCCACTACGATATATTCTAACAAATTACAAAATACAAATCAATTACAAACAAACCAAAAATTTACAATAGTAAGTATGAAAAACAACAAACAACAACAGCAATAGTTTTCAAAATATACCAACAAAAAATACTCTGTCTAAAAATTTACCAAAAACAAAATATTCCCAACTACCAAACTTTTGTGTAAAGATTTTAATTACTATTATTTCCAAATGTGTCATGTGATAATGTACATAATATATTAAAAGTGCAGGGCTTCTTTGTTTTTATATATATTTATATAATTTTTCGCACCACGAATGCTATTTTAAGTTCTCCTGTCTTTGTATATATCCAAATACATGTTTCTGATTGTTTTCATTAGTTGCGCTCCACTGTGATCGCAATGTCTCTGTCTCTGTCACTGTCACTGTCACTCTCCTCGGTCTCTCTCACTATACTCCATTTCACGTTGCGTTGCATAGCAGGCAGCCTCATGTCACTGTCACTGTAACTAACATTTCGTTTTGCCGTCTCGCTGTTAACGCTCTGTACACATTACAGACACTTTACAGAGGACGGTGCTCCTCTACATTCTTATTGTTTTTCTACACACACAAACACAGACATATGTATACACACACATACACACACACAAACTTATAAATCAATATAGAAACTTTTGTTTATAAAGTTTTTTATTTACGATTGGCCTCTGGGGAAAGACTAAACACATTTTATTTTTGTTAACATTTCTCTCTCAGCTCTGTTTACATTAATGCAAATATTTATAAATATTTTTGGCTATTGTTTATTTTTGCATAATTTTAATTGTTGCTCAATATTTAACCATCCCACACACACATACAAACATACACATACACACGAACCACCCCAATCCACACTCCCTCAGCATGTTTAATTAATTAATTTTAATTTGTTGACAACTCGAAGACTAATTGAAATTTTTTTCTTGCACTTTTTCTATTTTCTTTTCTTTTTAAAAAAAATAAAAACCAAAACCGAACGAACGAAACGAAAACAATTGAATAAATCAATCAATCAATCGAACTATCAATCAATCAAATAAAGTATCAAGCGGCCATTAGCTCATCCGTGCATTCCACGCCATCGAAATCGTTTATCGCTAGCAGCGGCGTCGGCAGCGGCAGCGGCTCCGTCTCTGGCTCTGTTTCCGGCAGCTGCGTCGTCAGCAGCAGCGCCGCCAACGTCAACGTCGGCGTTGGCGGCCATGGCCATGGCGGCGGCAGCGTTGTCGGTGGTGTAATTATTAGCGCTAACAATTCACCACAATCGACCATCTCGCTGGCCTCATCCAAATCGAATTCGCGACAAAATTCGCCAAAGAATTCGATTAGTAAAACGCGTTCTTCCAGCAGTATTACTAATTTATTGCATAAATCTGCTTCTTCCTCCTCTGCGAACATTCTACACCTGACACCCAACTCAACGATAACATCGTCCACATCCACAACAAACACAACGAATGCCTCCAATCACTTGCCACCCCATGCGTACGCCCTGCAACAGAAACAACGCAGTTTTCTCACCTTTGGCTTTGGTGCCGGCGGCTCTGGGCCGACGCGTCGTGAGTCGACGGTCAATGTCAATGTCACGCCCACATCCCATGAGGCGGCCAATGATACGCCCGAAATCCGTAAGTATAAGAAACGTTTCAACTCGGAGATCCTCTGCGCCGCCCTATGGGGTGTCAATTTGCTGATTGGCACGGAGAATGGACTCATGCTGCTCGATCGTTCCGGTCAGGGCAAGGTAATCAGGTATATATATAATATTGATGGATAATTACTAATGGACTCTTTTGTCTGTATATCAGGTATATCAGCTCATCTCGCGTCGCCGTTTCCAGCAAATGGAGGTGCTAGAGGGCCAAAACATATTGGTCACCATATCGGGCAAAAAGAATCGCGTGCGCGTCTATTACTTATCCTGGCTCAAGTCGAAGATCTTGCGCACCGATGGACTCTCCGATGTGAGTTGAGCGGAGCTAGGATGAATGTAGAATAGAATATTATATTAAGCATTATAATAGTTTATATAACATATATACTTTATATGCATCAAAAGACTAGGAGATGTAGCAATTGACTTTCATCCGCCTCTAAGTAAACTAAATCCTATTGTAGAATTTCTTTTATGACAGTCAGTTTTATATAAAAAGTATTGTAAATAGAGAGTATATTATTAAATTATAGAGCGGATGGGTTTGCTATATCATTGAGCTGTCATAGACAGGATTTGTTATAAATTAAGTTTTTACACAAACATTTTGTCATTTAAGAAATCATACAAACTCTATGCCTCCAATGGAAGATTAGACATAGATTCCATAGGATCATGAAATTAGTTTTGTTATAAAAAAAATATAGCCTTTTGTTGAGCCATAAAATATCTTCTAAAGAAATACTTCACAATTGCAATCTATACTTATATTTTATATATTACTATTTTCGAGTATATCTCCAAAATCTTAATCAAATGGAGCTACTATATCATATGACTTACTTAAATACTTCTAGCTTCTAGGTCTATAAGTAAACATATTTAAATATGTTCAATTCCATAATCTTTATATTGTTCAAATTGCCATATCTTATTCATGTAATATCCTTCTTCAAACCCACAGCAAGTGGAGCGTCGCAATGGCTGGATAAATGTGGGTGATCTACAAGGTGCTGTACATTTTAAGATTGTCAAATACGAGAGGATTAAGTTCCTAGTGATTGCATTAAAAGACTCAATTGAAATTTATGCATGGGCGCCCAAACCATATCACAAATTTATGGCATTTAAGGTGAGAATTCTATAATATATATTACATAATATGTCTATACTTATATCATTATTATATCATTCGATTTATAGAATTTTGGTGAACTGGAACATCGCCCCCTTTTGGTCGATCTCACAATTGAGGATCAGTCGAGACTGAAAGTGATTTATGGTTCTGCTGAAGGTTTCCATGCGGTTGATTTAGATTCAGCTGAAGTATACGATATATATCTTCCTAAGCATGTAAGTAGAGTGTTGCATAATATAATATATTGACTATATTCTGTACTAATTGTATATATAAAATTTCGTATATACAGACTCAGGGTGCAATCATTCCCCATTGTATCGTGGCGCTTCCAAATTCAAATGGCATGCAACTCCTTTTGTGCTATGACAATGAAGGCGTCTATGTGAATACTGCCGGTCGTGTATCCAAGAATATTGTGCTGCAGGCAAGTATTTGAAATAATAAGTCATGATATGTACAGTGAAAGCTAGTTGTAAGGGAAATATATTCTTTGAAATTCTGTTAAAGTTCATCAAATTCAAATTTGTTAAAATATCTATGAGAAATACTTAAATGTATATTTCTATATCTATGTTGTTCCTTTAGAGAATTTTGACTGTATGTAATTTGAAATAATCAAATTTATGTACAGTTAAAACAGACTATAGAGAAACATAGACTTTATCCCTTTCTAATTTGATGTATATGTTAAAAAAGGTTTTTTGATTTTGAAAGTTAATTTAAGAGCTAAACGAAAATGTTTGCTGCAAAGTGCTGTTCCTGCAAAGAGTTTTCACTGTATATATATAGATGATCTATATCAAATTTATATTTATATTAAACTTCTTCCTCTTCCTTTGCAGTGGGGTGAAATGCCTACCTCGGTGGCCTACATTGGCACTGGACAAATTATGGGCTGGGGCAATAAAGCAATAGAGGTGCGTCTCACATTAGCTAACTACAGTGAATACACAATATACTCATACTCATTTACATTTACGCTTACAGATACGTTCCGTTGAGAGCGGCCATTTGGATGGTGTGTTTATGCACAAGAAGGCGCAACGCTTGAAATTCCTTTGCGAGCGCAATGACAAAGTATTCTTCAGCAGTGCCAAAGGTGCTTCATCGTGTCAAATCTATTTCATGACGCTCAACAAGCCGGGCATGGCCAATTGGTAAAGGGCCGTCTGTCGGGCAGACCCCAGACCCAATTCTTTGTTTATTTTTTATTTTTGGCAACTGAACAACAACCACAACAACTGCAACAACATTTTCTACTTATTTTACAACTTTCAAAAAAGAAAGGAAAAACAAATATCTAAAAAAAAACAGAGGACACACACACACACACATTTAGCTCGTTTAAGTAAAAAGTGCATAATTTTTAAGTGAGAAACAACATCCTATACATATAACACACACACCATATACACACACACACACACACACACATCAAAATGTGCTTATGAATCAAAGTTCAGCAAATGGAAAAACGTTTCAATTAGTAAATGTGCTATAAAAATAAATTAAAATGTAACTCTCATAAATGGGAGTGCACAATTTTAAGCGAGCGTTAAATAATGTAATAATAATTATAAAGCAAAAATAAGCAAAAAGAAGAAGAAGAAGAAGAATATGTAAAACAACATTGTAAAAGGCGACAGACAGGAGAGACAACAATATTTACCCCAAGCTCACTCGTCGAGGTTTTTAATTTTCTTGAAACACACACATAGTTGTTTATTACACACACACACACACACACACGTTTGATTAGCAACACACACATACATAAGCATATGTATTTTACATAACTAAAACAAACAAAAAAGAAAAGAAAAGTAAAACAAAAAGGAAAAGAAAATGCCCCCCAAGTAATTTATGCACAACAAAACAATTTCATTTCAAATGTCATTTCAAATTTGTGTGCATATATATATATATCTTTATATATATATTGTTTTTTCTACTTATATTATTATTATTATATTATATATATATTTTTTGTGCCCGCAAGTTAAACTTAAGTTCAAGCCAAGGCAAAAACTCCGAGGAAAACTACGAATTGCAAATTTAGTTTTCTTTCACAATTTGAATTTATTTTTTAATGTGCGTGCAAAAAAAAAAAAACAAAAACAAAAACAAAAAATAAAAACAAAACATTTACATTTATATCAAATTATAAATTGATGTGTCTCTGCTCATTTTTTATGAAAATAAAAATATAAAGTAAAACAAAAACAAATAAGCGCCATTGTAAAAACTAAGTGATAAACAAAAGCAAGTAAATAAAAATATTATAGAAAAAAACTAAAAAAAGCAAAAAATTAAAAAAAAATTTGATTGATGAGTAAATGTGTAAAATATAAAATTAAAATAAAATAAAAAACAAATTACTAAAACAGCAAGCAACACAAGCAACATGATAAATATATATATGCTTAACGTAAATTTTTGAAGCTAATTATGAGACCATTGATTGATTGATTGATCGATTGATGAGTCAAAATCCATGTCATATTTGAAAGACAACTGAAAACAAGATTGAAGAAGGGCAATTCGATGATGAAACTAGTTAAGCTGCATTTTTTACCGAACTTTTATACAGAACTTACAAAAAACAAAAGAGAGAAAAAATACGAAATTCTATTAAAAAAAAAGATAAAAAGCTAGCATGTTAAAATTGGAAAAATAACGAACTCAATTAGATATTGATTGATTGATTGATGAACTCGGCTTTTGTGTGCTCTGCATTTCCTTTGTATTGTTTTTTGTTTAGACTTCCATTTGTTTATTTTTGAGAGAGTTTTAAAGTTTAATTATTAAATATGGCTACGTTGCAATATATATACATTCACATTCTCTAGCAAATCGGCACACTATAAAATGCCTGCTGCATACACATCCACACACACACACTCACATATGTCAAATTAAGCTGGCGATTATTGCTAAAGAAAAATAAAAACAAAAGCAGATTTATAAATTATTCTTTTTTGTTTTACGTTGAATATTGAAAAGCAAAAAGGCAAAAGAAAATATTTAAAAATTTGTTTGTTTTTTGTGTTATCAAAGAAATGAAGAGAAAAATAAATAAATAAATGTATTCCCCATGTCCCCCACATATATTTAATAATGTTCTTTAAACAAAATGCACTAAATGCAATTAAAAAAACCGAATTAGTAATAAAATGCTTACTTTATTTCTAAAATAAAACAAGTAAATTGATGATGAAGAAATGAATGTAAATCTAAATCATAAAAAAACAAAAACAAAAAATTATTATATATATAATCTGAAAATTAAAAAACAAAAAAAAAAAGAAATAAAAATCAACTGCAATTCAAATTGAGTATTTTTGATTTCACAATGGGAGCTATTACAATCGATTAACGATACCAGCAACAGATTTAACAACACTGAACAGCTGACGGAAAACAGCGTGAAGTTGGCAGCGCTAAGTGTCAAACTTTGACAATATGCTTATGTCTTCTTCTTCTCTCTTTTCTTTTTTACCCGAGCATCGGTAGGTGTCGACCGCTGAAAAGATAATCGCAAAATTATTAAACCAAACTGCAACATCGCAAATAAATAATAAACAAAATGTTTGAAATGTGGCCTAAACTTGAAGATGCATACGATATTTGTAAAATAATGCAGTCTTGTTAAATGAAAATGAATCATATTGTATGGTGCCAAACATTAAATGTTTTTTCTTGCAATTTATAGAAATGGGTCGTGTAATTCGTGCACAGCGTAAAGGCGCCGGTTCCGTCTTCAAGGCGCACGTCAAGAAGCGCAAGGGAGCCGCCAAGCTGCGTTCTCTGGACTTCGCCGAGCGCTCTGGCTACATTCGTGGCGTCGTCAAGGTAGGTTTTTGTTGTCAGAGTTGTCAAGTCTGGCAACGCTAGCACATGGATATGGTGGTTAATTGATTGTTGATTTGTTTACTGTTGTTTTTTAGGATATCGTTCACGATCCAGGTCGTGGCGCTCCTTTGGCCGTCGTTCACTTCCGCGATCCCTATCGCTACAAGATCCGCAAGGAGATGTTCATCGCCCCCGAGGGCATGCACACTGGCCAGTTCGTCTACTGCGGCCGCAAGGCTACTCTGCAAATCGGCAATGTGATGCCACTTAGCCAGATGCCCGAGGGTACCATCATCTGCAATCTGGAGGAGAAGACCGGTGATCGTGGCCGTTTGGCGCGTACCTCTGGCAACTATGCCACAGTCATCGCCCACAATCCCGATACCAAGAAGACCCGTGTCAAGCTCCCATCGGGAGCCAAGAAGGTCGTCCCATCAGCTAATCGCGCCATGGTCGGCATCGTTGCCGGCGGCGGCCGCATTGACAAGCCCATCCTGAAGGCCGGTCGTGCCTACCATAAGTACAAGGTGAAGCGCAACAGCTGGCCTAAGGTGCGTGGTGTGGCCATGAACCCTGTGGAGCATCCCCACGGTGGTGGTAACCATCAACATATTGGTAAGGCGTCCACAGTCAAGCGTGGCACATCCGCTGGTCGCAAGGTCGGTCTCATCGCTGCCCGTCGTACTGGTAGGATTCGTGGTGGCAAGGGCGATAGCAAGGACAAATAAGCGAGATCTGGAGGAGTACGTTCCGTCTGAAATCGGCGTAATGCTTTACTGTGTTGCGCTGTTCAGTATAATTGTGCATATGTATATGGGAAAGCTGTATGTGGTCAACATGCAATTGACGCGACGGAATAAAATTTATTTCTAAATAAAAATAAAATTTGTAGTTTTTAATAAAAAATACAAAACTTTAAGGGAAATGGAAATATAATGGATTAATATGCAAGTTCGTCGTATCCAATTTCTACTGTTTATCATATTGGATTATCGATATGCCTGCTATTTTATCGGATTGGAGTGTTGTGGTTTAATAGACTAGGCGCTGCTAAGTTGCATTGGTCACCCTGTTGTGCTGTTATACACAGCTCGTATACAGTGTTGCTGTTTTGGCTTATTTTCGGCCAGATCTGTTATGAATGGTTGTATGGTTTTGTATAAAATTTGTTTGTTGCTATGAAAAATTACCGAATTATCTATTAGATATTGCAAAATGAAATGGAATTGAGCAATAAAAAAAAGGGTCCACAAATCATCAAATGCGCATTTATGTATACATACAACTTAATATAATGTCTTTAAACTACAATCCAGCTTATTTTTGTTGGCTTTCCAGCTAGATCATGCTTTTTGTGCTCGGGACAAAATGGCAGCACTGCTCATACATTCTATACGACAACAGAGTTAACTCATTTCTATTGTGCGCTCACTGTTAAGTAACAGTAAGCACTGTTACTTATTCACTATGTTAAGCTGCTATAATAATGAAAATATATGCACAAGTTAGTAGATGCGTTGTGTTGTGTGCGGGCACTGTAAAATCAAAGCAATATATTTTGTTTTAAATAAACGTAAACTTCAATAAATAATGGATCGTACATTCCACGAAGGATGGCTTATAAAATCGCCGCCCTCAAAGCGTATTTGGCGTGCTGTAAGTTTATTGACCCACACAAATGCATTAAAGCATTATTATTGCTGTTGGTCTAGCTCAATGCAAATGCAAATGGCAAATGTTCAGTGAAATTTATAAATTGCAAGCTGCAAGCAAAGCATACGGTAAAAAAAATGCAAAAACACCAACAAACAACAGGGAAAAGGCATTTAAACTGTTTTTTCCGCTATTTCTACACTGAGTCATGCAAAGAAGCGCACCAACCAGTGTCATTTTTTTGTTGTACAATTACGCTCTGTATACATTTTCAGTGTTTGTGCGTGTGTGCATGAGCGTGAGTGTGACTTTGTGTGTGTAGTGAGTGTGTTTTTGACTGGAATCATTTGTGTAGTGGCTGCTGACGGACGGGGTTGGGCATGTACTGTAGGCAGATGAAATGAAAGTAGTTGGTGCCCTTTTTGTTGTTTGTTGCTCCTGCTGCTGCTTGCAAATGCTTGGCGTAGAGATTGAAAAGCAAAACAAGCACAAATAATAAAAAAAACCGCAAGCCAATTGTTTAGTTGTTGTTGTTGCAAATTTGTAAACTGTGAATGAGCTATTTTCCATAACTGCGCTTATTATGTGCATGTGTGTGCTGCGTGTGTGTATGTATGTTTATGCTTGCGCTTTCTAGGCGTGGGAAAATATTTCGTGAGCCTGCCCTCAAAGTTTACGGTTAATTAAATGTTTACACTGCGCTAACCGTTAAGCGCCGCTAGCGGTGTTGTTGAGATATTAAATTACAACAGTTGAGCAACTGTTGCACGTTTGATCAACATTTTACTCCCAAGTAGAAAGTGTAGCCCCAAGCACAACAAAAAATTAAAAATATAAAACGATTAACGAGGCACATACAAATGCATATGTAGCTGGGAATACCCTAGATACCACTTTGAATAGGGTTATATAGAATTGGTCTGCACAATATTTTCATTCCTCTAGATAAATTTCACTATGTGGATATTCTACTTAAAAAAAACAACTTATTAAATTGGACTCCAATTATTATGCCTGAAAACAGTAATAATCAAATAAATTAAAATTAGCATATATGAGCATGGCGAATTTAGTTTATTTTGCAATATTTCATACATAAAAGGCTCCTGCGTGCATTGCTGCATACACTATCACGCACACATAAATAGTGTTGTTGAGAAAGGGAGTAAGCAAAAAAAAAAAAAAAAAACAGTTACAAAGGGGAAGCAAAAGAGAGCAAGAGCGGACACCATCGATCATAGTAGGCTTTTGGTTCACAGGTCTAATGTGAGCAAGAGAGCAAGCAAATATAAAGTTGGGGTGGCACCTGTCACAACTGTTCTATGTGTATGGCTTCTATTAGAAGTAAATGCGAATGCATGACAAGACAGGGCAACTAATAGCCATTCACTGTTGACTAGCGCACGCCTGTTATGCATGTATGTATGTATGTACATTATGAATGTAAAAACAGATGTGTGTGTATGTAAACGATAAGCCACACAGCACGCACAAAAACAATGACGCACTTGTTGCTTTTGTTTTTGTTTTGGGTTGCATTATTATTAAGGCGCAGACCTTATACAGAGGAACTAAACGTCCTATTCAAGCCCTGCCCTATGCCAATTTGTATGCCAAGAAAATTTGTTGCCTATTATTATTGTTATTGTTCATTTCTTCTTCTTCAATTATGTTACGCCTCGGGGTGCCAATTTCTCCATACCCTATATATATATATATGTATGTGTGAATGTGTGTTTGTATTTGTGTTTATTGTTTATAATTGAATTAAGCGTGAAACTGTGCAGACAACAATGCAAATTTGTCTGGCCAAATTCATAAAAAAAAGCCGAGTAAAATAGTTAACAAAAATGCGAATACCCTTTGTTCTGTTATATATTAAAGATATAAGTTATTATGTATAATAAATACGCATATATTATATTATCATGTATTCTTTATAATCATCTTGTGATTCATATTGTTTTCCCATATTTCCGCTGTCAACCATAATATATAACCATACTAATTCTTGACTCATGTTTGAGTGCGAGCATGCCGAACGATTAAGCATATGTACATATATATAGGGTATAAGTTATACGCATTTACGTGTCTTGATCTTGTTTTTTTTTTTTTTTTTGCCATTAATTGGCATTGGTCCAGTTTTGTCGATCAAGGCAATTCCATGAATTTTAACTTAATTCCAAATAATTTGCTTCTTAGCGTATATAGTAAATGCATATAGAATATATAGAATCAGTATGTATTATGTCTATCAGAAACTATTAGAAAGCAGTGGAAAATTTAATTCATTGCCAAAATATAGCTGAATTGAGAATTAAGTATGAACGAAAAACACTTAACTTAAGAGCGTTTTTATTAAAGCAAAAACATTTATTAGTTTAAAGTGCAAGAGTCTTAACGAAAACCCAGTCTATTGTACACGATAACTTAGCACGTTCAAAGCAAATGAAAAACGCGTGACCGAGCGTACTTCCGATACTTGAATGAGCTGTTTGATTACACGTTTTAGCTAGATGCACATATATTTTAATTATTATTAATTTAGTTATATTTAATTTACTATTCTTTTTTTTTTAATTCTTTTACTATTTTAGTTTAATATATTTGTTTAATATATATATGTATTTGTTTTTTAATTGAAATTTTATTTTATTATTATTATTATTATTATTATTTTTGTAATAAGTACGTTGTAGTAGATGCAAATTTATTTTTACTTTTTTATTTTTCTATTTTATTTATTTTTTATATGTTGCACACCTCTTGGATTAAGTCCTGTTTAAAAGGGAGCATTTGGTTACCCTAGTCTGATTTTTCTCTCTTTTTACATTTCCATTGCTAAAATGTTTATTAACCACATTGCTTCGTGGTGGTGTCAATATACGCTTTTCAGCTGTTTGGCAATGCTGGTGGGTGTGAGCTGCTGA